>JARHVA010000095.1:7487500-7967500 GCA_037957365.1 Torreya grandis | reverse complement strand
CGAAGAGATTTAATGGGAAGATACATTCTTAAGAATCCTGGACAAAACACAAATACTAGTAGGTCACAAGAAGAAAGTGTATTAAAAAACCTTCTAGTAAAATAACTTAAAAATTTTGAGGAGGAACCATAGTTAGTCTAACCTAAACTTTGGGAACATTCCTCAGAGGTAGGTACATCTTTCTAAAAGAAGCAATCTAGGCTAAAAAATATTGTAAACCAGAGTACTAAATCTCAATCAAGAAGTCTTACAACCACTTATAATGATTAACCACTTTTCATAATAACTCTCTACAACATTTATTAGGAATAAATTGGAGACAACATAGGAAACATAGTAAATCCACAAAATAAGGTTGAAGAAAGTATAGCTCAACTAGCAAGGAGAACCTTTACCTATCTTATTGTCCTAGATCTAGATGAAAATGCTCAAATAAAAAACATATCCCCATCTATATTACATAGCTTTAATGGGATTTAAAAATAATATATTAACAAATTCTTGTTTGAAATCAAGCTATTATGTTAAACCCATGACTACAAAACTGATAATCAAAATTTTAAATTAATTCCTTCAACACTCAAAGATTTATCTATAAGGTGGTTTATCGGATGACAAACAGAATCCCTTCACACATGAGATGAAATGGAAAATAGATTCTTGGATAAATATTAGGATTAGTATGGGTGTGAGATAAAATATAATAATTCTTTTGTATAAAATAAAAAGAAGATGAAAACATGGAATACTATCTTAATTATTTCCTTATTGTCCTTAAATCTAAGGATATAAATTGGATGAAGAACTCAATAAAATAGTTTTCTTAAAGGTATTAAATTATTATGGTCAATAATATTTTAACCTAATTTATAAATGGGATATAAATAATCTCGGTCTCAATGGCATTGCTAAAGTATGCAGGAACTATGCAAGAATAAGGACTAATGTTAGGAATTTGAAAAAAATAAAAGGAAGCAATGATGTAGGACATCTCATAGAGGAGTTTTTCAAATATTAAAATAGAAATTTTGGTTCAATTAAACACCAAATTACATGGATTTAAATCAAATTATAAAGCCACTATTAAACCTTTAGATATGTATTTCCCAAAATGTAGTTTCAAACATACCCTCTAAACCTACCCTCTTGACAAGACATATATGTGGTATTTATGATGCAAATACCCATGACACAAAGAATTGTATTATCCTTCCTCTCCTTAATAATCAAATTAAATAAATTACCCAACCAACAAAATAACTCAATTATATAAAAATACAAGCTAACAAATTCTCTTATAATCAAAACTCAAATCACTTTATTCTAAAGCTCCTTTCAATCTATGGATGATGCCATGGGCTAGACCAACACCTCCAACAATATGGGGACCACCAACTCGGTCTCTGAAATAATTAACATCACCAAATCCATGGGTATTACATCAAAATAAACAACCATAGATTCCACAAATAAATTAATAATGGGTACCTCAAAAAATATTCACTCATCAAAAGAGGTTTCCACCCCAACAGGTGTTGATGCCTACTAATATAGCCAACCTTAAAAATTTTAATAAGTAAATCAATCTCAATTACCAACACATCTAGTATAGAACCCTAATAATATATTATCCCCTATCTATTGAACATAATAAGAACTATGAGATTAAATGTCATAGATTATAGTAATGTTCATTTAATTTTAGGAAAAATGTTAACTAGTCCTTCTCCACTCACCATCATAGTAATTCCTAATGAAAATGAAATTTAAATACTTATTAATGAGAAATTAAAGGAAAAATAAGGAATTTATAAGAAATAAAAACCTTAGGAAACTACTCCTTCACCAATTCCATTTCTTGAAAACTTAAAGAAACAATTAATAAAAGTGAATCAGACTTAGTCTAAGATCTAAGAAAACTAAGCATTGAGATACCACTATTGAAATCCATAAGATACATCCCTATGATTAACATAATCATCAAAAAAATTATTTCAAAACTCTACAAATAAAAAGATAGTATCTCAAAACCATACAAGCATATATTAATTTTGTTGACCTCTTAGTATGGAAGTTACTTCTACCAAAGTATGGAGACCATGGAAGTCCATTTATCATTATAACCATGGGAAATAAGGAAATACCAAGAATATTAGAGGACTTAGGATTTTATATCAATTTCATCACATCAAATAAATTTAAATCACTCTTCCTAACAGGGGTACAACCAACTACTACAGTCATAAAGATGGCTGACCAATCCATTACCAAACCAGAGGAGGTTATAAAAGATGTCTCAGTAGCGGTAGAGTCATTAGAATATCCTTAAGATTTTATGATAATACATCCAACAAGTCAAAAATTAGGTTATCCATTGATCCTAGGAAGGTCATGGATGGCCACAGTTATAACACTCATAAATTACAGGTTTGGAGATATGACAATTTTTAATAGATTGAAAGTAAAGAAATTTTATTTATATCCACATGCAAAACATCTCTAGATTCTTCAAAACACTTATTGGTAGATAAACTATATAAAATGGAAAAATTATTTCTTATTTGGAAATGGTGGTAGTTAAAAACCATGCAAATGAGATACAGTAGGATTTAATAGGTTGTATAAAAGAAAATAGTTTGGCTCAAGAGATGCCTAGTCTAGTTCTAGAGATACCTAGTTTGGCTCTGGAGATGCCCAGTCTAGTTCTAGAGATACCTAGTTTGGCTCTAGAGATGCCCAACCTAGCTCTAGATATCACTAGAGTGGATTTATATAATCAAAACATATTTATAATGTTATAAAATCATCTTTGAGGACACTCATTATGAAATATATGATCAAACAACTCCCTAATAGAGTGTTTTTATCTGGGCATGGAATAGTCAGGAATCTTTTCTTTCAAATTTTTATTTCCCATTAGTAAGTGTGATTTTAGAATAATAATCCTTCTCTAAATACATAACCATCTTCCACATGTTTTAGCCTTATACTTGTACCTTAAACTATCTCATGAGTTAATTTAGGCCAGTTAATTCAATCTATCTAGGGATAAAAAAATTAAACACAATCAGGAAAAATGCTAAACATAAATAATTGGTTAATTGATGAACTTGAGACCAAGGTATTAAATGTACCAAAGATTCATAATAAATATTTTGATTATGAATATAGTGACATTAAATGTAACCATATAAGTATATCCACCTATCACATCTACACTAAAAATATTAAACAGTTAGATAACATTAAAGAAGGATAAATCAAGCATTAAGAGACATGGTTAAAACTAAAATAGAAAAAATATTGTATGTAGGATTCATATATGTAATCTTGGATAGTCAATGGGTCTCACTACTAGTAATAGCACCTAAAAAAAATTAAATGTAGAATATTTATATATTATAGGGGACTTAACAAAGTAATTATGAAAGAATATTGTCATTGCCTTTCATAGACCAAGTCTTAGACAATATATCTAGAAAGAAGTATTTTTCCTTCTTAGATGTATTTAGTGGGTATAATAAAATAAGAGTGGACCCTGAAGAGCAAGATAAAACCATTTTCACATGTCCTTAGGGGACATTTTCATATATACTTTTACTCTTTGGCTTATGCAATGCGCTAACCACCTTTTAAAGAGCAGTCCTTATTATATTTTCTTATCTTAATAATGAGTGTGTTAAATTATACATGGATTATTTTATAATGAATGGGGACTCTTTTGATGAAACCTTAATCAAACTATATAAAGTGTTTACTAGGTGTGACCAACATTAGTTATCACTAAGTCATGAAAAATGTATAATTATAATAGATCGATGAATTATATTAGCCCAAAGAATATAGGTTGACCCTAAAAATATTGAATTCTTATCACAATTGCCTGCACCCAAAAACTTGACTGATATCAAGAGCTCTCTAGGTCATGCAAGATATTAAAGGAATTTTATTGAGTATTTTAGTAAGATTATTGTACCTATGTTTTCCTTGCTCACCAAGGACAGTGAATTTTTATGGACTAACAAATGTCAATAGAATTTTGAGATTAAAAAATAAAATTTAATGTTCACTATTTAAGTTAGAATTTTCACTTTTATGACTAAGAAGAAATAAAGAGATAAAAACTGTGGAAAAGGGTAAAATAGATATGGTAGAAAAACCTGGTAAAAATGCATACATGAATTAGATGGAGTAGAGAACTCTTCTTTGGCTAGGGGAAGATGACCTGCATAAGAAAGCACTCAAAACAAGCTTGTTTGTTAGACAAGGAGGAAGGGTGGATTACCTAGCTAGTGCTAGATCCAAGAAAACTTGAGCTATCTATGGAGGCTATCAATCCACTCTCTAATACAAGTTAATTTTGAAAGAAAAGGAAAGTTGCATACATAAAAGTAACAAAAATGAATACTTTGATAATGTAAGCTAAAGATATACTAAACTGATATAAATGTAAATGTTAATTTATTAAATGAATGGTATGTTCTATTATGGTCTATTCTGGTCTAGCCTGGTATAAAAAATGGAAAAATAGGATCTAGTTAGTGGTTGGTTAAATGGTAGAAAATGAGGGTTTTGGGTTACAAAGGGATAACCATCAGTGGTTATGGGTGACTATCATTGGTTAGGGGTAACCATAAATGATTACCTGATGGGACTAAGAATGCTTAGAATGTACACAAGAAGAGGTTTGTAGTTTTGGTACAGTTGAGGGTATAGGTCTGTTTAAAATCTAAGAATGATAAGGTGAAGAGATGACTGATCTTAGATGAGATCAGAGGTTAGATAGGAAGGATTTAAAGAGTTAAGATCTAGATAATAATATCCAAGTAGAATAAATAAATACAAATGAAATAAATCCAATGCTTACCTTATTTGAAATGAATTTAGTAGTATAACAGTATGTAAAAGAGAGCTAGAAAAAAATTGCCAGAGGTTCAGGTTGGTGGCTTTTAGAGAAACCTGAATAAAGAATCTTTGAATATCTGGAAGACTTGAATATCTGTATGAACATAACCTAAATGTAGAATTTTCATATGTCTTTTCTTGATATTGTTCTCCTCTTGTTCACTTTCTTTTATAAGTAAAAGGTGATGGAGTAAGAAGGATAAGGATGATGAGTAACAAGGCATTGTGATGTGTTAGAGGATAAGGTAGATAAAAGTATTAAATTTTGTTCTTGATTGCCTTAGGAAGAGATAATGATGTGTTACTAGTTTGGGAAACTAACCATTGATGGTTAGGGTAACTGTCGATGGTTTCCCCTAATCATCGATACTCAAGTGCCAAGTAGAAGTGGGTTTGAAGAGGGTCAAAGGGTGGATAAAGGGTGTTAGCTAGAAAAATTGCATTGAGTTGGATAAGTTTAACTAACTCAGACTCAAGGTGGGTTGGGACAAGTTAGATGAATGTGTGGTTGAGTTGGGAGAAAGAGATGATCAAAGAACTTTTACGACTAGAACCAAGTGTGTGATTTTCTAGTGTCTACATTCATTCTAGTCTTGATAGGTCCCAATTACGAGTATCCCTTTCACATAAACATATATTCCTCTAACAATGATATGGGGATAGTTCTTGGGAATAAATATGAATAAGGTAAGAGAATGTTATCTATTACATTAGTAAGAATTTAACTCCTACTGAAATAAACTATACAACTAATGAAAAGGATTTATTTTCTCTCATTTATGATATGAAAAAAAGTATCACTACATCACTAGATACAAAATATTTAATTATACATATAATTCAGCCATAAGATATCTAATGAACAAACTAGTATTAGGAGGTAGGAACATTATATGGTTTTTACTATTGTAATAATTTGATATAATAATCATTGATGAGCCAAAAAAATCTAATGTAGTTTCTAAATTCTTATCAAGATTGAATGTTTCAAGAGAATATGAGCCAATGGAGGATAATTTTCTAGATGAACAATTGTCCATAGTTTAGCTGACTGACCATGATTTGCTAATATGGATAATTATCTAGACACATGGAAGTTTCCTTGTGATTTCACTCATAAACAAAGGAAACATTTAATTATAAATAATGTTAATTATAAATGGTTTAATGGTGTATTATTCAAATGTGGCCCTGATTTGATACTTTAGAGGTGTGTACGAGAAGATGATATATATGACATATTAAGGGCTTGCCATGATGAGCTAGGACAATGCCATTATATATCTAAAAGTATTGTTCACAATATCATTAGGAATGGATATTAGTGGTCATCATTTCACATTAATGTGATAAGTTATATTTGGTAGTGATCCTTTTCAAAGGATTGGGAAACCTACATTGTCTAATAAAATACCTCTCTATCCTCAAGTGGTTTTAGGACCCTTTCAAAAATGTGGGTTATATTTCATTGGTCCAATTGACCCACCATCTCAAGGAAAGGAGTACATCTTAGTATGTATTTAATATGTCACCAAATGGTACAAGTTGAGGCTTTATCATTTGTTCATGAAGAAAAAATTGTTAATTTCTTGTACTACAAGATCCTACAACATTTTAGAGCACCAAAAAAAATAGTTTCATATTAAGGCCCTTAATTTGCATCCAATATTATTAAAAACTTCGCATAAAAAAATCAAATCACCCACAATAATTCATCGCCTTGTCACCCCCAAGCCAATTTTCAAGTTGAAGTCACCAATAATTAATTAGAGAACATCTTAACAAAGATAGTAGACATCAATAAAAAAATTGGGAAAACAAGCTCCCTAAAGTAGTTTGGGCCTACAACACAACATGGAATTACACCACAATATTTTTTCCATATGATCTTGTATATGGGAATAATACATTAATTCTAATTGAGTTTGAGGTCTAGAAATTAAGAACAATAATGGAGGTAGGTATAGACCTAATAGAAGCATAAAATTAAATAAATATTCAATTAAATAAACTATATAAGATGAGACTTGAGTTATTGCATCAAATTTATCCTCTTTAATATTATAGGAAGACATAGGATGATCATCACATCAAGGAAATTAAATTCAAAGGAGATTGGGGCTTATTGTTTGATTCAAAGTACCAACATTTCAAAGGTAAACTCTGCACTAGATGGTTAAGTCCTTACCAAGTTGAAAATAGTTTTGGCAATGGATCTATTCAATTGATACCAATTGATGGCAATAGGAAGAGAATTTTTTGTAAATGGACACAGATTGAGGCTATATCATAAGACTCCTAGCCATAAAAATTTCTACAAGTAATTTCAATCTCAAGTAGAATTTGGTTATACAGAATAAACTTATTTTTCCATCATAACCAAAGGATGATATTTTCAGTCCAAGAAAGGAAGAAGATTGAAAACTATTAAATGGTGATCCTCTTCCCAAAAAAATTAAAAATTAAAAATAAAAAAGGGTAAAATTTTTTAAAACTAATAAATTACAACTTTTTCAAGAAATAAATAAATAAACATAGTACTCCTAATTGGATTATATAATACTCTAAATTGACTTGTGTGTGTTTCTCATCCTAAGACATGCAATAGAAACATGAATAAGGAAAACCATAGGTAATTCAAGGTATATTTAATTTTTATATGGATAGGATTAATTTTGATTTTTAAAGTGTCATTTAATATCCACTTTTTAAAAAGGCTTATTCCAAATGAGGATATGTCAAAAAGGAGGTCTACTAAAATAAGGTATTTAAAAAGGTTTTTTTTTTTAAATGGAGTAAACTAACATAATTTTAAAACATCCTTTTAAAAATATAAAAAATATTTAGAATAACATGATGTCATTATGATGACAAAGTATTCATAATAAAAAGATATTTTCAAGGATCATAATGATAACTACCACTTATGGCATGAAGAAAGGGTCATAATAGCAAATAAAAGAAAGACTAACAAAAAAATTAGTACAAGGGGGAAGAGATAAGACACATTTTAGGCACCTCAATTCTTTCTACATACTGTAACAACTATTTATTTTTCTTAAAAATGTCCAATCTCATAATCGACTTAGCTCTAAGATATTTCAAGAGCTAGGAAATTAATTGTGTAATTTTAAAATTGCATCTTGCTCTATTTTTTAAGCTAATTATGTTCTATTTATTTTTCAAAACAATCTCACTTTTTTACAAAAACCTACTAATTAAACTCTCACTTTCCTATCAAGGGTTCTTCATAGCCTTGAGGACCTTTGACAAACTTTGCAGATGGGGTAGAAAAACAAATTTGAATCTAAATCAACAAAGCTCCCACTATAGGATGAATTTTGACTACAATTTTTGAAGAAGTATATTGGTTAGAATATCTTTGTAAATTTTTTATAAATGATAATTGATTGATTAAAGATTTTATCATAAATCTAGAAGGGGAACATTCTAAAGTGAGAGAAATTAAAATTCCAATCAACAACTTTGTCATCAGCCAACTATATAAGATTCCTGAGACATGAATGAAAATATTAGGTAAATATTCATTCAATTACTTGATCAAAAAAATTCATGTATAAGGGGATGCCATGCCTGAGTTAATCATTAGTCCATAAGGGAATTAAGATAGAGAGTGTTCTAAAACCTTGGAAGACTGTATCCTACAAAGTCATCAAGTTGTTTACATGCAATGGATAGTATGGATTATTAGGAGAAGATGCAATGAATATTGTGAATCATCTCAAACATGGATGATGGAAGATAAACATGCTTTACTTTCTTTATGGTACCATTTAAGTTATTGAGTATATATGTTTTTAGGGTGTGTCATCTATTAGATACCATGGCTTAATTTAGTTGATATGCTAACACAATTTCTTGAATAAGTAAGATGGGGAAGCCAAATGGGAGGAATTTTTATAGTTAAAGTTGAAGAAAAATACCCATGTAAAAATAATACCATTGTATTCTCTTACACCCAGATCTAGCCTAAGAGACTAAGCTACAATTGAGGATCCATCTCTAAAACTAGAAAATAAGAGAAACTACAAAATAAGAGAAAATAAATAATAAATACCTTTGGAACTACCTATGAGGAATATTCAAATCCTACTAATAATACAAACATTTTTATCATGAATATATTAGATGATGAAGGGGTGTCTCTAGAGATCTCTCATCCTAGGGTATTGAGAAGAAGTGTAAGGAGAAGAAAGACTCCAATCGAGGATTCACCAATAGAAACTTTACCATGAATAAAAATGACACTCATCCTTTTTTAGGAGGATGATATTGATAAAATACAAAATTATACATAAACATTGGAATTCTCAACCAATATCAACTTTTTGAATATCTTGAAGAGTTGGTGTAGATTTCAAAAGAAGTAAGTATTATGGATGATCTATCCATAGGGATATAGGACCTTACACCCATGATACAAGATTGTAAAACTAAGGAAATAGTAGAAGAGACATCTCAACCTTATTAATCTAAGACACTAATGGATAAAGGAAAATATCCAATTGTGTAAGAAGAGGATAAGCCTTCCAATAATGATGAGGAAGAGAAAATGTAGCAAGTTATGGCATTTTTAAGAGTAGAAGTAGTTAGGAGAAAAGGATAGGAGGAAATTCCTCAAGCAAAACTTAAAAGGTAAGAAAGAAGTTATTTTATATTTATAGAAGTTAAGAAGAGACTAAAAACTAGGCTCTTAGTAAAGATAGTGAAATATCCCAGTTAAAATAAAAGAAACCAACACCTATAGACTAAGTATACCATGGTGTACAAACCAAATTTTCTTATAATTGAATCATAGATACTTGAGATGAAACCTATCAAAACATAAGGGAGGATAGAGAAAAAATAAGAAGTTAAATAAGGATATTATGGACGAAAGGAAGCAAAAGGAAAGGGTAGAATTTATATTTTAGACAACCTGTGAAATAGGAGAAAAGTTCCTTATTTGTAGAAGACATGCCTTTAGGTATGGCCTCTTTCTACAATAAAATTTTTTTAGATCATAGTTATTGAAGATTTCATGTGGGCTAGCTCATGACTTAAAATATGATAAATAATTCATGGAAACCTATCATGCTAGCAACCCTAAGCAAAAAATATCTTGTGTGATTTCTACTTATGTAAATTACTCCTAGGACATATGTCCTTGATTAAATTATTTATGGGAGAAGCTCATATCAATGCTTTCATCTCTACTCTATAAAATCAGATTTCATAGAATGATAGGACATAAGAGTATTTTATATAAATCAAAACTATTGGAATTTATATGAGGCATGAATTCCCTAATCTGGAAAATAAAAATAAAAAATTTCTAAAATCTTATATATAATCCAAGGATTATGGAACAATGTCAAAACACCCTAAGAAAATACATTTCTGATTTTGGAAAGTATGCTCAAAATAATTTCAATGTAGCCCTTGATGATTATGATCATAAGTGGGATACATTGAGTGTCCCCTTGAGTGGAATGGAGATCATTTCTCCCACTAATCTCAAATGGTGTTTTATAATATCTAGAGTCATTATAGATATTATACAGTAGTATGGATAGACATATAGGTAAGAAAGGATTGGAATGAGGTATAGACCACCATTGAGAATACATAACATATCAGATCAAGGAGAAGAACAATTCAAAATATGGAAGGCCTAGGTCATAGCATATAAATGTTATGTCATCCTAACACAATTTCACTACAATACATATTGTGACATTAATGACCTCATTAATAAAATAAGAGACACATTGTCTAATAGATAATATATGAGACCCTAACTTGTAAGAGGACTTGCAAGAATTAAATTATGGAGGAAATAATGAGCCCATAAAATAGATCATTATATCCAAGTAATAACCACATTTTTTCCTAAGAATCTTCTTTTTTAAGTGGATTTAGATGTGCATAATATAACTCATTACTAATTCAAAGTAGAATATGCATATTTTACCTTAGTTATTCTATGCAAGTTATTGTTACATGTTTAAACCACTTTGTTTTAATATTTACATGAGAAAGAGACCGATTTCGTATGTACAAGTCATAATTTTATGCTATAGTTGAAAAACATGTTTTTGGTAGTAAAATACTCCTAAGGACCAATCTAGATCAATTCTAGAGATCGCTAGACTAGCTTTGAAGATCACGACTCTGGCTCCAAAGATACCCAAACTAGCTCCAAAGGATTTCAGGTGGCCTATAAAAGAACACCTAAGGATTAGACATTTATGCAAGGACATACATTATTGATAAGAACAAATTGATTATAATTTTGGGAATAATTCTAAAAGCTATTTATAGACTTTCCAAAAATATTAATATCTATTTTAAGCTATGGTATTTATAAAAAATTTGTAATGAGTGATTATAAGTACTATGTTTTGATTTGATACTAGAATGAAGGTCAGATGGCTATAAACTAAAAAATAAGTTGTAATTGTCATCAAAGATAGAATCATATGTGAAACTGAATTCAAATCTTTTAATCAGCTTCTATTGGAAAGTGGAAAGAATGTTATTATGATATTATTTTGGAATAAACAAGACCCTTATTATATTTGATATTGTTAGGTTGTTATGTATTTTGAGTTAGTTGAAAACTTTTGTGATATATAAACAATGTCCCTTTGAGTATGATAGTAGATAAATATGGAAGGAAAGGATATTAAGATCAAGTTTGCCTTTTCATTTTCAGCATTGTAAGTGTTAGCCAAAATTTGGCTACCATGAATGAGGATCATTCAAAAATATTCACTTACTTAATATTAATTTTTTTGATATCCATTATGCAAACTTTATCTTGGTCATCAATGATGTAAGTTGATAAGTAATGTGTCTCCCTTGGTAGATTATAAGGTTAGTTAGGATGTTCTAATTGGCAGTTAAGTAAATTCATGTTGTCTTATCATCAAGTGGTCATTATTGATGATCTTCATGTTTTGTTTAGCATTGACTAAGGTAAATTTGATAAAGTTAAGGTAAGTAGGAAAGCAAGTTAATGTGGAGTCATGCACAAGAAGATAAGGTGGTAACCCTTCTAGAAGCAACCATGGCCTAATGTTGGTCAAAATGGTCAAAGGAATAGAACTACTAATTGGATCACATTTTTTCTAAGGTTATTTGGAGATTTTAAGGTAATTTTGAAAAGATTAATGTATCATGTTACTTTAGTATTATTATGTTTTTCAATGATACAGAGGACATGTACTAGTAAAATCAAAAATAAAGGTTTTGTCTTTGGAAAATGGGATGTTTCAAGTCATATAACACTTGGTGATGAAATCATGCTTGTACATGACCATACACCTCCCTCAAAATTCTTTTATAACTGATTTTCAATATTGGAATTCATTTGTAACTATTATTTATCATTCTCCAATGCATAAAAAAAGAGTTTTAAAGATAATTATAGGTAAATAAGGACATGAAATGTTTTGTAAACCTATTATAATTATTTAAATGTTAGTGGAAGCTTAAGATTCTTTGATTTCATCATCTCTAGCAGTTTTAATGGGCAGAACAGTCAGAATCTTGAGAAAAATATGATTTTGGTGTTTTTATGTAGAGGGTTTCTAATGGTTGAAAAGGTTAAAAATATTATATATTTCCCCATGGTCTTATTAGTCCTAAATTCATGTAATAAGTGGATTTATAGATCCAAACAATGCAAAAACCCACTCCATTTCTCCATTGATTTTCTTGGCAGCACAAGAAAGGCAACCAGTTTGCACTTGGTCTTTCAAGAGAGAGATTTGGAAGATAAGATATTATCCATATAAGGGTACCCTAATTCACTTCCAATTTGTTTAATTGGTTTCCTGATTGATCCCCTTAACATTATGAACAATTATTAAGAAGTTAAGGGGTAGAAAAGAAGCTTCAAACCCCATCGAGGCTAGTTTTCTCCATGTACAGAGTTATGAGGTTATATGAATGAATGAAAATTATTGGGGATGGTCTATTTATCACTCTTATAACCCTAAAATATAATTTAATTTCATGTTTATTCATGATCATGTTTGGTGCAGGGTTAAATGGCCTTGTTTTGATAGCTTGAGCATGAAAGTAATGTGTGCAAGTAATTTGAAGTTGTCTTGTACATGAAATAAGTGAAAATAACTTATCAAAAATGATTAAAATTTATTAAATTCCTCTCCTACTATTATAAATCATAAATGGGTGATAAAATTCAAGATAAGAGGTTACAATGTCTCTTTAAGTGCCTATCCAAAGGAGTATTGTCAGTGTATAGGTTTTTAGACATTTAGGTCATCATTAGAATAAAGTGTTTATCTTGATGACTAAAAATTAATATTATTAAATATTAATAATATATATTTAAATACCCAAAAAAATATTTTCATCTCAAACTTCTTTTCACCTTGTAACTCAAATAGATTGTATACTTGAGTATGATTGTGTAAGTCCAAGAAAAAGACTGTGAGAGTTATGAATAGACCTTAAAGGTGAATTGATAATATTAGGGTGATGAAAATTAATTTTAAAAAAAGTTTCATTATAATTAATATCCAAAAATTAGTTATGATAATCTCAATAAGGAATAAAATACAATGGAAGAAGGTTTTTAGGCCTAAAAGATAGCCTACGGGCCTATCAACATGCAAAGGACAACAAGTTTATTTTTGTTAGATATTTGAGGGATTAAAGAGATAAATATAATCCAAAATAAAAATATATAAATATAATTAAAATAATTAAATCAATTTATTAATTTTTGTTATCCATAGAGAACTCCATTTGACTACTTACAACCAAAAGCCTAAATGGTCACACACAGGCCTGCTATTGGAAGACTTGAAGAGAAATACCAAGTTTGACTGAGAAAAAAAGTTAAATAGTATGTGGGGAAGAATATATAATAATAAGTGACTTCAAAAACATGTTACAATGATTAATAAGATGTAAAAATGACCGAAGAGGGAGAAAAAATCTCAATTTGTAGTCAAGGAGCTTAAGTGGAAAACTACGAGCCTGCTTAGGGGAAATGCAAGAGAAATATGATTTGTTATTAGAAAATATGAAGTGTGAGATTATAATTATGAATTAAATATATTTAAATTTGTAAAAATTATCATTCCATAAAGATAAAAAGGTAAATTAAATCAAAAAAGAGGTCAAGAAGCATGTTTAGGCCTAATAGGCCCAAAACTACACACTCAGACCTATATGTAAAAGAGTCAAGAAGTTTTCTTCTTTCAAGATGATATTGAATGGTAAAGACTTAAAATATGTGTATAATACCCTAATAAAATATATTTTAAGTTTTTAAATCATATTTCATGAAGAAAAAATGTAATTTGCAGACCATTAGGGTTATTTTCACTAGACTACCCTTGATTTAACAATTTTGGGAATATTGGGGTATTATTCCTAATTTAGTTAAAGGGTATGAGTAGTAAAATAAGTAAATAAATAGATAATAATTAAGATAATATTTTTTTAAAATTAATTTCAATTTGAAATTATTAATAAATAGTAATAAGGAGAAGAAAACAAAACTTAGATGGAAACTGATTGATCTGACTGAGACAGAGGCTAGAATTTACTATACAAGACTGAGACGTTGTCAGAAACTAAGATCTAAACTTCATTTTATGATTGTATAGGAGCATAAAAATTATATAGTAGTGGCACTGGTACTATATTCCACCTCTACCACTATTGTCTTGAAGATCTAAGCTTTATGGATTTTGTTAGCTATGTTTGTGTGACCCTGTCTATGAAGTTTGGGCAGTTAGAAGTTTGTATAGCTCCTTATAGAGCATATTATTTCTTCAAACCCCATATTTATTTGTGATTTGACCAATTTTGATAAAAATTGGGGGTTAGTGTGTTTAATATACATTGGATGTGCTTCACACCCCATGTGTTGACACGTTGCCTACATACCAATATTCCAAAGAGGGATCAAGCTATATGTAGTTCTCCCACTTGATGTGCTTTGTGAAATTTTGTATATGAAGATGCATAATGTTAAACTAGATGTTCTCTATGTGGCTAGGGATTTGTGTAAGGATTTAAATGAGATTTTAAATGTATTGGTTAGTTGTATGTAAAGAATAGCGAAGATTGCTTGAGTAGTATTGTTGTATTCTTGCTTGCTTAGTGATAATTTCCAACCCTTTCAAAATGATCTTTGAATGGGATTTTATAGGGATATATTTCTCATGGGTTTAATTTACTCATGTTATGCTAACAATGATAAGTATGGGGAATCAAAATAAATTGACCATTACATCTAGAAATAGACTTGGACAATAGCAACAAAAATGGATAGGAGTGGCACTGATGTTATAGTCCAAGTGTGGCACTATTGTCCTGAGTATATGAAACTTAGGGGGATTGATTTATCTTGAAAATAGAAGTCTAGATGATATAGGACCAATTCTAGAAGGCTACAGATGATTGGGAATCAGTGAAAATAAGCCTAAGAGGGCCATAAAAGCAAGCAAGAGGGACCTAAGGGTTGGGTGTTATTAGCCATGCTCAAGTTACCAATTTTTTCATTTTATATGACTACATTCCCCCCCCCCTTTATTCAAGTTATGTAGTAAATAAAAATATTAGGATAAATAAAAAATAGGTGTACCTGAACTTACCTACAAGGGTGAAGTTCATGAAGCTTTGTGATGTTAGGTGTGTATAGAGAGAGCACACTGTGAAGTATGAATATTCAAGAAAAACAAAGAGTAGATAATTTTTTACTAGATACACTACATCTAAAATAAGAACATACAAAAATGGGTAAGAGAGAGAGGAAGAGAAAGGAATGAATACACCTCATTTGGTATGTGAACCAATACAAAACCTATTGTGATGCTAAGTAAGGTTGAGTAATGTTGGATGATGTTGTACCAAGAGTAATATCATGAACGAAGCTAAGTTCTCAATTCCTCGAGAGTGGCTCAAGAATGTAAAGTCTATCCCTTTGGCTCCATCATCACCTAATAATTGAATCTATGTGGTCATACGTGTGTTAATTAATGTTTGAACTATGTGTCTAATCCCTCAAAGTGGCTCAAGAATACAAAGGCTAGCTAGTCCTTTGGCTCCATCATTGCCTTGTGAAGTGAAGTTATGAACTGATATCGGTATGAAATGTATGCTTTATGAGATGGTTCTTGAATCCCATGAATGTAATGTGATCTAACAATGTTTGCATGGATAGTTGAATGTATGCTAGAAACTAGGCCACTCTTGACCACTCTAAAAGATAGAGATTAGGCTTATATGAAAGCCACTCTGAATTGGTGCACTAGACTTATATGAAATCCACTTATGAACTCAAGAACTCAAAAATTTAGGCTTGTATAAAATCCATTCCAAAATGATGCCAACCATTTATATATAGAATAAGGCATGCAACTACTAAGAACTTAGGTAATATTAAACTCAAAAAGAAAAGAAAAGAAATGTGCCGCACACATTGCCCCCAATCACTGGTGTCTAAAACATGGATTTTTATCTAGAAGTTATGTCAAATTTCATATTTAAAACTAGAAGTGAGAGCCATCATGCCACACATGATTCCCCCTATATCTAGATTCTCTGTGTAAAAGTATACCAAAAACTATTGATTTTAAACTAGTCTAGCTATGCAAAACTATAGTTGAACCTATTTTTATGCCCACTTCTATAAAGTCTAGTTTTTTTATTATTTTGATAGGACCACTAAAATTGAACACTAGTGGCATCATTGATGTTGTCCAGGTTGGGCAATATTTTCCAAGGCCAAATCTAGTAATGGTTCTAGATTCTTGATTGTTTGCCTAGTCTATTTTGACTATTTTGATGTTCGGTTTCTATTCTAGGTGTTTTGAAAACTATTATTCAATCATTAGGAGCTATGATCTCTATGATAAAAACCTTGTTTGTTTCCCCCTCTTTTGAGGGTAGGAATGAAGACCCTGTAATGACTGCCCTCAGAAAAAAGAGCCCTACAAGTGTATTATGATGTAAAGATACATGATATAGCAATGATAATCGACAAGATATCTCAAGATATAGCATGATTTGTATTGAGAGATTGTTAGATCAATAAGGGTATGCCTAGATGGATATAACAATGTAAGAACATGTGCAATTTACTAAGCTAGAAATGAAAGTCTTGTTAGTTATTAGTTATTAGAGGGAGGGATGGAGCATGATGTCCATCATGGCATCCAAGAAAGCAAGATGAATGCATGATGTGAATCATGGCATTGAAAATAATGAGAAGTAAACACACAAAAAGCACACAAGGAAAGAAGTGAGAAGCATACAAGGGTGTCTAAGGGGCCAAGCAAATAAGGGGCATGGGCACATGTCACTCAAACTGGAAAGCAATCATACAAGGCATGTTCAAATTCCATATACACATATAATTGAAATAAGCAAAATTGGCATGGAATCCATAATAATATAGAGGAGTATAGTCAAAGGACATTGGAAAATGTCCTAAGGCACACATGAATATAAATAAAGGACATTGGCAAATGTCTTAAGGCAAATACAGGAGACAAATAGGAACTGAGAAATGAAATTATATCTAGTTATGCAAAGCAAGAAAGGAAATCATGTAAGGAACTAGAATTACAATCACATCTAACTAGTCAAATCAAGAAGTGAAAATGTGCAAGACATGTTAGTACAAGACTAGGTATATACTAAGAAATATACAAGTTATATATACTAGTGAGTATCAATAGATATATTTATATGTGTCTCGATTGTAGAAGTAGGATGCCCCCTCAATGGTAGAGTGAAGTAATTAAAGAGCTAGATATCGCTGCACACACTCAAAAGAGATCAAGTGAAGCATGGTAATGTAGATAAATCAATAAATAATAAGCATAAAATAATAAATTTAATTCTAGCATAGGAGTAGCAATGTAAATCATGGATAATGCATACAATCAAAATATTTTTGGTTTTTTTTAGTGTTATTTGTATGTTTTTGTATTTTGAAAATTTTGTATTATTTTTGAATTTTTGAAAACTTTGAGCTATATATAATCAAGCTTAAGAAACTATGTAGAGGAAATTGAAAAAGAACTATGTACAATTAAGCATAAGAAACTATGTACAAGTGATACTAATAAAATTATGTACAAGTAATCATAATGAGATTATAGACAAGCATATGAATAAAAGGTTAGGCTAGAGGTGGTAAAGGGTCTAAGGATGGATTTGGCTGGAGATGGATAGGGAGGAAGGGAATCACATCCATCATCAAATGCCTCAATATCATCATCATAAGTAACATCATATGTTGTAGAAGTTGTGTGCATGGTGTCATCTTAAGAAAGGCGAACTAAAGGTTCCTCTAGTGGTGGAGGTAATGATTATTATCTAGGATGTTTAGTTTTGGTAGTAGATTAATTTAGTGAAAGTGAAGAAGTTGGGGCTGGTGGTGCTATAATCTAAATAGTACCATGAACCTATAGTTTATCCAATGTATTTTGTAAATTTATACATGAGTTTGTATCATGACCTATGATCCTATGAAAAAGAATAAATGGGTGACCATCCTACTATGATAATATGCTAATATATATGTGCTACACTATAGGTAAGGTGATTAATCCATGATCAAGTAACATCTGTAACATAATCTATGGTTGATGTTGTGTATTGCCTACCTAAATCTAAATGACTAGATCTATATTGATAGAGGTAACCATATGAACTATATGTGTCAAGTCATCTATCTATGGCTAAAAATGTGGAGTATATCTTGAGAGTGTAGTGTGAGATGCTAAGAGTGGTGTAGGATGTCTAATGAGAGATATAGATTCATCTCAGTATTCTCCTAGGCCAACTAGTGTAAATCTCAACCCACAAAAATAGTCATCTCTGAGTGTGGGTGTGGTATCATCATCTAAAGAAGCCTAGGAATCTATATCAATATCATATACATATGGTAACTTAGAATTTACCACAAGGGGTAACTATGATATAGGGGTCTCATAAACTATAGTATTAGAAGATAATGGTACTATGAGAGTATTTATAAATGATGGAGTGACTGTATCTATAAAATCAACTAGTACTATTAGAACTACTGTCAATGAATGTATAATTTTAATAGGTGTAGGAATTGTGATTGATGGAGTATCTATAATGGTTGAAGTTGTGAATGGATGAAAATCTAGAACTGAAGGAAAAACTATGAGTGGAAGAGTGCAAGAAGTGCTAATCTTTCTAACCTCATATGTATGTATCTAATCAAGAGAAATGCAATGAGGTGGTGGTTGGACTATGATATGAGTTATCCCATCTAGAAAAATAGTCAAAGATGACTCTGTAGTTTGATAATGTCTAAATGGTTGATCATTTGCTGGACATGTGTATAGGTATCCTACATGGATAAATTTAACACATGAATTAAGAGTAGAAGGAACTACCCCCATAGCATGTATACAGGGTCATCCGAGTAATATATTATAATGAAGAGGACCTGGCATGACCTGGAACTGTGTAGAGAGGATTTTAGGTCCTATCATGATATCCAAAGCAATGGTACCCAATGTCTGTTGTGGTATATCATCAAATTCTCAAATTTTCTTATATGATTTTTTTATGGATACCATGTCTATGCCCATGGTCTGTAAGAATGTAATATTACATATATTAGGTCCAGAACCACTATCAACTAGAACTCTCTTAACTACACTAGTTTTGACTTGAGCTTGTATGAATAGTGGTAAATTTTGATCAATTACTATTTGAGATGGCATGTAATCATGATAAAAAGTGATAGCATCTCCTATAGTTTTTAATGTGTTAACCACTAATGTAAAATAAGAAGGCTCAGAATCAATGGGCATAAAAGTTTGAGTGAGTGCCTGATAGAGAATGTCCTTGAACACATTGGCTTTCTAAAGTAGTTATAACATGCAAATCTTAGCTGGAGTGTTTATCAACTGATCAATAATATCATATGCCTTGTGTATATCTACCTATGTAGGTGAATTGGGCCTGGGATGAGAAGGAATAGGAGCGTGGTGGGGCATTTGACTAGGTGGAGGAGGCATGGTGGCACACTGAGTAATATCTTTAATCACATTATCTACTATCCATTTAGGGCTAGTAGTAACTATGGGAGGAGAGTGAAGATAATCATTAGGTCAAGGTGGTAGAGGTATAAAGGGTGTCAACTGGGCTCTCTGGTGATGGGTAGTGATCTAGGGAAGATCAAAATAGACCATGCAACATGACTCGACATGGGAAAAAGGCTCTAAGGGAGGTGATGTAAAAGATATCTTATCATGTTTAATAAAAATATTCTTAACATCATCCTATATTATGAAACATAAGCATGAAATTCAAAGAAAAAATCTTTGTATTAACATATGATAAACTTCATCATTCATGTGCATGATAGGACCAATGATGGTTTCGTTATTTTATGCAAGAAATAATTGTAAATAAGTGAGATCCAATTTTTAAATCTGATTATAATGTAAGGTGATATCTTGAAATTAATAGGACATAGTGTACAAATAGGGTTTAAAAGATGATTAATTGAATAATTTACTATGAAATTTTGAAATTGAAAGTGAATTTTTGAGTTATATATGCAAGTAAAAAATCATAAATTTATTGGAAAATTGGTGATTTAATAGGACCTAGTAAATGCATCTAGGGTTTTTTAAAAATAAATATTTTTGAGAGTTACTATTGATTTTTTAATTTTGAATGGATTTTTTGAATTAAATATGCTAGTAAAAATTCAGAAAATGATTGGAAAATTATTGGGACCTAGTGTGGGCAACTAGGGTTTGAAAGAAAAATATTTTAAAATTACTATGAAATTTTAAAATTTACTGCTAATTTCTAATTTTATTATGAGAAAAATGAAAAAATAGTAGGAAAATTACCCTAGGGTTTCTAGGATTTTTATGCGCAAATGAAGTAAGTCAGGTTCACCAAATGATTTAACAATTTTGGGAATATTGGGGTATTATTCTAATTTAGTTAAATGGTCTGAGTATTAAAATCAATAAATAAATAGACAACAATTAATCTAATAATTTTTGTAAATTAATCACAATTTGAATTTTTCTAAAAATAGTAATAAGGAGAAGAAAACAAAACTTAGCTGGAAACTGATTGATCTGACTAAGACAGAGGCTAGAATTTATTGTGCAGGACTGAGACACTGTCACAAACTAATATCTAAACTTTGTTTTATGATTGGATAAGATTTCAAGAACTAGATAGTAATGACAATGGTGCTATAGTCCACCTTTATTTATATTGTCTTGAAGATCTAAGCATTCTAGGTTTTATTTTTTATGTATGTCTGACCTTGTTTATGAAGTTTCAAAAGTTGGAAGTTTGTATAGCTCCTTGTAGAGTAGATTCTTTCTTTAAATCCTATTTTCCTTTGTGATTTGACCAATTTTGAGCAAGAGGCGGGCTTAGTGTTTGTAAGATACATTAGATGTGCTTCACACCCTATGTGTGTGCATGTTGCCTATATACCAGTACTCCAAAGAGGGATCAAGCCATATGTAATTCTCCCACTTGATGTGCTTTGTGAAATTATGTATATGAAGATGTAGAATAATAAACTATATGTGTTTGATGTGGCTATGGATTAGTGTAAGGATTTAAATGAGCTTGTAAATGAGTTAGCTAGTTATATACAGAGAATAGGGAAGATTGTTTGAGTAGTCTTGCTTGTATTCTTGCTTCCTTAGTGATAATTGCCAACCCTTTCCAAATGATCTTTTAATGGGCTTTTATAGGGATCTAATGGTCATGGGTTGAATGTAATCACATTAGGTCAACAAGGATAAGGATGGGGAACTAGAATAAATTGACTATTGGGGTTAGAAATGGACTTGGATAATAGCACCAAAAGTGAACAGAAGTGGCATCGGTGCTATATTCCAAGTGTGGCACTATTATCTTGAACAAATGAGACCTGAGGGGATTGATTTGTCTTGGAAAGAGTAGTTTGGGTGAGTGAGGACCATGTATAGAAGGCTAAAAATGATTGTAAATTAATGAAAATAAGCCTAAGAGGGTCATGAAAGCAAGCAAGAGAGACCTAAGGATTGGGTATCATTAGTCATGCTCAAGTTACCAATTTTTGCATTTTATGTGACTACAACCCTTAAACCATGACTATGGACCAACACAAGTTATAGAGAGTTGGAAAGGTGAAATGGAGTAAATAACCATTTAAACACATAATAGGAGGTTTCATATTCCCCAATATAATATTTAATAGTAAATCCAAATAATTTGATGCATTCTCATGCAAATGTTTCTCTCTCGAGTTCACAATTGCAGACCTTGTCACTTGAGAGGCACTTTTAGCATGTGAGAACTCACTTGAGAATATGTATGGTGATCCTAGTTCATTAGGGAGTGTGAATGGGGGTCTTATTTAGATTTAATGGCATTAGTGTAGACATTAAGGCCATATAGGCTATAAATAATCATTAAGTAACTAGGCTACCTAAGACCCTCTTTAAACCCTCACAATGACCCGATGCAAGAGAAAATGAAAATTATGACTCCAAATGCATTAATTTAACCTAAAAACACTTGAACACCATTCTTCACTCAAATATGGTCTTCACCATGTAAGTTTCATGTTCATTCACTTGTAAAGATGCATTTAATGTTGTGTTTTGAAGGGTTTTAGGGCTTAAAACAAGGTTTTTGGACATATGAGCTTATGAAGACCATCGGAGAGGATGGTGTGAAGAGTCATATGCCTTATTAGACCTTAAAAATCACTCTTTTTATTATGAAAGTACTCATATAGGTCCAAATTCCATAGATGGTGCATAAATGCTTTTGAAAGGGTGTGGTCACCTAGGAGAGAGAGAAATAGGGTTAAATCACTTGAAGGTCATGGGTCATATCATAACATGGTTTTTATTATCTAAATTAGGTCTATAAAAATTAATAAAAATTCTCATGTAAGTCTTATGGCCATTCTAATGGATAATACTAAACAAGTCAGACCTAATGGACTAGTAAGCTATACGGTTGATGAAGGAGATCTCAACCATTAAAAGGAGTAAAAAAAAGGCATCAATGGAAGATAGAGGAAGATTTTAGAAGGCTATAATTTCATGGAGGTTGTTTCATGAAGTCAAGATGCATTGTGTCATGTTGACAAATTGTAATTTTCATTCAAGATGTTCTTGTAGTGCCTCAAACAAGAGCCCTTATGCCACTTGGTGAGGTTATTCACCAAGTTTAGCCAACATATGCCAAAGAGATAGATGAAACTACTCTTAGACTCTCTTCCATTTGTCATTTCAATATAATTGAGGTGGATAACACTTATTTGTTCATCCCCTATACCTCTATTCTATCTCTTATCAAATTTATCATATGTAGAAGCCTTGAATGGCTTGTAATGGATAATTTGGCTAAGTATGGTGAATCCCTACTCAATTCAACACTTGTACTATGACTTTGAATTTTGAATAAATTTTTTTCTTAACTTCTCATATGCTTACAACTAGTTTACTTGTGTGATTATCGATAAATGCTAGTATTAGTGCTTTTATTCTTTCTCATTTGTCCTCTCCTACCTCTTTGCAAATAGATTCCCTTCTTACAGGTCACATGGTGATTTTGAGATAGTTTTACATGGTTTGAAAGTGGATTTTAGTCATTAGTGTCCTTATTAGACCTCTTGACTATCCCTCTCATTCAATGCATTATTTATGACCTCCATGTTGAAACACTTATGCTTGAATTTCCTTGTTGAGTAGTGTGATCATATTCAGATATAGTTCATGTTCTTAGTGCATGATAGTCAATTGGAGGGTATTAATTTGGTGAATCACCTCCTTATATTAGTTCAATTTTAGTTTATCTACCCCTTTTCCTTTACAAGCTAGTAGTGTAGTGTTATGATCCTAATTACTACATCAAGGGGATCTATCCCTATAATCTAGAGATTTAATCCACCTATTAGGCCACCCACATCCTAGTATTGTCTCCATATTACCCCAAATTATGGAGGCTTGAACAACCTTATAAAGGATGAAAATTTAGTTGATAATAGTTTTGGCATGCCTAATGGGATAGGATTTCATCCATTGAAGAGTTTTTGGTGTTGTTCTTTAGTACATCAGACTTTGGAGGCATGAACTCAAGCACCAATGGAAACTCCAAGTGAACCAAAGCTAGTATAGGTAGTCCAAGTGCCTCAAAAATATAAAATTGGTATGTATCACTACTAATTTGATTAAAATGCTTATTGTACAGCTTCATATCAAGCTAATTATGTTTATGTATCTTCTCAAGTAGTCTTATAAAAACATATCAACCTTGTCATTACACTTACTCTCCTCCCACTCCTACTCATACTCTCAATCAGCCTTGGTAGCCTACTTATTCCCTTAGCCAACTTGATCAAAGCCATGATTCTTATACTTCCTTATTGAGACTCAAATCAAACATGATATATTATAAAATAGCATTAAGGAAGTTGGATAGAAGAATATATCTTGAATAAAATATACATATCCATATCATGAAGAAATTAAGAGATTTTTTCAATTTTTTAAGGAGCAAGTGGGTAGTTTTTGAGGAATAAAACTAATGTGTCTTAAATAATGAGGTACAAGAAATAGGAGTCTTAATCGAATTCTTGTAAGATAGGTCAGTGAGATGGGAGCAAATGAAATCCTAATTTAGTCAACATTATGTACCTTCTCCTAGGCCAAGTCAATCTTATTTTATTCTATTTAATCTCCTCTAAGATGCAATGCAACATAAAAATAAGCATTCAATCAACCCCAATCTTATAATTTTGAAGACTTGTACCCCTTAAGAGAAAATTATGTATATTCTAACTCCACTCACCCTTCCTTCAAATTCCAAGACCATTCCACTTTAGAGGCCTCCTTGGACCATGACTCTTGATTATACCATCATAATCCTTGAGAATTAATCTTATATGATGCCCATCCAAAGTCATGAGAGAAAAGAGGTTCCATAAGTCACACCAAAAAGGTTTCTAAGTTAGAAGTAGGTTCTTTATATGCAATCTCAAGATCAAGAGGGAGAAAGAGTGTTAGAAGTCAAGCCAAGAGAGCCTAAAAGTCCTTCAATTTCTTCACCTACCATTAAATTTGAAGATATTAATGAATTATAATATATTTCTAAGTTTGATAGGGTGATTAAGGAGTGGAAAATAAAGAATGAAGTGCCACTATCCCAACTTTTTCTTCCATATCTCCAAGAATCATTTAATCAACCTAGTAATCCTAAAGTTCTATGTTGAAAAGACACTCTAGTAGGTTTCAAATAGGGTAATTAATTTTATTTCCCTCCCACACTCTCCTTTTACAAAGGAGAACCAATTGAATTGAGGGAAAAAGATGGATATTTAGATATGAAAGAGAGTTTGTCAAAACTAGGTGATGAGGTGGCATTCCTTGAAGAGGAAAATCCATTAGTTGTAATTGAATCTCAAGAAGGTTATGAGGAGAGCATTTCTAGTGTATATTATGAGTAAATACTCCTTAGCATTCCTCTTTGTCAAAAAGGTATAAAATTAGTTTTCATAGATGAGAAGAGACATATGCTTCCTACCCAACAGTTGTATAACCTTAAAGATGTCACAAATGATCAAGTAGATCATCTTGGTTGGTATAGATTTGATGTCTATGAAGAAGAGAATAAATTAGGTTTCATAGAAGAGAGGGATGATGATCTAGACCTTGAATGGGTAGATGAGTTTTCATTCTCCATAGAAGAAGAATATAATCAATCTAGTTGCTATGGATTGACTTTTGATGGAAGAAAATAAGATGATCATATAACACTGAGTAAAGTGGTAGGTTTTCAAAGTGATAATCCTTCCCAAGGTGAACAAGGTAAGAATGATAATAAGGATCAAATCCCTTCAAATGAATGAAAATAATTTTATTTTTGTAAGAAACTAGAAATTTCTAGTTCAAGCTTAGATGATAGGTTTGTTGTCCCTAAAAATAATGGTATGGGTGAGATTGAAGTTTCTATGATTTTAAGGGACCAAGAAGAATCTTCCTTTTAGGAATAACTTGAAAAAAAATATTCTAGTTTGGATGGTAAACCTACAACCCATGAGGAGAGTGCTAATAATGTTGTCTTATTCAATGAGCAAGTTAAAAGAGGCTTTGAAGACATGTGGAAGTCTTACTTGCACATGTTTAAATAATATAAAGAGCTTGAGAATTTATCACCTCTAGAAGAACAATATCAAGTTATTGATGAGGATTACAATGCTCTTATCAAGCTAACAAATCTTACAAGCCATAAACAAAATTTTAAGATCATGATGTGTAAATATATGATGAATATGACACTCTTCAAGAGGAGTAAGAGATGAAGTTCAAATAACCAATAGATGCTAAGGTTGTTTCTACCATTATAAATCAAGGTATGGTAATATTGGATCTCTCTAGCATTGTTAAAGGTGATCAAAAACATGAGGTATGATTTGAACCACAATATTATTTTGTCTAAATTAGGTACATGTTTGCCAATGATCCACTTGAGAGCATGCCAATTAGATCAGAAAACAAGAAGCATGGTCTATCACATGTTACAATCAAAGGGAAGCTTATTTTACAATATGTTTCATCTCATGAAGAAAATGATTTAAGAATCTTTCCTTTTAACCCTAGAGGATAATTCTTTATAGGTTAGTTATACATAGTAGTTATTGTCCTATCTTTCCTTGAAGTGATTTTTATCACAATGTGTTTTTTCTTGTTACGTGTTATGTGTGTTGTTTTGGTGTGTTTGCTTTGGTCTTGTTGTTTTGGTAAGGTAGTCAATTGTTTCAATTGTTTTAGGGGGCTTACAGTCAATCATCAAGGTCAAATCATGATTTGTGTTGAATTGATATGACTCCATAACCCAATAGATGGACTAGGCAACTGGTCTAAATAGCATAGCAGGCATGTAATCCTAAGAGGTTGCCAAAGATGTTAGCCAACATTTGGATATCATGAATGAGGAGTATTCAAAAAATTTCACTTGCTTTATCTTAACTTTGTTGATAGCCATCATGAATACTTTGTCTCAGTCATTAATGATCTATCTTTATAGGTAATGTGTCTCCCTTGATAGCTTACAGGGTTTGTTAGGATGGTCTAGTTGGAAGTTAAGGTAATTCATGTTGTCTTATCATCAAGTGGTCATTATTTATGGTCTTCATGTTGTGTTTATCATTTTTTAAAGTAAATGTGACAAAGTTAAGGTAAGTGAGAAACCAATTTAATGTGGAGGCATGCCTAAGAACATAAGGTGGTGACCCTTCCAGGAACAAGCATTGCCTAAAGTTGGTCAAAATGGTCAAAGGAGTAGAACTAGTAAGTGGATCACATTATTTTAAGGTTATTTGGAGATTTTAAGATAATTTTGATAAGATTAATGTATCTTGTTATTTTAGTATGATTATGCTTTTCCATGATAAAGAGGACACTTACTAGTAAAAATAAATATAAAGGTTTTATCTTTGGAAAAGGGGATGTTTCAAGTCATCTAACACCTTGGTGATGACATCATGCTTGTACATGACCATACACTTCCCTCAAACGTCTTTTATAACTGACTTTCAACATTGGAATTCATTTGTAACTATTATTTATCATTCTTCAATGTATAAAAAAGAGCTTTTAAGATAATTATAGGTAAATAAGGACATGAAACATTTTTTAAACCTATTATAAGTCTATATAAGTTAGGGGAAGCTGAAGATTCACTGATTTCATCATCTCCATTAGTTTCAATGGGTAGAACAGTCAAAATCTTGAGAAAAGAATGCTTTTGGTTGTTTTTTATAGAGGGTTTTTGTTGGTCAACAAGGTGAAAAATATTCCATGCGTACCCATGTTATTATCAGGCCAAAATAGATGAATTAAGTGGAAATATAGAGCCAAATAATGTAAAAACCCACTCATTTTATCCATCGATCTTATTGGCAACACAAGAAGGGCAACCAATTTGCACTTGATACTTTTAGGAGAGAGAAAGTTGGAATATAATATCTTATACATATTAGGGGAACCTAATTCCATTCCACTTTGTGTCATTTTTTTCTTGATTGAGCCCCTTAACTTTATGAACAATTGTTAAGAAGTTAAGGGGTAGAAAAAAAGCTTCAAACCCCATTGGGGTCAGTTTTCTCCATGTGTAGAGTTATAAGGTTAGATGAATGAATGAAAATTATTGGATATGGTCTATTAATAAATATTATAAAAATAAAATATAATTTTATTTCATGTTTATTCATGATCATGTTTGGTGTATGGTCAAATCACCTTATTTTGGTAGTTTGAGCATGACAGTAATGTGTGTAAGGAATTTGAAGTTATCTTATGCATGAAATAAGTGAAATTAACTTGTCCAAAATGATTAAAATGTATAAAATGTATATCATACTCTTATATATCATCAAAGGGTGAAAAAATTCAAGATAAGAGGTTACAATGTCTCTTTAAGTGCATATCCAAAGGAGTTTTGTCAGCCTATAAATCTATAGACCTATAGGTCACCATTAGCATCAAGTGTTTATATTGATGAATCCAAATTCATAATATTAATCCTTAATAATTTTTATTTAAACACCTTAAAACATATTTTCATCTTAAACTTATTTTTACCTTACAACTCAAATGGACTATATGCTTGAGTAGGACTATGTAAGTCCAAGAAAAAGACTGTGAGAGATATAAATAGACCTTCAAAGTGACTTGAGAAGATCAGGGGCATGAAAATGAATTAAAAATAATTTTAAATTATAATTAATGTCCCACCATTGGTTATTATAATCTCAATAAGTAATAAAAGCACAGTAGAAGAGGGTTTTTAAGCCCAAAAGATAGCCTATATGCCTGTCAACAGGCAGAGGACAAAAAGTTTGTTTATGTTGGGTGTTTGAGAGATTAAAGAGATAAATATAAGCCAAAATAAAAATATTTAAATATATTAAAAATAATTAATACAATTTAGTAAGTTTTATTATCCATATATAACTCCATTTGACTATTTATAGCAAAAAGCCTAAATGGTCACACACAGGCCTGTTATTGGCAAACTTGAAGAGAAATACAAAGTTTGAGTGAGAAAAAAAGTTAAATAGGTCTATGGGGAGGAATATATAAAAATAAATAACTTCCAAAACACTCTTAAAGGATCACAAAGATTCAAAAAGGATCAAAGAGGAAGACAAACCCTCAATTTGCAGTCAAAGAGCTTAAGTGGAAACCTACATGCCTACTTCGAGGAAATGCAAGAGAAATATGATTTGTTGTTAGAAAATATGAAGTGTGAGATTATAATTATGAATTTAATATATTTAAATATGTAAAAATTATCATTCCATGAAGATAACAAGGTTATTTAAGGTAGAAAAGAGGTCAAGAAGCCTATTTAGGCCAAGTAGGCCTAAAATTGCACACTCAGACCTATATGCAAAAGAGTCAATAAGTTTTGTTATTTAAAAATGATATTTAATGGTAAATAATTAAAATATATTGATAATACAATAATTAAATATATTTTAATGTTTTAAATATCATTTCATGAATAAAAAATGCAAGTTCCAGATCATTAGGGTTATTTGCACTAGACTACCCTTAAACCCTGACTATGGACCAACACAAGTTATAGTGAGTTGGAAAGATGAAATGAAATAAATAAAAATTAAAAAAATATATATTAGGTTTAATATACCCCAATTTAATTTTTAAAATTCAATACAAATAATTTTTTGCATTCCCATGAAATTTTTTGTCTCTCAAGTTCACAGTTGCAGACCTAGTCACCTGAGAGGCACTTTTAGCATGTGAGAACTTGCATGAGAAGATGCATGGTGATCATAGTTCATTTGGGAGTGTGAATAAGTTATTTTAATCATATTTATTCTAATTATTTTATTCATTGAGGACATATAGGCTATGAACAATTGTTAATAAACTAGGTTACCTAAAACCCTCCTTAAACCCTCACAATGACCTGATAGGAGAGAAGATAAAAATTATGGCTCCAAATGCATTGATTTGACCTAAAAAACACTTGAAAATTATTCCTCACCCAAATATGTTCCTCACCATGTAATTTTCATGTACCTTCACTTGTAGGGATGCATTTAATGTTGTGTTTTAAAGGGTTTTGGGGTTTAAAACAAGGTTTTTGGGCATATGAGCTAATGAAGACCATTGGAGAGGATGGTGTGAAGTGTATTATACCTTATCAGACCTCAAAAATCACTATTTTTCTTATTAAATTAATCATACATGTCCAATTTCCCTATACTATGTATAAATCCTTTTGAAAAGGTGTCATCACCTAGGAGAGATAGAGCAACAGGGTTAGATCAATTAAAGTCCATGGGTCATATCACAACATGGTTTTCATGCTCTAAAATAGGTATAAAAACATTGATACATGTTCTTATGTAATTATTATGTCCATTATAATTTTAAATATTAAACAAGTTAGACCTAATGGACTAGTAAACCTATATGGTTGATGAAAGAGATATCAACCATTGAAAGGAGTGAATAAAAGGCATCAATGGAAGATAGAGGAAGATTTTAGAAGCCTATAATGGCATGGAGGTTGATTCATGAAGTCAATATGGAATATTTCATGTTTCCAAATTGTAATTTTCCTTCAATAAGTGCTTTTAACTCTTCAAAAAAGACCCCTTATGCCACTTGGCAAGGTTCTTCATCAAGTTGAGCCAATGTATGCCAAGGAGATAGATGAAATTGATCTTAGAATCTCTTCCATTTTGAATTATAATATACTTGAGGTGGTTGACATTTATCTGTTCATCCCCTAAGCCTCTCTTCTCTATCTTATCATATTTCTCCTATATAAGCAGCCTTGAATGGCTTGTAATGGATCCTTTGGCTAATTATGGTGAAGCCTTGATCAATTAAACACTTGTACTATGCCTTTTAATGTTGAATAAAGTTGATTATTACCTCATTATATTCTTACAACTAGTGTACTTATGTGATTATTGATGAATGATAGTAGTAGTGTTCTTACTCTCTCTCATTTGTCCTCACCTACATCTTTTCAAATGGATTCTCTTCTTACAAGTCACATGGTGAGTTTGAGTTAGTTTTACCATGTTTGAAAGTGGATTTTATTCATTAATGTCTTTTTTAGACCTCTTGACTATCCCTCTAATTCAATGCATTGTCTATGACCTCCATGTTGAAACATTTATGCTTGAAGGTCCTTGTTGAGTAGTGTGATTAGATTTAGGTCTAGTTCATGTTCTTAGTGCATGATAGTCAATTGGAGGGTGTTAATTTGGTGTATCACCTCCATATATTAGTTTACTTTTAGTTTCTCTACCCCTTTTCCCTTACCAACTAGAAGTGTAATGTTATGAGCCTAATTGATACATAAAATGGATCTATCCCTATAATCTAGAGATTTAATCCACCTATTAGACCACTCACAACCTAGGATTGTCTCCATGTTACCCTAAACTATGGAGGCTTGAAAAACCTTCCAAAGGGTGAAAATTTAGGTGATGACAATTTTGGCATGCCTAATGGGATAGGTTTTCATCAATTAAAGAGTGTTTGATGTTATTTATTACATCAACCTTTAGAGGCATGAACTCAAGCACCAATTGGATTCTAAGAAAACTAGAACTGGTATAGGTAGTCCAAGTCCTCAAAAATATAAAATCAGTCTGTATCACTACTCATTTGATCAAAATGCTTCTTGTACACCTTAATATCAAGATTATCAAGCTAATGATGTTTATGGATTCCCCTCAATTATTCCTCCAATAACATATCATCCTTGTCATAATACTTACTCTCCTCCTACTCCTGCTCATACTCTCAATTAGCCTTGGTAGCATACTTATTCCCCTAGCTAACGTGATCAAATCCATGATTCCCATATTGGATCCCTATTAAGACTCAAATCAAACATGATAGATTCTAAAATATTATTAAGGAAGTTAGATATAAAAATAGAGCTTGAAAAAAAATATCCCTAACCATCTCATGAAGAAACTAAGAAATTCTTTAGAGTTTTTAAGGATCAAGTGGGCAGTTGTTGAGGAAGAAAACCAATGTGCCTTAAATAATGAGGTGAAAAAAATAGGAGTATTGATCCAATTCTTAGAATATAGGTTAGTGAGATGGGAGTAGGTAAAATCCCAAGTCAAGTAGCTGTATATACCTTTTCCTAGCCCAAGTCAACCTTCCTTTGTTGAAAATATCCTCTGAGCTGTAATGTAACATCAAAAGAAGCATTCAATCAGCCCCAATATTATAAGTTGGAAGACTTGTACCCCTCCAGATAAACCTATTTATATTCTAACTCCACTCACCCTTCCTCAAAAAATCCTCTCACCCTTCCTCAAAAACTCCACTCACCCTTCCTCAAAAGCCCAAGACCATTCCACTTTGGAGGCCTCCTTGGACCATGACCCCTAATTACAACATCCCAATCCTTGAGAATGAATCGTATCCTATGCCCATCCAAAGTCACAAGAGAAAATAGGTTATAGAAGTCACACCAAAAAGGTTTCTAAGTAAATTTGGCAAAGTTAAGGTAAGTGGGAAACCAAGTTAATGTGGAGGCATGCCTAAGAAGATAAGGTGATGACCCTTATAGGAGAAACCATGGCCTAAATCTGGTTAAAATGGTCAAATGGGTAGAAATAGTAAGTGGATCACATTATTTCTAAGGTTATTAGGAGATTTTAAGGTTATTTTGATAATATTAATGTATCTTATTACTTTAGTCTTATTATGCTTTTCAAAGATAAAGAGGACACTTACTAGTAAAAGAAAATATAAAGGTTGTCTTTGAAAAAGGGGAAATTTCAAGTCATATAACACCTTGGTGAATATATATTGCTTGTATATGACCATACACCTCCCTCAAACATATTTTATAACTGACTTTCAACGTTGGAATTCATTTGTAACTATTATTTATCATTCTCCAACACAAAAAAGATTTTTCAAGATAATTCTAGGTAAATAAGGACATGATACATTTTTTAAACCTCTTCTAAGTCCATATATGTCAAGTAAATATGAAGAGTCACTAATTTCATCATCTCCATTAGTTTCAATGGGCAGAACAATCAGGATCTTGAGAAAAGCATACTTCTAGTGGTTGTGTACAAAGGGTTTGATGTTAGATAATTTGAAAATTCTTACATATATACCCATGGTATTATTGTTCCCAAATCCATGTATTAAGTGGAGCTACAGAGACAAATAATGAAAAAACCCACTCCATTTCTCCATCAGTCTTCTTGGTAACTCAAGAAGGGAAACTGATTTTCACTTGGTACTTTCAGGAGAGAGATATTTGGTATATGAGCTCCAACACATATTATGGGACCCTAATTATATTCCATTTTATGTTATTGGTTTCTCTATTTATCCCCTTAACTTTATGAAAAATTGTTAAGAAGTTAAGGGGCAGAAAAGAAGCTTCAAACCCCATTAGGGTTGATTTTATCCATGTGCAGAGTTGTGATGTCATATAAATGAATGATAATGATTGGATATATTATATTAATCACTATTATAATATTTTAATATTTTTTCATTTAATTTTTATCCATTATCATGTTTGGTACAGGGTCAAATGGCCTTTTTGGCAGCTTGAGCATGACAGTCTTGTGTGTAAGGAATTTGAAGATGTATTATGAATGAAATAAGTGAAATTAACTTATCCATAGTGATAAAATTTTATTAAATGTATATAATAATCTTATAAATCATCAATTGGAGACAAAATTCAAGATAAGAAGTTATACTGTCTCTTTAAGTTCCTATCCAAAGGAGTATTGTGAGCCAACATGTCTACAGACTTGTAGGTCACCATTAGCATAAAGTGTTTGTCTTGAAGAATAAAAATTCATATTATTAATCCTTAATAATCCTATTTAAACACCCTAAAACATATTTTAATCTCAAACTTATTTTCACCTTGCAACTCAAATGAATTGTATGCTTGAGTAGGATTGTGTAAGTCCAAGAGAAAGACTGTGAGAGCTATGAATAGAAATTCAAGGTGAATTGAGCATATCATGGGAATGAAAAGTAATTAAAAAAAAATTCATTATACTTAATATCCCACCATTAGTTATGATAATATCATTAAGGAACAAAACATAGTGGAAGAGGGTTTTTAGGCCCAAAAGATAGCCTACATGTCTATCAACAAGCAGAGGGGGAAAAGTTCATTTATGTTGGGTGTTTTAGGGATTGAAGAGATAAATATGATCAAAAATAAAAATATAAAAATGTATTAAAAATAATTAAGTCAATTTATTAATTTTTATTATCCCTAAAGAACTCCATTTGACTCCTTACAACTAAAAGCCTAAATGGCCACACGTAGACCTGTCATAGGTAGACTTAAAGATAAATACCAAGTCTGAGTGAGCATAAAATTTCATGATATCTATGGGGATGAATATAAAAAAAATAAATGAATATGCAAACACTTTTAAAGGATCACCAAGCTTCAAAAATGTCCAAAGAGGAAGAAACCCCTCAATTTCTAATCAAAGAGCTTACGTGGAAACCTACAAGCCTACTTAGGGTAAATGTAAGAGAAATATGATTTTTTGTCAAAAACTATGAAGTGAAAGATTATAATTATGCATTAAATATATTTAAATATGGAAACATGTTATGTACATGAAGATAACAAGGTGAATGAAGGCAGAAAAGAGGTAAAGAAGCATGTTTAGGTATAGTAGGCCCAAAATTGCACACTCAGACATGTATGTAAAACAGTCAAGAAGTTTTGTTATTTAAAGATGATATTTAATGATAAATACTTAAAATATATGTACAATAACATAATTTAATATCCTTTAAGGTTTTGAATCTCATTTTATGAAGAAAAAATGTAAGTTACAAACCATTAGTGTTATTTTCACTAGTTTACCTTTAAACCCTGACTATGGACCAGCACAGGTTATAGTGAGCTAGAAAGGTGAAATGGAGTAAAATTAATAAGAGGTTTAAAATACACCAATTTAATTTTTAAAATTAAATCTAAATAATTTTATGTATTCTGATGCAAATTTTTCTCTCTCGAGTTTGTAGTTGTAGACCTAGTCACCCGAGAGGCATTATTGGCATGTGAGAACTCACATAAGAAGATGCACGGTGATCCTATATAATTATGTAGTGTGAAGTTTGTTTTTTAATAATATTTAATGTCATTATTTTATTAATTTAGTCCCTATAGGCTATGAAAAATCTTTTATAAGCTAGCCTACCTAAAACCCTCCTTAAGCCCTCACAATGACCCGATAGGGGAGAAGATGAAAATTATGACTCTATATGCATTGATTTAACCTAGAAACTACTTGAAAATAATTCATCACTCCAATAAGGTCCTAAAAATGTAATTTTCATGTACTTTAACTTGTACATATGTATTTAATGTTGTGTTTTATAGGGTTTTGGGGCCTAAAATAGATTTTTGGGACATATGAGCTTATGAAGACCATTAGATAAGTTGGTATGAATATTCCTATACCTTCTCAGACCTCAAAAATCAATACTTTTCTTCTTAAGTTACTCATATAGGTCCAACTTCCATAGATAGTACAAAAATTCTTATCAAAAGGTGTAGTCACCTAGGAGAGATAGAGCAATAGGATTAGATCACTTGAAGGCCATGGGTCATATCACAACATGGTTTATATGATATGATATATTTATATCAACCTTGATACAATTTATCATGTAATTATTATGTCCATTCTAATGGTTAATACTAAACAAATCAAACCTAATGAACTAGTAAGCCTATAGGTCCAATAAAGGATATCTCTACTATTGAAAGGAGTGAAGAAAAGGTGTCAATGGAAGATAGAGGAAGATTTTAAAAACCTATAATGGTGTGTAGGTTGCTTCATGAAGTCAATGTTTCATGTGTCAAATTTTTAAATTGTAACTACCCTTCAAGAAGTGCTTGTTACTCTTCAAATAAGACCCCTTATGCTACTTGGTGAGGTTCTTCATCAAGTTGGCTTAACACATGCCAAGGAGATAGATGAAAATAATATTAAACTCTCTTCCATTTGGAATTATAATATAATTGAGTTGGATGACATTTTTATGTGCATCCCCTATGCCTCTCTTCTCTCTTCTCACATTTCTCAAAAATAGGTAGCCTTGAATGGCTTATAATGGATCCTTTGGCTGAGTATGAAAAATCCTTTCTCAAATAAACACTTGTACTATGCCTTTGAATGTTGAATAAATTTGATTCTTACCTTCTCATACCCTTGCAAATAGTGTACTTATGTGACTATATATGAATGCTAGTAGTAGTGCTCTTACTCTCTCTAATTTGTCCTCTCCTACCTCTTTGTAAATGGATTCTCTTCTTATAGGTCACATGGTGAGTTTTAGGTAGACTTACATGGTTTGAAATAGGTTTTCAGTCATTAATTTCCTTCTTAGACCTCTTGACTATCCCTCTCATTCAATGCATTATCTATGACCTCCATGTTGAAACACTTATGATTGAAGGTCCTTGTTGAGTATTGTGATCAGATTCAAGTCTAGTTCATGTCCTTAGTGAATTATACTAAAGTGGAGGGTGTTAAAGTGGAGGGTGTTCATGACCTCCTTAGATTACTTTTATTTAAGTTTATCTACCTATTTTCCATTAAAATCTAGTAGTTTAGTATTGTGAGTCTAACTGATACATCAAAGGGAGCTCACCCTATAATAGAGAGATTCAATCACCTATTTGGTCACCCATAACCTAGAATTATCTCCATGTTACCCCAAATTATGAAGGCATGAAAAACCTTACAAAAGGTGTAAATTTGGGTGATGATAGTAAACATTTTCAAAAGTAATGAAAAATTGATTTCATGAAGTTTTTGATAATCTAATAGTGTTCCAATCCTATTCTGAGAGAGAACAAGGGTGTAGTTAATCAAAGAAATAGGACATATTCTAGTCTTTATATGTTTATTTTATATAATGGTGTGTCTTAAAGTTTGTCATCCATTCTTGTATGCAAAATATTGTGTTATGTGTCTAACCTATAGGACTGTGTGTCAATGTGTATGTTTCAAGAAATATTACTTTCAGCATTTCTCTTCCAAATCATTTCCCTTTCAATCAAATAGATTAATTGTGTGTTTCCATTTCATGCAATTTACATTTATTCAAATAAAATAAATGGATGTTCACTTTAATGTAATTGCAATTCCATCAAGTGTGTTTCCCTTCCAAATTACTTTTAACTAAATAAATGTGTTTGTTTTCACATGTAATAGATTAAATTTTAATTCAATCAAGTAGATTATAACCTTAGAAATAAATAATCAAAAACTCACCCCAAATAAATAAATTTTAGTCACCATTTTGCATACCTTAGTACTGACTTCCATTAGACACAGATTGACATGACATATTCATCTAAATGAAGAGGACATAATGACCCTCATCATAAGGGTAGAAAAATTTCAATCAATAGGAATATCCCAATATCTAAAAATAAAACATGGCATTAATCACTAATCACATGACTAAATTAGTCAAACTTATATCTCCAAAATCCTGACTTATAATGATTCTTATGGATCTATAATTATTTACCATCAACCAAACAACACACCACATATCATGAGCTTCAATATGTACATATTTTGACATATTTATTGTACCACAGACTTATACATAGATTTTTTATTTCATAAATTTAAAAATACAAAAACATTCATAAAATACAAAAAAAAAAAAAAATCGTCTTGGTCATATTATATAAAAGATACCTATCTACATACATTATAAAGTTTATTCATATATGTTTTCATACTTTATTTTCCTGGCATGCCTCAATTTAGGTGAGATGTGGGATAATATAGATAGATATGGTTATGATTATATTTTTATCTCTTTCATGGGGGGAATTTCTTACTTCTTGGATGGTAATATAGTAACATCAAGTTAAGCAATATTTTTTTTAATTTATAGTTACCTTTACATGCATCAAGTTTATTACTAGTTACTTACATAGAGTGTGTTTATATATATATATATATATATATATATATATATATATATATATATATATATATATATATATATATATATATATAATGTACATGGATATATTCATGTTATTTACATATTATAAACACCATCCTCAAATATATGACTATAACTTAGGCCTCTTTCTTTAGATTGATTTTAATCTTCTCTTTTCTATATTTTGCATGGTAAATTACATCTATTTGCATTGACATTATTATATTCATTTGTTTCAAGTTACTTGTGATGTTTCATTGGCCTTGACCATTGTTTGTTGAACCTATTCTTATCACTTGCATTAGTTTTCCCAATGATGACTTGATACTTATCAGGACATTCTATCATAAAATTATTACATTAGTTGGTACTTTCAAGTCCTTATTGTCATTTTCATCTTGGCTTTTCTTGATTCCCATATGCATTATTAACCTGACTATATCTTCCACATTAGTGTATATGATCCATATATTCCTATGGGATAATTATACCCATGAATATTTATTATATACATTGGAACTACATATTCATCGCTTAAAATTTTATGATTTGCACATTGCTTTGATATTTTGATTTTGTTATACACTTTATGACTTATTTTACATAGTTACCTTGTATTATTATATGAATCACAATACTCGGTAAAATATCCATACACTTTATCATGATATGATTATCATAATTTATGCCTATGTAGATCTTATTGTTTCCATATTGGGTCCAAAACATACCAACATATCAAAATTTATAAACATTTGAAAAATTCAAAAACATTTATTTATACTCATTACATCTTTACTTATGCTAGAGGTTTTCATTATCCATGGTTTACACATGATTTTAACAATTTTCTTGGAGTGAGTGCTATGTATATTCACAGGTTACATGATCTTATATATTCCACTATATACCCACATTTTGGAGGGATTATTTTATAGATAGCATGTCCTAACTTTGGGGCATGCCATTTTATCAAATTATTCCATAGTTATATATATCATTACTTATCCTTTTTCAAGTTGAGCTAGATTGCATTGATTACTACATATTTTGCTAGTATATTATACATCTCTTATCACATAGATAATATACATTGTGATTACTGAATTATTACATTTATTTAATTTAAGGAATATTTTCTTACATATGTATGTGTTATTGTTTGTGTGTCCTTGTTCAAATATAATCCTCTTATTGTCATGTTTTATGTGAGTCAAGTCTTGACATGTCTTGTCACTAACATGGGTGTGGTCATAACTTGAGCATATACTTGTGTGATGCCTACATGTCCATGGATTTCATGATGCATCTATGGGGGCATTATACTTTTTATGTTCTTGTTATTTTATCTATCATAACTAGGGGCTTTCTTCTGACATATGGGGTCATAATACTTGTTTCCCATTTTTATTTGCCAAAGGAGGCATCATACAATGTAGCAGTATGTTTGATATGATATTATCCATCTTATGTTATATTTCACTTAACATTATTCTATGTGACATAACTAAATGCAAAGATTCAACTTCAAAATATTCAAAACTTTTAAAAATATTAAGATGATGGAAATATTCAAATTCATATGTCTCTAGGATTATAACATGCTTTAGATAATTAATTTTCCCTAATATATGAGGCATTTAACCTTGTATTTTAAGATTAATTATTATATAAAATATCTTAATCCCTCACCTCAAAAGTGGCATATATAATGGAATTTTCGAATCCAAAATCTTCAAGAAGGCAAAATGTCAAAGTGGCAAATTTATCTACTTCCTTGATCAAGAAATGGATTGGGTTTTTGAAGACTCCTATAGAATTTGTATTTTTTTAACACTTATTTAAATTCATGTTGATGTATCATTTGAGGTAATATCAATTAAATGTATTCATTCATATTCTCTCTTTTCAAATTTAACTAAAAAAATTTCAACAATAAAAACATATCATGGGCATTTGACTACATGTGAAATATGGCATTTATTCTTTCTTTTCTACATTACCATAGTTAACAAACATGCATATGTTAACCTATATATATAAGGTCTAACCAATAAATTTATCATCAAGGAGTAATATGGAAGCAAGAATAATACATCTTCAAACATCAAGATCCAAGTCACATACAAATTTCAACATATAGCCAACATTCACTCAACTTGAGATTCTCTTAATTTCATGCACTTGACATATTATCATTCTATCTTGGTCTCTAAACATTTCCCTTATGTCAAATGAGTGTATTAGATTGCATATAGTTACATCATCAGTTCTAAGTAATATAAAGTTCATAAACCCTTACATAAGTCTTTATACCCACACACTCATATAACTATGTGTAGGTCTCATTCTATGCATGTGGGATATGTAATTTACAATGGTACCTTAGTAATTTCTCAACTCTATAACTATTTAATTTATATGTTAGATATATATACAAAGTGGAGGTACAATAAAAATATAAAGGAAATAATGTATAAGTGGAAAAAAACTAGACTATAAAATCATAGAATAAAAAACCTAATCATAATAGGAAAAACCTAGCCATAATTAGATGGTCATAGCCATATGGCCCATCCTATCAGGATCAACATAGGAGTGGTTTTACCCTAGAGCATTGTACAATTTATATATATCAATATATTAGGTTGAACATAGTTTTCACCATCCATCTATAGTCTCATATTTTCAAAACAACAAACATGTGTGATCATTCCTTGCCCCTTTTTTATTTACATTACTTAGTCTAGTTTGATTTGTATTGTTTTGAATTGTTTCTTAATGTATCTCATTATATAGTAATGATTTTTTTAATTTTCATTCATGTATGCTTATATCTATTTAATGAAACTATTTTATTCTTTGTTTTTATTAAAACCATAATTAGGGTAAACAAAAAGATAGTACCATATCAAGCACATCGCAAAATTATATAATGTCCCTATAGTCAAATCAAGATAGGAATAACAATAATGTCCCAAATGAGATAAAATACACTTGAAATTGGGCTAGATACAATAATGAGCACACATAAGTAGCATGCCCCCATATATCATGGTAGAGACCATGGAAATGTATGCACCAAGTAATTTAAGTAATATGTATGATAAACATCATAACTACAATCATAAAATTTAATAATTAATGATTATCATCATGACTACAAGTAATGAAAAAAAAAACATACCACATAAGTTAATGACCATACCCAAGTTAATGAAAATTTGAGTTAGTGAAACCATACAAATATGGGACCCACAAAACATGGAAACAAGAGGATAATTATGAATAAGGATGCACAAATGCACACCCAAACAAATATTCACACATAATAGTCAATGTAACCATGTAACAATCACAATGAATAAATCTTTGTGTTGTATATAATATCTAAGCAATAGCATGAGATGTAATAACCATTGTAATATAATTTAAAATGATAAAGGACAATAACAGATAAATATCACCATACAATACTTTTTGAATGAAAATGTCACCAAGATAGGACAAGTTGGTAATAAAGACAACCCCCTCAAAATATGGGCCAATAGTATGAATTCAAGTATCATGTAACCTGTGAATCCACATAGCACCTAATCATTAAATACAATGAAAATAAAATGTGTAAACCATGGATATGAAAACCTCTATCATAGATAAATATGTAACCATGTATAAATGGTTATTTTGAATTTTCATGTTTTTGATTATTTTGAATTTTGTAATGTTTTTTAATTTCAAAACATGAAATCCTACCTCTTCATAGGAAAATTGTATAAATAATGTATATAACATGATGACATAATGTGATAAGATGTAAAGTGATGTGTATGGAATGATATCCCATAAAAATTTCTAGTGCAAGGCAAACATTTAGAACAAACCTCATATCATAAGACAATATTAAAGTGTCATGATCACATGATATAGATAAATATGTGGTAAATCATGTAAGTGAATATATCTTAAGATAAGGATTATGATTTACATGGGAAAGACAAAATTTCCATCATTGTATAAAAACTCAAGAGTATAAATATATTATAATAAATATACCATGATTGATGACCTATCATATGTCATGGTATATGTAAGATCTATAATTTGAATAAGAAATGTAAATGCATATGTGAAAGAGTTATAATAGACTCTATATACAAGATATGAAATTGAGAAACATGAATGGATTTGATGCCTCAATAAGCAAATAAGATATGATATATAAATTTTGGGTACCATGCACACATTAGGAAAAAATATATAATATAAAAAATGATGGGCACTATGCCCTCATTGGGTGAGTATATGCATGTAGATATAGTCTTTAAAGAAACAAGTGTGGGTATGATGCCCCCATTGGAAAAATATGTAATCATGTATGAATCCATGTTTTCTATTTATTAGTAATATATATAAGAATAGAAAATTAACTCAAGAAGGCACATGGCCACACATGAGAAAGAAAGGAGAAAGGATTACAAACTAGAAGAATGAGATGAGGATGATTCTAAACAACCTATGGCTTCCCTCAGAACTCAATTAATTCCATCACTGAATGTCCCAATATGTGTGTGTGTGTGTGTGTGTGTGTGTGTGTGTGTGTGTGTGTGTGTGTGTGTGTGTGTGTGTGTGTGTGTGTTTTCATCATCAAGAAATCAATGCAAGATGCTAATATTATTGATCAATAATTCAATTATTAAGGCTGGTGAAATATAGAAAGTAACATGAAATAAGTGTCTATAAGGATATCAAAAAATACAAAGCAAGCACTAGTGTGAAATTAAAAAGATAGAATAATTTCATAAATTTATAGGAGAGATTTGTATGTTATACATGACATATATACATGACATATATAATAATAAATATACATACAATAATATGGCACAATAATGATTTATCAATGAGGGCAAAATGTCAATCATAGAAAGATGGATGGTATGATACCAAGGTTTAATGTATGGATATATTTATTGATCATAATGCAAATGACATGAAATATATCCATATAAAATAATAATGGTGATATATAAATTAATATGTCGATGCACATAAACACAACTAATATATGTATACTCTAAGTGAAGGAAAACATAATACATATGACCAATATAAAGTGGCTCAATATAGTAACTGGAGAAAAGACAAGAACATATGTTGCTCGGTAATAATTGTTAGTGAATAAAATGTGTCTAAAACCATATATAACCAAAAAATCCCACATCTTATGTATTAAATGATATCTTGAGAAGCATGTTTAAAACATGAATGTATGAAAACCTTAATATTGGTACAATAGCCACGATACACATAACTTCAAAGCATAATAGTGTGTCCCACTTTTTTGCATTTTGTGTATACAAACAAAAAAAATTAGCACCAACAAAACTTGAATTTAGATGTATAAAATTAACAAACATATATTTTTATTAACTTATATATACAAAAATAAAGGGCATTCATATTTTTTCAAAAACTTTAAGTTTTGTTAAGCATTTTTTAGGATTTATGTATTAGTCATTTTTTTAAATATTTTTGATTGCCTAGGACCTATTATTATTATTTGACTATAATATTAATATTAAATTGATTTAATTAATTTAATTTAATTATTTAATGTAGTAAATAAACTAGTATGAGTAAGAAAAAGGTCCAAAAAAAAATTATTTTTTTATTTTTCATGAATGTCTTTGCACTATTTATATTTTATATTATTTTTTTATTTTGAAATTGCACGCATAAAAAATATATGTATAGAGATGTAGTAATGAAACATGATGTATGGATGAATGGTGTAAAAATATATAATAATATATGTTCTATGTATAGCATCATATTAAAAAAATGTATGAATGTGAAAAACTAAGTGGGAAAAAGGAGCATACAATAAAAAATAAAAAATACATCATGCATAAGAATATCTCCACAATTAATGAGACATAAAGTTGTTGATTACTTGAAATAAGTAAGAGTCAAAATTTTAGATATTTAATATAAATTAGAAATCTAAAGATAAGGTAAAACTCTAAATTATATTACCATGGGTACTAAAACTAAATGAAAAAAAATAAGCAAAAATATAGTTAAAAAATGTCTTAAGATATATGCATTGAAGCCCATGATATACCTTGTGAGACATCAGTCTATGTAATAGGGGAGTTTAATATTCCCCAATATGTTTCCTCATAAAATATATCATTGTCATCATTAAATTTTTTGCAGCATTGATTTTTCTCATTGATCTTAAAGTTAGCTGAGTTTGAAGCATCTTTAGGAGAATGGTTTTCTTTGTATATATTGTCATTTCATAGAGAAGTTTGATGAGGAATCATGATTTTATCTTCGTCAATTAGATATTGAATTTTGTCTCTTTAAAAAATGAATCTATTCATTAAATGTCCTTTTTCACATTATTTAAATAAAAGTATTTGTCTATGTAAAATAGTTGCCTTTGGTTTGAAAATTGTTTGCATATAGAAAGTAGTTTGATCAAATTTTTGTCTGATAATTTCTTTTGTATAATGTATTGATTTTTTTTAAGTACATGGATTTGGTTATGATATTGTCCATATTTTATGTTTTTTTTTCCTTCACTTTATTAGTCTAATAAAAATTGGTTATTTTATGAATACTAATTTTATTTTATTCTTTAGTAGTCAATGTTTGGATTTTATATTTGACTAGTTCTTCTTTCACTAGATCAAAGACTATATGTGTAAAAAAAGTGAATGATTTGTAAGTTGTGTTAAGAAAATTATCTTTAATTGATGTTATGTTACTATTAATAGATTTATATTTTATTTTAATATCACATAATTAGTAAATCAATGAGTTCATATGACAAATAAATCTAAAGTTATAATCTTTCATTTTCTCATTGAGACCTTGTTTAAGATGTTGCATACTTTCAAATGTAGTGTTAAGTCCATTGTTTGTAATGTATTAATATATAAAGACTATTTGTAAACTTGAATTCAAGGAACCACTAGATAAATAATATAATAAATTTAAGGCATCACATACCAAATTTCTTGGAAACAACTTAAGCATCATTAAAGTTTAGTTCTCACAATTATCTATTGAAATTAATGTCAAATAAAAATGTTCTTGAGGATCACCATGATCATAAAATAATTTGAATGTTTGAATGATCAAGTCATGTGAAAAATGTATGTCTAATTTTTATTTATGGATAGGGATATAAGGCAGTAGATTGATGTTCATGCTAGTTTTAAATATTTATTTCTCTACAAATAAAATACGCAATTATCTTTACAAATTACCTATAGAATGCATCATAATGATTATTTTATGTGTAGGAATGGTTTCACTCCTGATAGGTCCATTAAAAGGTTGAGTCTTACCATTTATTATTAATGTTAGCATAATTTTTTTCATAGGATTAGGAGTCAAACACTCATTATAAAACATAGAAGAGGTAGGAACACAAGTACAAACCATAGGGATGTCTACATGAGAAACATTTGCATTGATGATTTATTTAGCTTTATGTATAATTTCATAGATTAATATAGGGTTCACAATAAATTTTTCCTTAAAATATTTATAAATGTAATCATAAATGTTTTTACTATTAAAAATATAATATTTTACAATTTAGCATGAAAGAAAGACATTGTACTCCCATTAACTTTATAAATGCAAACCTTGACAACAATGAAGAAATAAGAGTATTATTTTATCAAAATTGGAGATTAAGAAAGTAATAATATAATAATGATAAACTATTAAGTAAACTCAAAATGTATATATGTAATAAATACACATAAATGACTTGGAACTTGATATTTATATAAAAATATTAAAAGGGGGAAATAATAAAGATAAATAACATAGCTAGAACTTGGATCTGATGGATTATAATAGAGATTATGTAATCAATTATGGGACTCTATGAGGTCACTATGAACTAATATAGGGCTCCACTTTAGTCTTGGATAAGGCCACACAATTTGGAAAAGATTAGCATGAACTGTCATTTTTAGGGTCTTTTAGCATCCTTTAGGGTTTTTAACCTCTGTGTGAAATTTTTTAGGTGTACTTTCACCTGTATATCCTATGTGTATGGTCAGATTCACTTGATTCACTACAATATTTATTGTGTTCCTTCTTCTTCCCTTATACCCATATCTTAATCATGATGAGGAATATATTAAGTAAAATGATTAAAATGGGGTTAGGGGCTAAATTTGTGCTTGACATCAACACCCCTTGTGGTTCTCCCATGCCACAGTGGTGTGTGTGAAATATTGGTAAAATGTTATATGTTGTACAAACTTGATGTGATTAAGTGATTGAAAAATGACTTATGACCTTGTTAATAAAATTTGACCTAACTCTGGGCTACTTAGGTTGTATGTACTCATATTTGGGAAGAGTAGGTAATTTCCTCTCAATGTGTAGTTAGATAATTATGGTAATTTACAAAATAGAAGCCTTTAGTGAGCAAATGAATAAAGAATGTGTTAATATAATGATCCCTTTTGGATTTATTTGAATTAGGATTGAGAAATGTGTGAGATGACCAATTGGGCTAATTTGAATTTTATAAACTAGTCATTATTTGGTGAGAAGACAAAACTAACAAATTTAGATGCTATCAACTAGCAAGATTATCTTGAAAGCATGATTTCATCCAAAGAGTAAAGACATCCAAATTGGAAGTATGAATTAGTCAATGGATGAGCTTAAGTTATTTTTAATGATAAATAAGAAGAATTATTATCAAATTTACTTCAAGGAAGAGGGTCATCTATATAGAAGTAGAAGAAAAGTGGTTCAAAACTTTATAATTGAGCATAGGTTAAGTGTGCATAAGGAATGGTCAAAAGTGAATTATTTTAGCATTAAATATTAAGTATAGTGACTATATTATCCCCCATTTTATTATAATAATGCAGCAAAGAAAACAAACTAGAGTAAATAAAAGAGAGTTATACCTGAGCTTACCTATGTTGAGTAGGCTTGGATGTATATCAAAGTATGCTTCATGAAAACCTACAATAAAATATGTATAAATCAGTCCTTAGAATGAAAATATAAAAGTAAAGAAAAAAAACTTGTAGATTAAATAACAAGGAATGAATACACATTTTCATGTATGAAAATCTTTGTGTTTTTTGGTGCAAAACTAGTTACTAGATAGGGTGGAAACCTTGGAGATTTATTTTTCATTAAAACACTTGGATTGGACTCTACATTCCCAAATCCTCATTTGTAATATAATTTTTAATAAGAAATCAATATTAACTTGACTCCATCATCTCATAACTCAAGGTAGTATAGTAGCTTGAAATCCTTATATGAATTCCAATAGATCATTCTACCACAAAAAGTTAAATCAACTATTGCAAATGGAATAAGATTCATTTCTCATGAAAAAATAGTGAAAAACTTATGAAAAAATAGTATGATTTAGTTTGGTGTATACAAAAAAGTTAATTACATGAATTTTCATTTTTTTTACAAAAATTGGTATAAAAACTAAGCACATGTGCCACACACATGCCCCCAATTTGATATATAAGTATATTGATTCTGATAATTAAGTGGTATCAACTAAATTTATTAGTAAATTGTGTAAAATTATTGAGCATATGTCGTAAATGGTGCCCCCAATATAATAAAAATATTTGATAACCTATGTATAAATCTAAAATTTATTTTTGAGTAACCACTGTAAACTATTTTGTATACTAAGTATAATTTTAAGAAACCTAGAAAATATTGTTTTTGACTTATGGGATGAAAGTGCATTATTTTTGAAACTATGAACAATGTCATTTTTCAAATGGTGCAATGATGTATTAATGTACTTTTTGGTAAAAAAATATGTATGTATTTTGATCAACTAATCAAGTATTATTGTTTTATGTTTGTGCAATTAACTATTACAACTTAATCTCTAAGATAAGCCATTGTATATGCCCCCTCTTTTGAGGTGAGTTATGAAGCCTACACAATAAATTATCTCAAAATAAAAATATATGTAAATGATGTTATATAAATATCATTACATCATATTTATCATATGATAAAAATAGTAATGTATGGTACATGCAGAACCAAGCAGACATAATGTCATGTCTAGATATATGTAAGCAATTAGGTATGTAGTGAATAATTAATATATGATGAGTATGCGAAATTGATATAGAGATATGTTGGAAATTTTTCAATGATGTCATGGTGATATCATGGAGGTTTCTTGGTTAGTGGATGAAGTGCTTTGATAGCCTAAGTGATAATGCCAAAGTGTGCAATGTGCTTGTTCTAGTATGCTAGAAGGAGGCTTGGTTGATCTTCAATTTTGGCATGGTTAGAGATTTTTAGGGATGAGTATATAGTATTTATCATGTCATAGGATTAATATAAGATTTTTAATATGATTTTAATTCTTTTTTGTGTGAGTGGATTTCATCTAGTTGATCATTATTTTCATCTAGACATTTTAGGTCTAGTGGCGAAAAATCTGAATAGGTAGTTTGTTGATGTCACCATTGCCACGTGTGGATGAGTCAGGGGGATTTTGTCATTTTTTTATGATAAAATTAGACCCTGGTTTATATTTATAAATTTTTAATTCTATTGATGAAGTGAGATAAAATATATGTAAGTGCAAAGTTGGGCTCTGAGACATTTTGACAGTATTTTCCCATACTTAGCCAAATTTGCAATGTGGTAAGAAACGCTAAGTAATTAGTTTGGTGATGGAATATATCACACATGTGTATTTTTTAGGATAATTTGATCATATTTTTTTTCATATTCGTGCCTAGTTGATATGTAAAAAATTTTAGGTCCAGCACTGAAGCATGACAAAAGCTATGTATGTGTAAAGTCGATCTTTCTAGATAGTTCTTGACATAGTTGGCTCCATGATAGATAAATCTAAGGAGTCATTTTAATGTCATTATATCTCACACATGTGATGTTTCTAGGATTATATTTACACATTGTTGTATTATCATATGTGAAGATATTATATGATCCAAGTTTTAGAACTTGTGCTTGAGTGAAGCAAAGATATGAAGGTACAAAATTGACCTTACAAAAAGATTTAAAAAAATTCCCTATAGTCATTTGTACATGATATTAAATATCAGGACTAGATGGATATCTAATGGTTTTAGATAGTTTGTACACCTATATCTATGGTGCATAGTAAGTCAAATGAGTCAAAGTGTTTATTGGTCAATAGAGTTAAAGATCAGGACCAAATGAAGATCAAATGGTGTGCAGGCAGTCATACAAATTTGATATAATTGTGCATGTTGAGTGAGATGTTAAGAATTGAATGTTATTTAATGTTGAGAAAAGGTAAAATATAAGGATATAACAATTCATGTTTAATCATGTGAGTGAGATCAATGGTGTGAGTAGAGTTAAAGTGGTCAACATGTTTAAAGTTTAGCATTGTTAAAGGTGAAGTTCCTTAAAATAAGATTGATGGTACATGATTGATATAATAAATGAGGACTCAAGATGATAGCATAATGTCCAAGGTTTAACTGACCATTTGCATTTGAAAATTTAAATTTTGCAAAGGGAAAAACTAGTACTCTATATTTTATCCATAACTTTTGATCCAAGATGAATTAAAAGGTGATATAAAAAGCAAAGTTGAAGAGGAATCCATGTCACATATAATGAACCTAATTTTAATATTTTAATGTATGTATAATCAAATATATTGAGATCCAAAGTTGACTGTGTGTTTGAATTTATTCTACAAGTAACCTTAAAAGGGTAATTGAGCTCATTCTAATGTTATTTCAATATTTAATGATGAATTAGCTATTGTATCATGCTGTATACTCCATAAGGATGATACGTGTACATTATGAAGGTTTGACCAATCATATGTAGTATAAACAAAGGTTTATAAATTGATTGTGTATTCATTCATGATGAGTGTGTGCATAAAATGTTGTTTAAGTGAATTGTGCTTAAATAGAAGGGTACTGTGATGGTTTTTAGAACTTAAGGAGGACCTATAGATCATGTGGAATGGTTCCATGCATTTGGAAAGTGTTATTATGTTTTAATTTTCATGAAAAAGTGTCAAAGAGATGAATGGGTCTCGTAAGACCTAAAAGTGACTTAGGGCTATTTGAAAGTATGTCATTCTTAAGTATGACCCATGTTAGATGCCTTTAGGGTGAAGGCATGTGATGTGGTGGATGGAAATATTGTGATATTTTTAATTCATGATTTCTTTATAAATGGTGAAACCAAAGATGATGATTTTTAGACTTTTGAGTGAGACTAGTGCAAGGTGTATGAGATAATTATAGAGTGAAGGAGAGATAGAGTGTGTAGTTGATGAATTAATGAGTAGAGTAGATTTAGGACTATGTGTATGACATGTTAGTCATATTATAATTTACAAATAGTGATTTTGAAATTTTTGGATATGTGAAGAGGTCTAAGTGTACATATGAAGATAGTTTGAGTGAAGGAGAGAAATTATGGCATGCCTATGTGAGAGGCTTGTATTAGATAAAGAGAGAGGTTGTGCAGGGGTTAGATAATAAGAGATCCATAATTAGGTGTTGAAGACATTAGTTATAAGGTGTATTTTTTCACTTCAAATTAGGTTTTATAGGAGTTGATCTTCTTTAAGGGCAGTTACTCCTTGTGAAATAGGTGTTTTACTAAAGGCCTTTGGTCAGGAGATTACATCAAGGTTTTCTGGTCTAAAAGAGTTTAAAAGTATCTTGTTTGTAATTTATTATAAGATAATTAGTCTATATTTTTTAGGCTTGAGAGTGAATTTTATTACTCATGATAGTTTCCCATAGGAACTATGTGTTATGTGTTTGATCTTGTGTATGCATTGAATGAATAAGCTCTCTTGTTAATGTTGCTTGATTTAGTTGATATATGTTGATTTTTTAAATAGTTTGAAAGAATTGGAATTGAGATTAAAATATTTTGACTCACTAATTAACCCCCAAATCTCAGTGATTTTACCTCTAACAATTGGCATCAGAGCAGGTCCTTTGGTAAAGGCTTGACATCTTGAAGGTAATCCAAGGTATAATATGGGTAATCATCAAGGAGGTTTTTCTACTAAGAAAGAATTGATGTTCAATGGATCCAATTGTGATTTTGGAGTACAAATTATATACACATAATATTTTTAAACTTTTATCACTTACTGAAACTTTATATCTTATAAGAAAACATCGAGTCTCTATCTCTCTGAGTGTACGCCTTAAGTGGTATACCGAGAAAGGGGTGAGTAGACCATTGGTGCTTCATAATATTGTTTTCCCTTTTTCCACTTGCCATATACACACTTATCTCCTAAAATTATTTACCCTAATATTATTCTTCTTAGTTTTACCCATTCCAAACATTTGTCACATATTTATCCTCTTGTTCCTTACCTTATTCCCCTCGTGATAGTTGGTTGTACTATGTTGACTAGGTCGACCTTGTATAGTATTTAGCCACTAATTATTGTAAAAGGTTGATTGGGTCAACCTTCTACTATTTTGGGTTATTTTTCACTTTGGATCTTGTTACCCCTTTGGCCTACATAGTTGGGGACCTAGTGAATTATCTCCTAAAAAGATACAGGGTCAAATAGGTCAACCCCATACAGTCGACATATTTGAAAGGATTTAGGGAAAGATCTACATATATATACAAGTTCATTTCCAAAAATTTTAATATAGATAAGTGAATAAAAATAAGTTCAAATGAACATCTTCTTATTGACCATTCTACTTGAGGAATAAAGCTTGGGGTTCCATACTTTCTTTGGAGATAAAAATCTTGTCTTATGGAGAAGTCTTTTGGATGCCTAAATAGGTTTGATACCTTAGAGCTGATTTATCTTTGTTATCCTTACATAATAAAACAATCTCTTTCAAATCACCTTAACTATGGGAGATATTGAGGCTCAACGAGTTCATCTTAAAAGTTAAGTATTCCTAACTTTATTTCTCCTTTGTAAGAGTAGATAGATAATGCACTTGTAATTCTCTTCCATGCATTAGGATTTTGTATACATTGATGTGAGTATATGTATTATATTCATGTTTAGTTTAGTTTTTTTTGTTTCTAACTCCCACTTTTTACCACAATCTTTGGTGTGCATTGGATTATATTTACTTTCTTATTTATTAGAATAGAGTGAATATCAAAACCTAGGACTCTTTTAGGGTTGTTACGTGATTGTGTTAGACTGTAGGATTTTGAACCCTTCCTATCATGGTTTATTGTGACAATTTATCCCCTAATCAGGTATATAAGATTCCCATATTGGTCATGATCCCATTTAATAAATGTATTCCCAATCGGAAGTGTAGGTATGCTCTATCTTCTCTAAGTCAGGATTGATTTATAGACATGATCCATTTTTGATTACATATATTCTAGTGAACCTCGTGTTAACTAAACATTGCAATATTTATTCACTTATTTCATTATTTCATCAATATTTTTAATATATATTTTCCATACTGGGTCAAAGATATAATTTATATGTGTTGGGTTTTAGGTACAGGCTATTGATCGACCCTATCAACCTCGTATAGGCTTTCAGCTTTTCAGACTTCTAGTCCAGACTAATAGGTCAACCCAATTGACCTTGTACATTTATAAGAATCTTTTTTAGCATATTAGGTTGACCCTATAAACCTTGTATATTTTAAGCACTTAGAAATAGGTTTTTGCAAAGCTTGATCGACCCAGTCAACCCAGTTAGTAAAATTTGCAAGCATATATCAAGGTTCATGAATAGTAATCTTCATTCTCTACATCTCTGATCCACTAAGGTTACTTTATTTCTCTTTGTCTCTTTCCTTTATATATATTTGTCTCTTTCTTTACATTCTTTCCTTTTAAAATTTGTAGTCTTTAAAACTATCCCTACACAATCAGCTAAATCAACCCTCTCGACCCAGTTCCATTTTTTATGTATTGTTTGGATAACTAGGTTAACTTTACTAACCTTGTTCATTTTTATACCTTGATTTCATAGTATAGGATCTACCCTGTCAACCTTATTTTTATTATACGCACACATTGTTGACTATATTAGCATTGTGCCTTATTTCAAATTGGGAATTGGCCTTATATACTAGTCTTTTCTTATTGCTTACATGCCTAGAATAGATCACATAGATTAATTAGGTGGTTTTAAATTAACCATTTAGTTTCACTATTTTATATTTTAATCACACATGACCAAATCATAAAATATAAACAAACATTTTAACATTTGACTACCCAAGGCCAACCTACTTGGATTTCATCACCAAGGGGGAAGCTGACTTGATGTTCTAGTCAAGTATAATGCATGGTTAATGGTATATTTTGGATAAGCACCTGATACCCTTATCACTATGGTGTGTTAATTGAGGGGGTAGGCCCTAATATCAATCCTATATCATTACCACTATAGATCCCTTTCAGCCTAAACTACCTAAAACCATCCTTAGATTGCCTTCTATTTTCTTGATTACAGCCAACCTCCCATCACATCTAAAATCATATTATAATAATATAATAAACATTTAAGTATACCAATTACTTAGTTATTTGCTTTCCAATTTTATTACTTTATCTTTGCCTAATTGTATTTTATATTGAAAAAACTTGCATTAGCCAGCGTTGGTGCAAGGTTTTGTGTTTGTGCTTCAATTAGATTGGCTATCATTGATCTAATTGATTATTTGTTTCACTTTATTTCTTACTTTTCAAATTACTTGTAAAAATTATCTTGATTTAATTCACAATCTGTTATGGATTTCTTAATTTTTTATATCATTGTACTAGGTTGACCTAGTCAACCTTGTACCTTTTTGTAGCCTCTATTCACTATACTGGATCAACCTAGTCAACCCTTTACTATTTTTAGACCCTACTTACTCTTTTTTAATCCTCTTTTTACTGTGTTGGATTGACCCAATCAACCCTATACTATTTATAGACCCTATTTATGTGCTAGGTTGACCTAGTCAGTGCTATACTATTTTTGTCATTTCTTATTTCCTTTCTTTCTCATTTATCTTTCTTTCCCTTCATCATGGATTTTATGCTTGATGACAACACTGAGTTATATTCAATAGACATGATGAATTTTACCAACCCTCATAGGATATCCCATAGACAGAGTATATCCCCTCCCTTGGATGCTAGTAATGTTCATATTGCCACTCACACAATGAACTATGGGACCCCTCCAAATACCTCTTCATAGTGTCATCCTCTCTTATCATTAGAATACCAACCTGAATTAGAGTATAACCCTCAAATTCTCTCCTTTATCACTAAATTTCCTCAACATTGAGGAAAATATTCTTTTACTATTTACAATCTTATGATTAGTGGTCAATCTGAAGAATCTCATTCACCTACTCCTACATTCTCAACTGGATTTAGGGGTACCACTTTCTTTGATTCGTAGTCGATTCCTTCACTTATGACCCCTTCTCATACAATGAGATATTCTCTAACTTTTTCCACCTCCATGCCTAGTATATACACTAGCATGGCAAGTTCTACATTTAGTGGGCCTCTCATAAGATACACTATCCTTAATCCTTCCACTAGTGCATCATTTTCTACCCAAGGTAATCATGCTACTAGTGCTTCTTCTCAACCATTCACTAGTATATATTTTTCTACACAAGAAAAAATTTCCACTAGTACCTCACATTATCATAATTCCTCTCAAGCTTCTATCAACACCAATAGTGGTACCCAAGCCACTAATACCACCTCTAATTCTTCTAATAATATTAATAAAACACATCAACTATTGTTACAAGAACTCAATCAAATGAATTCAAGCTCATAACACAAATCAAATGATGAGAATTCAAAACCACCTTCTCCATATTAAAACTCATCCTCAACCAATGGCTTGGTGCACACATAACTAGAATGTTACCCCTCCTCTTCAAAATTTTCAAGTAAATCTCATACCTCAACCTCCTTTGGCCAGCAAAAACATTAAGCATATCCAAAATGAACCTCTCACTACTCAAATTTATAACATTGATATAGGAGGTATCACACCTACATTTTTTTATAATGGATCAACCGATCCCACCCTTCATCTTAAAACATTTGGAAATATTTATAAGTATTGGGTCAAATTGAACACCTTTATCACTACTAAACTCTTATCCAAAACTCTCACAGGTGATGCCTTGGATTGTTACAACCAACTTAGAGCTCATTCCATTACTAGTTTGTAAGATTTAGTGAATGCTTTAGTTTAATAATTCCAAACTAGTGATCTTCTCAAAAACACTTTGGCCCACTTCATAAATTACAAACAACTTGAAAATGAAACTACTCAAGCCTTTGTTAAAAGGTGGAAAACTTTGTCAAACAAATGTGAACATAACATGGATGTGGATAATCTTTTTCATCTCTTTACCAATGCCTTTTTTCCTAAACTTCAATCTCAGGTCAACACTCTCTCTCTCCACATACATTGGAGGAGGCTATTGACCAAGATAAATGACAATATTTCCTTATGCATCAATTCGAGCATCCCCAACCTTCTGTGGGTCCTCATTTCTTACTTAATAATAAAAATCACAATGTTACCAAAGTCGGTGTTATATATTCTTATGACACCATTCACAATGTTCAAGTTGTCATTCCTACCCCTTCATCAAAGCTAGCTCCCCCTTCTCAACAATATATGAATCCTCACTTATCTTCACCAAATAACATTAATGTTCATAAACCTCTATCCTCAATTAAATTTCTTAAGAATCTACCTAGGCCTCTTCCATGAGAACTTAACCCTACCCATCTTATGAAATATTGGAATGATCCAAACAATTTTTATTGGTTTAACGCTAGTTAGGGTCATTCTCATGAGACCTATAGATAACTTTATAATTTAGCTATGAAATTTCTTCTTGGCCCTAATTTGAATCATGATTATATCATTCAAAAGTTTCAACAAGCTTATGAAATTAATTTCAAGGACTATAAATCACATGATAAATCTCAAGCTTTAAATCAAGCAAATGCTCATTTGGTTATCTAAAAAGACCCTCTTTCTAATCATCAACCTATTCAAGACAACTAAAATCAAGCCACCCCTTCCACTAAGAATTTAGAAAGTCTTGTTGACCCAACTTCTAAGGAGAATGTGGTTAACATGACTAATATGCAAAGGGTGATTACTTTTATAGATGCTCAACCTATCAACACTCCTTCATCTTAAACATATTATGTTATCCAAGATTCTTCCACAATTCATTTAAATGAATTGTGGCAAGATGATATTCAATCTTTTGATGATCCAATTTCTAATTCTCCCTTGGATAACACTTCATAATATATTTCTACCACTCTTTTGTCATCTTCTAACACTAATGATACTTAAATTTCTAATAACACTTCTTATACCAATTCTCAAAACCGACTTGAACCAGCTACTTCATCATCACAACATAAATAACAACTTTGTTATACACCTTCTTATCAACATAAAATCTAATGAACTTTTGTTCCTCCTTTCGAGGACCTCCTTCATCATTATTCACCTATATCTAAAAATATTATGATGGGTTATGATGAGTGGGATCCCATCGTGGAACTCACTAACATCCCATCCCAAATTTTGTTCCTTGAATTAATGAGGACTTATCCATGCCATAGAAATCATCTTATGTAACTATGGTATTAAAATTAATGTCCCTTTTCCTCCCCTAGTAGGATGAGAGGTAGCCTTATCTATATCTGAGGATAGTATATTACAACAATGTGAAGAGATGTCTATCAAATTTGATGAAACTATGGGCACTTCTCTTTCCTTAAAATTTCCTATAGCTTCTATGATTATTAATTAGATTCTTCTTTGTGTAGATGATCCTCCCTTATTTATTAGTGTCCAAATAGGTGATATCCAATTTAAGCATGCCTTGATTTACAAGGGTTTTGGTACCTGTGTCACTTCTCTTGACTTTATTAAGACCCCTAGATATTCAGAATGCAATCTAAAGTCTACACACAACACCTACCAAGGATATGATAGAATTCAAATGCCTCCTTTAGGTTGTGTGTGGCTTCTCATTAATATCCCACCTATCACCATCCATTTGAAGGTGATGATCTTTAACTTTCCCCTTTCTTATAACATCTTACTTGGTAGGTCGTGGACTCACCGTATGAGAGTCATTGCTTCTTCCACCTGCCATTACATTAAATTCCCTCATAATGGATCTATTTATAGGATTTAGGGTGACACTAACCCTTGGAATTCTCAACAATTCTAAGATCGTGGTGTCTTCAAGATTCTTACTCTTGAACCTTTACCTATCATTCCATTCCATGAGTCTCAGCATCTTAATTTTCTCATTAATTCAACTTAAGGTTACAATGGGTATCCCAAACTCATTAGGAACATTCCTCCTAACCTCTTAGATTTTGATGATGATGAGCTTGATGATATTAACATAAAGATTAAAACTTTTAATCTCTCACCTCACCTCATATCATAGCTTCCTTCTTCCTTATAGGCTCATTCTTGTAAGCCTCCTTGAGATGATATTCCTATAACCTTAACCAAGACTCAACATTCTATTCACCACACTTCCTTTAATGACAAGGTCATCCCTACTTATGTCATTGATATTTATACCCTAGATTATGATGATGGTTATTCCATAGATGATCTATTCTTAGGTGGGTACAAGCCTATGATGCTAAGATTATTCATTATTGTTCTTCTTTACTTGAGTCTTTTCACATGTCTTCCTATCTTCCTTTGTTTACAGATCTTAATTTTAGTAATTTTCCTCTTTATCATAGGGTAGAGATGGTACCAACACCTCTAGTTTCATAGGAGTCTCATAGGAGTATCCTCATGGATTGTGTTATGACCAAGCCTTACACTTTTATTAGGTACCCTGATCACTGTATTTGGTTTACTCTTGAGATTAGTGTGACCCTTCTTAGACCTTCTGTAGATCCCACTCCTCCCTTAGTAGAGCCCTTATCAGAGCCCATTCTTGATCCTACTATAGTTGAGCTAATTATTGATCTTACTATATTTGATCATGTTCCTATTCTTACTCTCACTGAGCCTACCCCTACTTCTCATCCCATTAATCCTTTTGTTGAGCCTAATTTTGTTCACTCTCTACCACCACCTTCCCTTGGTGATGGTTTGCTTCCCTTGCCTTAAATGGCTTTGTTTCCCACCAAATGGTTTGATGAGTCTTCTCTAGATTTTTCCACTCCTATTACACCTCCTTATTTGAGTGCTTCTCTTAGGACCACTCACAAACATATATGTTACTTTCATGGGATAGATAATCATTCTTCTACCCATTGCCACAAGTTACAATAATATATTGATATTTTGTGTCCTTCCTCTCTTTTCTCAAACAAAGCCATGCCTCTTCTGAAGGTTCTACCTATATATATATACCTAAGTATAGTGAGGTGTATTGTCTATGGCACCAGTGTGGCACCCATCACACTAATCATTATCACATCCTTCAACAACACCTTAAGGATCACCTTATAGTTATTCCCAAACCTTCTTCTATTCCTCCCATAGGTCAACCCCATAATAAGGCTTCTTCTTCTTCTCCCATGTCTCCACCTCTAGTTATTACATCCCCTCATATGGTCCCTTCATCACCTTTTGTGCCTCCACCTATGATTTCTTCACCTATGGACCTTCCCTCACCTATGGATCCTTCTCTACTGGTGATTCCTGCATCTCCTATAGATCATGTTCCCAAAAATTCTCCCAAACATACCTTGCTTGATTTCCCTCCTTATCATAATCCATTGAGTATTCCTACTTTTTTACTCAAGGAGATTAGAAGAGAAGTATTTTCCTAGTTTTCATTGAATATTGATGAGACATTAGCTATAGTTCATATCCAGCTTCATAGAGATTTATCTGATGTCTTGGATAATGTGTGTGGGTAGATTTATCAATATTTGTGAGAAAATGCATGGTTCTTTTACATTTACATTTTTATTGGACATGTTATGTAATTTTATTTTTATCTATATGTTATATCATTTTATGCTGTGTCAAATTCATATTTTTCTTATATAGTGATTTTACCTTTTGTACTATATCTTGCTTATATTGTCATTTATATTTGCATATGATTTTCTTTCTTTATAATTGATTTCTCTTTCTTTCTTGAGTTTTTATAAAAACTCTCTTCTTGTGTCTTTATGATTGTTTGCTTTATTATCTCTATTTTTGATAGTTAATTATTATTATGACTTGGTTATACAAACCTTGTTCCATTTGGTCCTCGTCTCCTTTTACCATGTAATCAGTTATCCAATAATACATCTCATTATAATCTCCTTTCACCAATCCACCTTTGGATCTCCTTTTTCCATTCTTCCTTTTTTACAAACTAAGCATATACATGGTTGACACTTGAGATCACATGCTAGTTCATTGTTAAGCCTAAGTGTCCTAGTTAGTCTTTGTCTTTGGTTATTTAGCTTCCTTTAGCCTTATCCTAAATCTCATTCATGTGTATCACTAAATCTATAATTATTGGTCATTCTAAATTCGTATGGAGGAGGAGTCTTAAAAATCCATAAAAATTTAAAATCCAAATCATTTTACAAAAGGAAATGTTATAAAAGGCAAAAATACTCTTAAAAATCAAATCACACTAAAATACATGATTCAAAGCACATATCCTTCTTCTAGTCAAAGCTCAAACTCCAAATTTGGCCTCATGATAGAGTCAAGGTCCTTTAGGGTGTGGTAGGCTAGTAGATTATAAAATGAGAAAAAAATAATCTTTTAGTGCTACCTACTTTCTCACGTAAGTACCTAATCTTCATAAGAGACCAATGGCTTGTAAGGGGTCCTAAGGAATGGGGAACACATCGTGGGAAGGTAGATCCATTTTACCTTTTTTTTACCAATATACCTTCATGAATTGATCTTATTAGCACACTTATATTTCTACAAAGCTTTGTGTCTATAATGAACAAGTTTTCTTTGCACATTAATGGTCACTAGTCATTTAGTGTCTTCTCATGTCCTTAGTATGCTTCTTGTCTCCTTATCTCTTCTAATAAGATGCCTACATTATTATTTTTAAACTCCTTTTTTCATTCCCTCTATCCCTCATATTTCCTCTTGTGAAATATTATTTTGTCTACTGATCACTCTCCTTGGGATTTTATTTGTGATTTGTTTTGTAGGACTATGGATAGGACCCGGTGTTCCTCACAAATTACCACCTTTTTCCTTCCTATTACCCACATCCTTCATTACCTCATTTTTATTATTTATTAAACCCTAATGGTTTTCTCTTTTTTATTTTATTTTTAATAACATAGATAGGACCCAACATTCCTCACAAAATTTTCCAATAATACAAGTCATAAACAAAATTACATGTGTCAAACATGAGATAAGATGTGATTGATTATGAAGTTACACATCATTAACATGCTTCCCAACTTGATTTAGTGTGTTTTATGATTACTTCATTTCTCTTTCACTCTTATCTTCTAATTTTTTGAGTGCATGTAAGAATGCAACCATTTCTTGATTTTTTCATACTTCTCATCTTGAATTAGTATGATAAATTTAAGACCAATCTTTTTCCAATTTTATTTTTCTCTTATTCTTCTCAACATCATTTAGTATAATTAATTGACTTAATTAATTTATTTTTATACCATTTGTGCCTTTTTACATACCTTATATTTTATTACATTATTTTCATACTTCCCAACATGATTTAATATGATTTTACTTGTTTTAATTTGGTGCAAAAATCTTTCACTTTGGTTTAAAAACAAATTCTTTTTTTTACAATCTTGTTTTACCATCCCTTGGTTATTTATGCTTAGTCATTTTCTTGTTATTACACATTTCCCGATTTGAATTAGTGTGTAGTAAATTTTTTATTGACTATATTTTATCAAGTCACTTTTACCTGTTTCTTTTTACCCATGCATGTGTTCTACATGCTAGAAAAGAAACCACATATCATATATTTCCTGTAACATATACAACAATAGATAAATACATGTGCTAGAAAGAAATATATCCAAAGCATCCACAATCACAACCATAATCTTGACAACATAAACAATCAACATCAACATGCCAAAATGATGCACACACACACACACATTTATCATGAGTTTTTACAACCATATACATTGTTCTAGCTCTATGGATGGGATCCATCTTGTCTATTTTTTGGCCTAGCCATGCTTTATATGGAAGCTCAATCTGAATTATTCAAATAATACACTATAAATATTCCATCTAATATCTCAATCCCTCTACCTATCCTTGTATGTGTGCTACGTGTGTCTATTCATATGCTAACTCGATCAGGGTCATTATAAATGCAGATGTCATTTACATCATTGTAGCTATATGCATAGTTTTCTCCTCTATCAGGGCGTACCATTCTCATATCTTACCTTCACCCCTATTTTTTATTGGTTTCATCCTCTCTCTATACTTTTATCTACCTTGTTGCTTCTCCAGGTAATCTAAACTAGCTCACCTGAGCTCGGATAGATGGCACACTGGGGTCCTCTAATGCAGTAGGGTCATACAGTTACAAAATCTCATATAATATGTCATAGAGTGATTCCCTCACAAGGGACCCCATATCTCCTCCTCATCCTTAGTATTTTTCTCATTTTTATCCTACTGGGTCAACTGGGTTAACCCAGTTGTTTTTCCCTGCCAACCCCTTGCATTTTCCTAATAAAGTGCCTTCTGGTAGGTTTCTCCCTAATTCCTTCAAACCCATTTCCCATATTTTTTTTCCAACCTATAGATATAATTTTATTTCATTATGACATATAAATTTTAAAAAATTATTATTTTCTAAAAATACACTTAATTAGGTTGGTTGCCAGGGTGTTTACTCTTATCCCACTATTGCTCCTTGATCTTCTCCTCATACAGCTTGTCATCTCCTCACCATCCTAGCTCATTTGGTCTCCAGATATCTTTCTCTCTCTTTCACAAGTTGAAAATAACAAATGACTTATCTTTCCCACTATTTAAAAACACTTTTCAAAATTCAAATCTTTCAATTATTATCCAGTTGATTCCTTATTTTATCTATATCTTTGTTTCTACTCATCCATTTTTAAAAACATAAAATACATTGGATTCATGATGACGTAGAGAATATTTTTCACTACTATATGCCTATTTTCCAAAAAAAAAAAAAATTGGCTATTTTTGCACTAACTTCTACATGTTTGCTTAGTGTTCTTCACATTGGCCACCTTCACATCTATTGTAGTCTACTTATTTATCTACAAAATTAAGGTAAGTAAAGGTATATGTTTTTTAACTCCATCCTTTTCTTTATCTTATTTTTTACCTACTGCACTTTACTTAGCATCAGTGTTATGTGTTATCATGTTATATTTCCCAAAGCACCATCTTGTGTTGCACTTGCATGACACATGATGAGCTTCAAGTGGGGAATATGTATACACATAATATTTATAAAATTTTATCACTTAATAACACTATATCTTTCAATAACCCATTGATTATCAATCTCTCTAAGTGCATGCCTTAAGAGGTGCACCAGGAAAGGGGTCGGAAGAACATTAGTGCTTTATAAGATTATTGTCCCTTTTTTGACTTTCCATCTACACACTTATTTCCTAAAATAATTTACCCTAAGCTTATTCTTCTCATTTGTATTCATTACAAACATTTTTGACATCTTTATCTTCCTATTCCTTGCCTTATCCCCCTTTTGATAGTTGGTTGTACAAGGTTGACTAGGTCAACCTTGTACAATTTTCAGCTTTTGATTAATGTACAGGGTCGACTAGGTTGACCCTATACTATTTTGGGGTATTTTTCACTTTGGATCTTGTTACCCCTTTGGCCAACATAGCTAGGGACCTAGTTAATTATATCCTCAAAACATATAGGGTTGACTAGGCTGACCCCATACAATTGACATATTTAGAAGGATTTATGTCAAGATCTACCTATATATACAAGTTTATTTCCAACCATTTGAATATAGATAAGTGAAGAAGAGTAAGTATGAATGAACATTTATTTATTGACCATTCCACTTGAGGAATAAATCTTAGGGTTTCATATTGTATTTATAGATATGTATCTTGTTTTGTGGAGAAGTCTTTTGGATGAATAGATAGGTTGTGTAGCCTAGAGTTGATTTGTCTTTGTTATCTTTACATACCATAAAAATATCTTGTGAAGAACCTTGGCCAAGGGAGATATTGAGTCTTGATGAGTTTTTTTTCAAAGGTAAGTATTCCTAACTTTATTTCTCCTTTGTAAGAATAGATAGATAATGCAGTTGTGCTTCTCTTCCATGCATTAGGATTCCATATACATTGACATGAGTATATGTCTTTTATAAATGTTTAGTTTAGTTTGTTTTATTTTTAACCCCCACTTTGTGCCAAAAGTATTGGTTTGCACTACATTATATTTACTTTTTTATTTATTATAATAGAGTGAATATCAAAACCTATTACTCTTTTAGGGTTTTTGCATGATTGTGTTAGACTATAGGCTTTAGAACCCTTCTTAGCATGGTGTATTATGACAAGTGATCCCCTAATCAAGTATATCATATCCCCATATTGGTCGTGCTCCCTCTTAACAAATTTATTCCCAATTGGAAGTATAGGTATGTTCTATCTTCTTTAATCTAGGATTAATTTATAGACATGATGCATTTATAATTGCATACACAAGGATGAGGATATAAATTATGTCCCTGTATTTTGATGTATGGAAATCTATTGTGGATGGTTATGTTTATCCTACTACTCCTCCATCTAGTACTATAGATAAGAAGTTGTTTGAGAACAATTCCAAGGCAATGAATGCTATCACTTCTTGTCTTTTAGAAACTGAATACACCAAGATAATCCATTATAAATCTAATAAAAAGATACGGGAAAATATGCAGATCATTTATGAAGTAGTTTCAAAGTCAAGTTTGCTAATTTTTAGACTCATAGAAGGTAATTTGAAAGTCTCAAGATGAACGAAGAGCAATATGTGGCATCCTTTTTGTAGATATTTGATGAGATTGTGAACATTATCAAAAGTCTTGGAGAGAACCTTGAAGAGGATACTATAGTTCAAAAGGTATTAAGGTCTCTATCCCCCAAGTTTGATCCAAAATTATCTACTATAGAATAAATTCATTATCTAACTCAATTGAAGATGGATCAATTTCATGGTACTCTTACTACCTACCAGATGAGGAATAATGATGATACACCACCAAAGAAGGAAGGAGCATTAAAGATGGAGATGAAACCAAATAAGAAACTCCAAGTTAAGAAATATAAAGAGGATGACATTTTTGATATAGATGAGGATGAACTAATTACTTTGATTTCAATCAAATTGAGAAAAAATTCAGGCAAGTATAAAGGTAAATTACCCCTCAAATGCTTCAATTATGGTGAGATAGGACATTTTTCTAACAAGTGTCCTCATAAGTATAAGAAAGATGATGATGAAGAAAATGATCAAGGTCATAATGATGGAAAGAGATCATTCAGGTCTGATAAAAGCAAAAAGGGATTCAAAAGGTTTGACAACAATAAGAAGTACTTCAAGAAAAAGAAGATTCTCTACACCAAAGAATATTATAGCTCATCACATGAGCATGAAGTCAGTGACTCTGAGTATGATCATAAATATGATAGTCTTGCTAAAGATAGAGCCCTTTTCATAGCTAAATAAGGTACTTACATCAAAATTAGTTTACTTGAAGTGATTGAGATGAAGATAAAGAGGAGGTGGACTGTGAGACTAGATTTATGAATTCTCTTGAAGAATTGAATATTGAGAAGAAGATCAATAAGAAGATGATAGATAAACTCAAAGACTATGAGGAAAAATTTAGTGTGTATGAAGTATGAATACATCAAGACACCAAGGATCATGAAGATATAGTCAATCATCTTAAATTTCAATTAGAAGTATTATCTACAAGCCTGAAAGCTAAAGAATATTAATGTTCAAATTATGTAATTAAAAATGAGTCATTAAGATCTGAGTTAGAGAAGACATCTAGTAAGGAAATTCATTTGTGAGTTTTGAAAATATCTCAAGTGATTTAGATAATATTCTAAATGATCAAAAACATGTATGTGATAGAACTAGTCTTCGATACAAAGAAGAACCAGAGAATGCAACTCAAGACAAGATGAACACTAATATGAATAAGAATAATCTGACTTTGAAGACAAATCTTTAGACAAGGAATGAATGTGCTAATAGAATGAATACAAATCAGATTAGATAACTAAATTCCATGAGATATGCAAGTTTTAATGGTTATTATTACACATGTAATCAATTTGGTCATAGCGCTAGAGAATGCAAGAGACCTGTTAAAAATAAATTTGCCTAGAAATATGATGGGGGTAATCAATCAAAAGGTATGAGTAAGGGTGATTGCTTCAATTAACATGATGTGGGACACTTTTAAAAACATTGTCCATTTAAGGTAACGCAAGTTGAGTTTCCTTCAATAAATATTTAGTGTTACAGTTGTTATGAACTAGGACACATTACAAGATTTTATCCAAATCTAGTAAGATAGATTGATCTTCTTGCAAAATGTATGATGTGTTTCAACTATCAAAAGAGAGATCACATTGCTAGATTATGCAAGTAGAGGCCAATAAGTTAGAATAGGTTCAATCAGTCTCTTAGAGTGTAAGGAAGAATGCAAGTTAACTCATGGAAGACAAAGGTGGTAAGTATAAGTCATGATGAGTTTGTAGGTCCAAGTAATCTACTTGTTATGGTGGAGAATGCTACAAAATTTGAAGTGTGCCAAGGGATCTCATTATTTGCTCATATTGAGAATGAAGAGACCAAGCTCAAGGAGAATACCAAGGTGTTGGTTGAATCAATTTCTAAGATGATTATGGATCCAAGTGAACATAATAATATTGTTGATCATTTATTATTCAAAGTACATCAATTATTAGTGTCTAGTGATAAGGTTACTAACTATAAGGTGGATTATTCAGATGAAAAGGTATGTCATGAATCTATGTTGTCTCCATGTATTTTCAATCCAATCTTAGAAGAGAAGAATAGTGATATAGAAAAGGATCCAATTGTCATAGTTAAAAATAAAAATAAAAAGAACAAGAGCAAGAAGTATTATATCTATAAGAGCATTCCAATGGTTACTAAGGAGATGTGAGCCACTCCTAGCTTCACTTTGTTTTAGAGAATTGAGGTGAAAAGTATGTCTCTATATATGCTTCTTAAGAGACTCCTTTTAATGGAAAAGCAAGTGTTGTTGTGGTGTTCTTCAAATGGCCCTAAAAGGCTAGAGATGAGTGTGTTTAATTGGAACAGGTATGCCCTAATGGAAGATATGTTGTGGTGGTGCTAGAGTGATGTCATAACTATATATCATTAGTCTGCAAGGTTAGATTCAAGGTTTTCATGTGGAAAAAGAGGATTTATGGTTTCTCAAGATGATATTTTTGCATAAAAAGGTATATTGACATTATTATAGCATGTTTTAGGTGTTTTTGTGGTCTGAAGGTATGTTGAAGTCAATTTGGAGATTTTTTTTTGCTCTCAGGTTTCCCAATTTGTACTTAAGAGTATGCAGGTCCCAAAATGGGTTATAAGATGTATGTGTTCCCAAATATTTGGAAGCTCAATTCTTGGTCTAGAAGTTTTTAATGGTTATCTCTAGGTGTACAAGAAGTTTCAGAGGTAGACATTGACTAGAAGGAGGATTATTGACTCTATTTATTTTTTAGATTCTAGGGTTTTGAGCTATCCTATAAAATTGGTCTACCTTATGAATTGAGGTCTAAGGATTATTAATAGGTTGAATGGGCCAAATGGGTTATCAAATCATGCTTCATAGAGAATTTAAGTTTTATGGTACTCAAGTTAATCAAGTTTTTGTCAAGATGGAGCCTAATTGGTAAGTTGTTTTATGAAGGAAGTATATTGAAAAGGATGATGTAGTTGTTAAAAATTGGTTTGATTGAGGTAGAATATTATATTTCTCCATATATGAATTTTTAGGTCTTGATGGTGTGTCTTCTAAAATTTGTAGGCTCTGCAAGTTCCAGGTAGGGCTACAAGGAGACTAAATATGGCTAGTGAGAAGGGTGCTTCTTGTTTAGTTTCTCCAAAAGAGAAAGGAATGAGTATTTCAAGGTGAGTTTTTAGGTTTTTTTAAATCATTTTTCCTATTTTTTTTGTGGCATAAAGTTATTTTGGTGGTCCTTGAGGTGGTTTGAGAGAGAAGATTAGTAAGCATGTATGGTGGTTCTTCATGGTGTGTGGAGATCTAAAGGTGCTCAAAAGGTAAAATGGCTCATAAATATTAGGGTGATTCTCACTTAGATGTTTCTTGGTGAGTTACATCATATTTTAGTGTTTTTTTGTGTTATTTATTCATTAGTTATAGCGCTTGGTTGAAGAGAGTGTTGGCATGAAGCAAGAGGTTATTGTCAAGGTAAGAAGAGGTAGGCTCAAGGTAAGGGGAAGTTTGTACCATATTTTTAAGGTGGTCCTATTATTTTTATGGTATTTTTTAGGTCCTAAATATCATTTGGTGCCCACTTTGTCATTGTGTCAAAGAGGGAGAAAGTTCCTATTGTGAGAGTGCTTGAAGAGAGAGAAGGAAGGTGAGTTGTATATTGCTATATGATGGTTGTTGACATCAATGTCAAAGGGCGATATTGTTGGAGAGTTTTAAATTATGTAATGGTTGTGTCATGTATGTGTCTTCGTGAGTGTATAAATTTCTTTCATAGACTAAGTTATAATGACAAAGTGCATAATGTGCTTGTTCTAGTATGCTTGAAGGAGGCTTGGTTAATATTGCATGGTTAGATATGTTCAAGGATGAGTATAGAATATTGAGAACATGTTATGGTTGATATAAGAGGTTTTATATGATTTTAATGCTTGTTTTCATGAGTGAATTTCATCTAGTTTATCATTATTTTCATTTACACATTTTGGGTCTAGTGATAGAAAATTTGAGTAGGCAATTTACTGACATCACCATTGCCATGTGTGGATGAGTCAGGGGAATTTAGTCATATGGTTGTGATCACATTATTCCCTAGTTTATATACAAAAAGTATAAAATTAATTGAAGAATTACAACAAAATATATCTAAGTGAAAATTTGGTCTCTCAGGCATTTTGATAGTATTTTCCCATACTTAGCCAAATTTACAATGTGGCAAGACAAGCTAAGTAAGAAGTTTGGTGATGGTATATCGCACATGTGTGAAAGTTTTAGGATAAGTTTATCATATGTATTTTTTCATATTTTTTCCTATTTTATATGCACAAAATTTTAGTTCTAGCATTTAAGTGTGACAAAATCTATGCATGTGCAAAGTTGGTCTTTCTAGACAGTTCTTGACATAGTTGGCTCTATGAAGATAAATCTAAGGAGGAATTTTAATGTCAGTATATCTCACATATGTGATGGTTCCAGGAGTATATTGAAACATGGTTGGATTTTCCTATGTGAGGAGATCATATGGTCTAAATTTTAGAACATGTGCTTAAGCAAAGCAAAAGATATTGAGGTGCAAAGTTGACCTTACATAAAGATAAGAAATGGTCCCCATACTTAGTCATATGTACATGATATTAAATATCAAGACCAAATGGAGATCTAATGGTTCATGATAGTTTATACACCTAGATCTATGGTGTATAGTAAATCAAATGGGTCAAAGTGTTTATTCGTTAAAAAAGTTAAAGATCGGGACCAAATGAAGATCCAATTATGCATAAGCAATCATACAAGTTTGATCTAATGGTACCTATTGAGCGAGATGGTAATAAGTGCATGTTGTTTAATTATAATTAAAGCTAAAGGATAAGGATATAATAGTTTGTGTTTAATAATGTGATTGAGATCGATGATGCCAGTGGAGTTATAGTGGTCAACCTGTTTGAAGTTTAGCATTATTAAAGTTCAAGATCCTTATAATAAGATCGATGGTGCATAATTGATATAAGCATCAAGGTCACAAGATAATAACATAGTGTCTGAGGTTTAACTATGACCATCTATATTTGAATATTTTAATTTTTCCAAGGAAAAACTAGTGATCTATATTTTATCCATAACTTTTGATCTAGGACAAATTCAAATGTGCTATAAAAATAAAAGATGAAGAGGAATCCATGGATCATTTAATGAATGTGATTTAAAGATATTAATGTATGTAAAGTCAAATATATTGAGCTCCAAATTTGATCGTGTGTTTGATTGTTAACCAGAGAAGGGTAATTGAGCTCGTTCTAATGTTGTTTCAATGTTTAATGATGAATTAGCTATTGGAGCATGTTTTAGACTCCATAAGGATTATTTGTGTGCATTATGAAGGTTTGACCAATCATATTTAGTATTAACAAAGGTTTAAAAGTCTATTGTGTATTCGTTTATGATGACTATGTACACAAAATGTTTTTTGAGCAAATTGTGCTTAAGTAGAAGGGTATTATGATGGTTGTTGGCACTTAAGGATTACCTATAGATTATTATGAATGGATCCATGTATTTATAAAGTGTTCTTATGTTTTAATTTTCTTGAGGAAGTGTCAAAGAGTTGAATGGGTCTCTATAGGACCTAAAAGTGACTTAAGCCTATTTGAAAGTATGTTGTGCTTAAGTCTGACCCATGTTAGATGACTTAAGGGTGAAGGCATGTGTTTTGGCCAACCTAAAATATTGTGATCTTGTTAATTCATGATTTCTCTATAAATGGTGAAACCAAAGATGATGATTTCTAGAATTGTGAGTGAGACTAGTGCAACATGTATGAGAAAAATATGGAGTGAAGGAGAGGTAGAGTGCCAAATTTATGAGTTAATGAGTAGATCAGATTTAGGATTGTGTGTATGACCTTTTGGTCATATTTTTGATATCCAAATATTCATCTTGTAGTTTTTGGATATGCGAAGAGGTCTGAGTGTGCATATTAGGATAGTTTGAGTGAATAAGGAGAGAGATTATTGCATGCTTATGTGAGAGGCATGTATGAGATAGAGAGAGAGTTTATGCATGGGTTAGATAATCATATATCCATCATCAAGTGTTTATTAGATTAGTTTTAAGGTGGATTTTTTCACTTCAAAGGAGGGTCTAAAGGAGTTGATCTTCCTGAGGGGTAGTTGCTCCTTATGAAACAAGTGTTTCACTAAAGGCCTTTGGTCAGGAGGATTTGATTAAGGTTTTTTGGTCTATAGGAGTTGACTAGTCTCTTATTTTTAATTTCTTATAGGACAAGTAGTGCATGTGTTACAAGATTGAGATTGGGTTTTATTCCTCATGAGGGTTTCCCATAGGAACTATGTGTTATGTGTTTGATCTTGTGTATGCATTGAACGAATGAGCTCTCTTGTTAGTCTTGTTTGATCAAGTTGATATATGTTGATTATTTAAATAGTTTGAAATAATTGGAATTGAGATTGAAATATCTACGTACAATGATTCACCCCCTATCTCAGTGATTATACCTCTAACAAGTTACTCAGGAAAAATTCATGGCATCAATAAACTATGGATATGCATGATTTATATCATCGCATCACAAATTGAGAAAAAAAATAAGAGTCATGGTTATGATGCATAAAAAAAGAGGACACTCAAAAGCATACAAAAAATATAAAAAGGCTAAGGGGTTGTATATAAGGGACATGTTCAAATATCACTCACACACATAGAAGCATAGAATAAGGTTAAGAGCTAAAAATAATGACATATTCAAATTTCCACAATCCAAAGAAGTGAATACATAGAGATCATAAAATAAGGATGAAAACACAATAAGCATGCATGAAAAAATCAAATTTATCTACATATGAAATTTGTAACATTGGTATATTCAAAAACTTAAGTATCTAGTAAAATAATAAGGTGAAAGTAAGTGAGTAAATATGGAAAGATATGTGCAATGTAATCTACTGTAGTAGGAACAAAAGGGATAATCATAGAGTGATAAAACCTGAGTAAAATATGCCCCCAATGAATTTTTTTTGATGTACATAAGTTTTAGAATGTCTGTGGCTATTTTGGATTTATGAAATTAGATAATTTTTTTATTGGGAGAAGTCCACTAGAATTGTACAAGAGCGTAGTGTGTTACTATATAGAAAAGAGTGATTTTGTATATGTATGTTTTCTAGGTCTGAGACAATATGACCACCTAAAATTTCATCTAAAAGTGATAACTTGTAGGTTCTACAACTCACTCAAGTACACTTGTGAAGCATATTTGATATAAAACTGGACATAAATAAGTATTGTATATATTAAAGCACAAATAACTGATGTAAAAGAACTACACTTATCATGCATAGGTCTTGATTCTTAGAATTTTTCAAATATTCTATTTTTTTGTATTTTTTGTATTTTTGAGCATATGTAACATTTTTAAACATATAAAAACGCATCCAAGGGATATGGATAATTGAACAATGGATCTAGTGGAAGATTTTTGACTTAAGGATATTGAATTTTATCAAATTCCTATATATCATCATCATTGTGATCATCATACCACTCATGATCTATAAATTTAGCCTTATATTTTTCATTGTTTTAAATCTTATGCATTTTTATAACATGTTGCTCTATAGTTTAAAAATCCTCATGTGTGATTTTTGGAAAAATCAACTTTAAGCCTTGCTTATCATTTTTGAATCTACGATTGTCATTAATATCATCATAAGAATACAAATTATAGCATCCTCAAATTTTAATGTAAGACAATGTTTCAATTTATCAATTGTAGCTTCCATTTCCTGAAACCATTATTGACCAAATGTATCACTTATCTGAATTCTTATTTGCATAACAAAAAATAATGTATCCATGACTTTTGGACCACATGTAATTCATTATTTAATATGTCCCATTAAATCTTAGCAATATGTACCTTTTTTAAATTCATCTTGATCATGACCTATGTTGTGTATAAATTCAAGTGTACATATATTTGGCTCTATATCTTCATATGTGTCCACATGTCATATATATTCATTCTCAATGAAACCCTAAATAGTCAAAGGGTTCCTTCTTGGATTTTTATATTTTTTTCATATTTGACCCTTATTCTAAGTATTATTAAGGGGTAATATGGGATGTGTGATTTGAAAAATTATTTTATCCTTTTATTTCTAAATTTTATGTTGTAATTTTACGTAAGTATTAGGAGCAAGCCATGTGATTCTATAAAAATGACAAAAGGGCTTTCCCTCTTGATTAGATAATTTATTAGTATATTTATGTCTTACTATTGGAAAAATAATCAATTCCCTATCAATTATAATTTATTTAAACAAACAGGGAGACCTCATGATTATAACTCCATAGTTATGACTCACCCCCAGCTATAAACACTATGCAAATAGACAACAATATGCAATATCTTCATTTTTTAATTACAAAACTATATTATCTTACAATGTACATATAGGAGAGGGTATATATAGTTAAAAAAATATTTATCCCTCTATTTCTTATCGGTTCCACCAAAGGTGGCATCCAGAAAGGGTGACAACACATGTGAGGTAGGCAAGCATTAAATGCCCAATTTTCTAGACATGTGCACAAATTAATTAGACTTAGTAGAAAATATAACTACCAAATTTAAATTAATTAAAGGTGCACAAATAATATTTACACCAACATCCCCCTTAAGTGTAAATTGGGGAGTTTCAAAATGCTCAAAAAATGGGTCTTAGGAACTAGGCCTAATCAGGTACCCATGTACAAAAAACATTTCTAAAAAAATAGAGAGAGAATAAAACTTGAATGAAAAAAACTCCTCCCTAAAATATAGATACAAATATTAACTAATAAGGAAATATAGAATCATGAAAATCCCCCCATGAACAATTTCCTTCACCCCAAGCATCGATCACAACTAAAGATAATAAGGCGATTATAAAATATTAGTGAAGATGTCAACAACCTACTCCTCTATAGGCACATGATCCAAGCTAAGGACAGCATCTTGGATAAGCTTATAAATTAATTTCATTCATATCTTAATGTCTTTATTACATTGATTCTCTAATGGGTTACATGAATTATGAATATCACTCTAGTTTCCATACCACCTAGTAGGGGGTTGCCTTTGTGGAAATTTGAACTCGATCAACAAATGATGAACCCATAGAACCTCCTATCTAGATATAACATTACTTGACACTCTAAATTTTTGGATTATAATGTAATAATTAATTACTTATTATAATACCAAGCAATTGGACTTGAACCAAGATGATAGTCAAAGTCATAAATGGAATTTTGATTATCCCAATCACTAGCCCAATCTGAGTCAGTGAAGCCCACAATATATGAAGAAACCTCTGATATTTAATGAATACCAAAGTTTAAATTACCTAAAATATATTTTAGAATGCATTTGGCTACCTACCAATGACTATCATGTGGATATTATGAGAAATGAGACATAAGTTAACTGTAAAGGAAATTACAAGGTGACTATGTGTCAAATACAAAATACTAACAACTAATTTCCTATATAAATTAGCATCAACTCAAGGTGATGTTAAATAGGATGTCAATGTAACACATAACTAAAAATGTGTAGGAGTAGGCTCGTAATCAATCATGTTGAAGTGGTTAAATAAGTGTAGAGCATAATTTTATTGACTAATGGAGATATCATTAGAATATTGAATGATTTATAGCCTCAAAAAATAGTGTAGAAGTTCCAAGTTGGTCATGTCAAACTGATTTATCAATCTATAATATATCTTGAATCATGTAAGAGGAATTCTTTTGAGGATCAAGTCATCAACATAAATGACAAGTATTAAAAGGTCATCCCCATCTCTCTATATGTAGAGGATATGGTTAGAATGGCAATGTGTAAAACCATAAGTAAGAGAAAATTTGTCCATCTTCTCCTAACAAGTACAAGAAAAAATTTTGAGACCATAAATTGAATTATGAACCCTAAAAACAAGTTAATAATCCTATACAAATCCATGTAGTTATTCCATATAAATCTCCTCATGAAGATCACTATGTATAAATACACTCTTCACAACCATCTAATGTATCAACCATCCCTATGATATAATTATAGAAAGTAAAAGATGAATATAATCCATCTTGGCAATAGGGGTAAAGTTTTTAGAGTAGTCAATCCCTTCAACCTATGAAAAACCCTTTCCTACAAGATGAATCTTGTACTTTTAAATATAACCATTTGTTACATATTTGGCTATGTAGACCCACTTACATCAAACCAAATCTATTACCTTAGGAAGAGAAACTAAATCCCAAGTGTAACTCTTCATCAAAGAAGAATAATTCTCTATCATTAATTTATCCCTCTCTACTATACCTATCCTATCTAAAACTTTGTTTGCATCATTTTAAATAGCATGGCTAAAAATATCAACCCAAGATAAATATGAATGAGTGTGATGACTATCATTAGGATCCCATACCTATATCATGTAATGTGAAACTACTTGGGCATAGAATCTATAGCTTAAGGTGGAGGTGCAACAAAATCAGCAACAATAATAACATCAAAAAGTAAATAATCCTCAAAATCTAAAGAATGAAGAGTGGTTAATGGAGAAGATGAAGGTGAAGGCTCTAAATAGATGAAATGATCATCAACATGAACATATTTTTGAAACAAACCATCATGAGTAACATGGTCAAAAAAATTATAATCTTTCACATCCTCACAGTAGCCAATAAAAATGAGTGGTTGAGTCTTCTTCTATGTGGTTTTACATTTTCTATCAGGAATAAATGACCAAGCCTCACTACTAAAAATTCAAAATGTGGAAACATTTGGATTGGTATGGGATCAAGCCTTCTCAGGCATAATCTCCCATAATACCTTGAGGATCATGTGGTTTTGAATAAAGTTAGCACAATTGATTGACTCAACCAAAAAATTAGGTGTCATGTTTTGGGATAGGATCATAAAATTGGCCATATCATTCAAAGTCATGTTCTTCCTCTCATAAATTTCATTTTTTTGAGTGTAGGTTACTATGTACTAATGTTGAATACCATGCTCTGTATAAAAATCCTAAAATTCCCAACTCACATACTCCCCCAATTATCTATGTGTAGCTTCTTAATAAGAAGTGAGGTTTGCTTCTCAATGAAATTCCTTTAAGTGGTCAAAGACTTAAATTTTTTACTTAATAAATTACACCCATGTGCTATGTGATAATTCATCATAAAATTAAGAATATACTTGGCCCAAAAAAAGAGCGTGTGGGAAAGGAAATAATGTCACTATGCACCAACTCAAGGGGATCCTTGGCTTATTAAGCCTTACCTTTGGGAAATGGTATCAATGATGTTTTACAAGTATTTAACCTATATAAACACCATCTATAAAATACACCTTATAAATTCCTAACACCAAGTTTTGTGATATCATATACTATAAATACTTGTAGTTCAAGTGCCCAAAATATTCGTGCCAAAGTTTTCTCAAGGAATCAACATGAGCAATGAGTGATTTCCCTAAAGAAGACATAAAACCATCAAACACATACAATAATTAACTATGATAAACACCATTTGAATCAATTCACACCTTTGGAATTTATAACTCTTCGATCAAAATATTATGAGGAGAAAAAACCACCATCTTCCCATTTCTAGAATGATAAATCTAATAGACGGAAATAATAGTATTCAATATTTTAGGAAACAAAATTACATCATTGATGCACCCATCCTACATTTGAATAATTCTTGAACATGAAACATATAGATATTTATAATCCCCAAGTAAGATCTGTGAAGTGATACAATGAATTTGTGAAGTGAGATACTCGTGAATGTGTTTTGTGATGTGAAACACTTGAATCTAGTATCCAAATGTCTATAGATGAAATCAAGGCATGAGATAAAATTTTCTTATTTTTATCCTTTAAAAATAAGGGACTAAATTTTTTTTCTATTCCAATGCTTCCTCCAATTCTTTCATTCTAATCCAACACTATGTTTTTGAATGACCTAATTTACCACAAAAAGTACATTTCTCATTATAGATCTTTTTTATCTGAGATGAATTTTTAGACTTAGAAGAAGTAGGGTTAGTGGGAAGTAGGGTTGATGGATTTAGAAGTGGGATATTTATAAGGTTAAGTGGATTATATTTTGTCATTAGGATTTGACTTTGGCTTTGGATTACCTTTGATTTAAGGAGTATTGACTACTTATGTCTTGGAACTAGGAATAACATCTAGTTGAACTAATTTTGAATCTTCCCTAGTGAGACATTCACAAAAGGTATCAAAATAAATCATCTTAAATTAATCATCTAAGGCATCCATGGTGGATTAAAAGGCTGAAATAGACCCTCTAGCTTAGATAGAATTAGAAAAACACACTCATCATCCTTATTGGCCTTACCACAAGCTGTTAATTGTGAGAGAATGGACTTGAATTTGGAAAGAAAGTATTTAATAGAATTAAATTTACTAGGATAAATAGAGGACAAATTTGCATCTAACTATAAAACTCTGATTGATTTATTTTACCAAAAAAATCTGAAAATCTATCCAATGACTCTTTTGGTATGGTGTATTTCATGATGTGAAACAACATATTATCAAAAAAATGTATTCCAAAGAACCCCATGGATTCATAATGTTTGATCATATACACAAATTACTCATATTATTTTTGAAATTGGTCAAGTATTACTCAACATAGATTACAAACCCTTATATTTCAACAATTGTTTCATCCTTAGCTTCCATGTGTGGTAGTTATGTGGAAAAAAATTTACATTCAGACATTACATAAAAACAATGCAACAATCTCAAGGAAATGAGAACACCCACAAGAAATAAGATAGCACAAGAGACAATAGGCACCTGAATTATGACTTTCAACCCCCCCCCCCCCCGCCTATTTTTTTTATTACACATAAAATTTAAGCCCCCAAGCAAAAATAAGGTGGCACTTTATAAGTAGTGCAATACAAGTTGTTTTACAATGTAAATTTTGTTATAAAAAAATGGAAATAAGTACATTTTATAATTGAATAAAAATTATCTAAATTTATGAAAGTGTAGAATTACAAAAAAAAAATCATAAAATAAGCACTTAGATTTGAAGAGTAAATCAAAATATATAGCCCACAAAGGTACCACAAACTAAGATTGTGCAAGTAGTCAGGTAAAACTTGTAAAATATGAGAAATCAAATTAAAATAGCTAAAATTTAATTACATCAATTTGTATATCATAAAAAATTAATAAGAGTGAAAAAAATCATCTTCCTAGGCTTCTAGAACAAAATGTATGCCCCTTCAAATTTCTTTACTAAAAAATTGAATTGCATTGGTACAAGCAGGGGCTAAAACCTAATACTTGGTCACATGGGCATGATTTTTGACACAGTATTAGTGGTGGTGGTGTATCGGTAGTGGTGGATCTGAGTGGTAGATATGGGTGCCACTCAGCCTAAATAATTCTCACTACACTAAATGCAACCTCCAAACTATATTATGATCTTCAAATGCTTGCCACATGTGACTTGATGCTCGATTTTATAAAAAAGAAGACTTTTCAAAAAAAATGAAATTATAAGAATCTAATGATGTAAATCTTAAATCATATTGTTTCAAAAAATGTAAAAAAACCACCATTTTATTTATTGTTACTTATTTAACTTACAAATCTAGAACTTCAAAAAATCATATAAAATCCCTAGAACATAAAAAATATGATATCTTTTATTTATAATTTTATAAGTACTATTCTTGGAAAATAGTGGATTTTTTCAAAAAAAAACTATTTTTTTCTAAAAAAATAGAAAACATCCATATTTTTAAAGATTTGGCTCAAACAAATTATACCGAGAGGATAATTTTGAAAACCCATAATGTGGATTGGCCCAAAACTACTTATGGGCTTAGGAATTAGTTTTAGAATATGTAGTCATATAAAATGTCAATTGAGACCACACATCCCTAAGTTAGCCCTAGACCTATTGTAGGGCCTATTTTGACCTTATCTAGCTTTCATGCAAGTATTACAAATCCCTAGACATCCAAAAATTAGTCCCATACCTTCCACTAGGGATCCAAGCCCTTGGTACCCTAGGTTCTACCACTTGAACACTAGCATAGCCCTTTGGACACTAGTGCACCGCACTAGTGACTAAGGGATCGCATTAGTGTCACTTGCCTAATTTCAGCCCCAATGAATATATTTTAAATTCCTAAGACACCTAGGTTTGGAATATACCTATTTCACACTCTGTATAAGCATCAAATTAGTATCTATACACTTATTTTATACTTTTACCCATTATATGGAAATTATATGCAAATACACACAAACAAGCTCAAGACAAGTAGTGCACAATCAAGGTCATTGATCCTTATTCTGCCCACTTCTACATACAATCATCTATATCCATCCTAAGCTTAGAATACATAAATATATTGTATCAAGCCTCACTCAAAGAACTCAAGTTGACACATACTATCATTCACTTATACTTGCACCAGTACTTAGATTAGCATAACTACATCAGGCTTGATCCCCTCTCAAAGTATTGGTAGGTAGGCAACTCTCAGTAAAATGGGTTGTTGAGAACATCTAGCCTACCCAACTAATTTTGCTACTTGTGCTCTTCAAATACCCTAACAACATGGAGGTCTAGTGTTTACTCCTAAATGAGTCCAAAATACGTCACAGATAGAAAAATGCATTTCATCTACATAGGAATAGGCCTATTAGACTCAAACACATCTACTCCCATAATTTCACATTAATCCTTATATAATGACACTAGCACACCCTAGGTGGACACTAGTTTAGTGTGCTACCATCCAAGGTATTGCATTACTATCCAAGAGGAATTCTGGCACCTAGACCCTATTTATGACACCCTGATCAGCTTTTATGCTAGTTTTAGCCTCTAGATCATCCATTTCAATTATTTTCTAAATACTTATTTATTTCATTCATTGTTATTTTTAGAATAGTTAATTAGGTCAATTATTATACAAATTAGTGGTTGATATTTCTCCCCTAATTTATTATACTTGGGTCCTTTAACAATTTAGGGTTTAAACTCCATAATCCCTTAAAATTTAAATCATTTGGTGAACCTAAATTAATTCAAATAGTGTAAAAAACCCTAACCCTAGGGTTTATGGTTCCAACCTTCTAGGAACCACATTTATATTTCAAATCCCTATATTTTTTATTTGTATTTCATATAATCATGATAATAATGACAGATGAAGTTTATCACTTTTTCATGTAAAGTTTTATATCTTCTCTTGCATGCTTGTTTCCTTTCATTTGGAATGAATTCAAATATTACATAAACACATATGTCATTATGTTTTAAATTAGTTTAAATATATGTCATATTTCATTATTTCTTTAGCATGTTATCTTTCTCTTATGTAAAATTCAATTAACAAGCAACTATTTACACACATAGATGATATAGTACATAACATAACAAACACACTACCTAAAATTAACAAGTCTCCTTTAGATGTATTTATCTCTTTGGTTCACTTTTACTCCTTATTTATCACTACTAGACATAATAAATCATCAGTGGTTTCGCTTATTCCTCCTAGTTCTCGACCCTACACATCTAGCTACTATCCTTCCTCTACTACCATATTTATGCTCATAGTAGACCCTAAGGTCCATGATATGATGTCCACAAGTGGTTCCAAAGCATGTAAAGCTAGAAAAACCCATGATTATAATTTTATCAACCAAATTAGTGTTCCTTTAGCCAAAGTTTCCGCTTTTAGAGCTCTTGCAGCATTCTGACACATACAAAGATATTTTATATGAAGAACTCCATAATACTAAGGTGCCTCACATAGTAGAGATGGATTATGTTACTTCTATATTAAATATTATTAAATATACTAAAGAGCATATTTCTTTCAAAAAAGATCTCCCACCTCAGCACATCATAGATTAATACCTACCTCTCTACATTGCATTGTGAATTAATGAGGTGGGTGTCAAATGAGTGTTAGTTGGCAATGGATCAAAGTTGAAAATTTGTAATAGATATTTTATATGGCTTATTAATATATATGTTAAGGATTTATATCCTTCTAACATGAACATTTGTGGGTATGACAATATTCTACACAAAATTTTGGGTTAAATCACACTAAACATTACATTGGGACCTAGAACACTACCTATAACATGTCAAGTTATGCCTAATGATCTTAATCACAATATCTTGCTTGGGAGACCTTAGATTCATGATATGCACATAGTCCCATCAATTTTATGTGCATGTTTAATGTTTAGTTACAAATTTAATATCTACACATGCCTTATGGATCAAGAACCATTCAAATATTGTCAACATACAGATCCTTCATACAATTATATTTCTCACACATATTTTGATACAACACCTCTATAATCTACTATATAGATTTCACATATTTCATATCTACTATATAGGGTAGGGCCTCAAAAAACTTGAATAGGGAATTCTTACTCCTATTGAGGCATATGATTAACAAGGTAGGTAAGGACATGGATATAAAGATAACACATTTAATGCCAAGTCTTATTTCCATTATTCTTACTATATATTATTTTTTCCACCCATTCCATGGGTAGATAATACAATAAATCATGTTTCTACACTTTTAGTTATTTACCCTAATCTTATTGATGATATTATTTCTCCAGATTTACCTACTTTTGATGAATTTACTAATGATGAAGTTTTCTTAGAATTGTTAGGGCATATGAGGATCTCCCTTTCTTATATTTTAATAATAGTTTTACTCATTCAATAAATGCCTAAGCATAATTTGTTGAGAACTCAGACACTTCAGATGATATTTCACCTAGCACATATGGTACCATCCTTACATCACCTTACACTATTGATCGATATACATTACTTAACAAAGAGATAGTTGTATTCAATTATTAGTTATCACCTTGCATAAATAATAATATATAAATATTCAAAAAAAATTAAAGGACTTCCTTATATTATTCTGATATGCCTAGCATTGATCCTTCAATTGTCATACATGGGATTACACTATATCCAGATGCAAAGTCGATTAAACAAAAAATTCAAAAAATGCATCCTAAGGTAGATTTTTTAGTCAAATATGAGATCCAGTGGCTTCTTAATGTCAGTTTCATTTGACCAGTTGCTCACCCACAATAGGTTTTTAACATTATCCCATTTATTAATCCTAATGGCCAAATTTGATGTTATTGTAATTATAGAGACTTAAATAAAGCATGTCCTAAGGATGATTTTCCTCTACCGAACATCAATATGATAGTAAACTTCACATCAAGCTAAGTGATACTCTCTTTCATTGATGGTTTCACTAATTATGATCAAATCAAGATCACTATAGAAGACCAAGAAAAAAATTCTTTTACCATACCATGGGGCACTTTCTACTATATAGTCATGCCTTTTGGATTAAATAACACAAGAGCAACATACCAATGAACTTTGACCCATATCTTTCATGATCTCATTAATAATATAGTTGAATACTATGTTGATGACTTGATTATAAAATCAAAAGAGTGATAACACCATCCAGTAGAATTATGATAGGTTTTTGAAAGGTTGAGATAATATAATGTATGACTTGATCCCAAGAAATACATATTTGGGGTTTCATCCAATAAAATTTTGGGCTTCATAATATCCCAACACGACATCAAGGTTGATCTAAATAAATTTAAATCTATAATAAACTTTCCTCTTACAAACTTAAAGTAACTTCAATCTCTACAGGGAAATATCTAGGCAATACTCTAGTTTGTGGCATAATTAGCAAATAAGACTTAGTCATTCATAAGATTACTTAATAAGGATATAAAATTTGAATGGGATATCACACTTCAAGAAAGTGTTGATGCACTCAAACAATACTTGTTAAACCCACCTGTACTAGTACCACCAACACCTAATAGGCCACTTCTCCTCTACTTCTCAGTGATAGATCATGCACTTGGTGCACTCTTAGCACAACACAATGATCAACATAAGGAGTGAGTTATTTACTACATTAGTCATATACTTTTTTATTATGAAAAAAAATTATATGGCAATAGAAAACTATGTTGACACTCTTATTTATTCCCTAAAAGCTCTGACACTATATGATTAATAATGAGACACAAATTATTACAAAAGTATATCCTTTAAAGTTACTATGTCGAAATTACATCTCTTAGGCCATATCATAAAATGGGTCATGTTACTCACATAATTTGGCCTAAATATTACATTAAAAATTTATTAAAGGGCCATATAATCATAAATCAAATGGAATCAACACCACTATTAGACACAAATCCTATCAATGATGATTTCATAGCTTACAATACCACTTTTGACACATGAACAATGTTCTTTGATGGTTCTAGATGTGCATCAGGTGTCGAGGTGGGAATTTTTTCATCAACCCACTTGGGCACATGGTACCTCTTGATTACCAACTAAGTTTTTCATGTACAAATAATATCACAAAATATGAGAATTTTATCTTCAACCTTTAAGCAGCTCAAGCTCTCTAAATAAAATATAGTAAGGTTTATAGGGATTCAAAATTGGTTTTTAATCACAGTATATATGTCTGCCAAACCAAAGAATAAAATTTCATTCCCTACAAGAATATGGTTCAATGTCTATAAGCTCAATTTGACTACTTCTCTATTGAAAACATTCCTCATAAAGATAATCATCATGCCGATGTAATGGCCAATGCTACATTATTAATCCCTATTGAAATCAATGATGACCAAGTTATCTTCACTATCAAACAATTGTAGTCACCATCAGTATCCCATGTCGACCTCATAGCTCTAACAGTTTTAACCACCACATAACAACATCTGAATGGTTTTTTAATATATATAATTTTCTACATAAATATATTACACTAAATACTTTTACTAAGAATGATAAGTAAAAATTATAGATAAATTCCATCCACTATGTCATCATCAGTGGAGGCTTATTCAAATGATATTTTGAGGGACACTTACTTTGATGTCTAATAGTCAAGGAGGCTAATTTGGCCATTTTCCAAGTGCATGTAAGTGAATATGGTAGCCATTTCAATGGTAAAGTAATGTCACACAAATTACTTTGATAGTGATATTATAGCTAACCATGGAATAAGAATGTCAAGAATATGCTAAATTATGTGAAAATGTTAACAACATGGCAACCTACACCATGTCCCTTCATAAAAATTACAACCCATTATATCCCCATGGCCATTAATGTTATGGGGATTTGATCTAATTTGTAAGATAAATCCATAATCTATAGGAGGTCACAAATTCATTATAATAACTACATAATACTTTATAAAGTGGGTGGAGGCCATTCCATTACTATCCACAAAAGGAGAAGATATTATCATGACCAATATTATTTCCCATTTCATCCTCCCAGTGGCCATCATTATAGATAATGGAAATTCTTATAAGAATAAAATAGTGAAGAATTTGTGTGCTAAATATAAGAATTTACACACATTTACTCCATACTACCCACAAGGTAATGGCTAAGAAAAAGCTACAAATAAGATAATTAATCATATCCTTAGTAAAATGGTTACAAAATTTGGTGACTATTAGCATAATTAGCTCATGTATACACTATGGGCCTACTGCACCAGTATTCCCACACTGACATGAGCTACTCTTTATTCACTAGTATATGGCATAGACATATTTATCCCACTAGAATTAGAAATCCCATCCTTATAGGTATCCCTCAAATGGATTATTACATATGATCAATATAGAGAAAGACATCTCCATAAATTATAATAGGTAGATCACACACACATCCAAGGCACAAAACATCTCAGAGCATAACAGAAATTAATCCAAAAGGCCTATAACATCCATGTTCATAGCAGAGACTTCAAAGTTAATGATCTCATCCTCAAAGAGAATCAAATAAATTTCAATGCTAAAGAAGAGACAAAAGGCAAGATCAAACCAAATTATATTGGCCCCTAATTTATAATCAAAAAGCTTAGCCCAAACATATACCATCTAGCTTCACTTGATGGTAAGGTAATCAAGAATCCACTGAACATCATCCATCTATAGAGATTCTATACATAAATAACTCACAATTCACTTGTACATAGTTTTATTTTCATGATTTCTTGTACATAGTTTATCTACTTAGAAAACCCAAAAATAATATAATATTTTCCAAATACAAAAACATGCAAATATTTGCTAAGAAAATGCAAAATTTAGACTATTTGCATATTCATGTTTACATTCTTTATATTTTCTAGGTACTACATATGCTAGTTATCTTAGTATAGTTGGTTTTATCATGCATACATGCTTCACTTGTTCTTTTTGAGTGTTCATATATTCTTACAGGACTCGAGTCCATCACATAGATCTATAGTTGCAACTACCCATTGGGGGCATATACATAGATACATAGATTAAGCATTGATATATTCACCCATTGGGGGAATATTATACATATATTATTTATCAAATTATATCATTCTATACTACACCATTTTTTTCTAACTACTACTACTATAGACTCATTTTATGTACATATTTTCTCTTATACGAATTGGTATCACATGTTCATGCATACTTTCATTTCTAGCTTTCCTAGTTTAGATTTGATCATGCCTCCATGTTTCTACATCTATTCAAGGGAATTTAAATATGCCATTGTTTTATGGATCTATGACACTTCCTTTCATTATATGTATTATTTGTACATGTTCCCATGTCTTGTGTGTGCTTTATTGATTATGTATGTGTACATTTGAACATCTTTCCATGTGGATCTAAACTAAACTACTTATTATTTATGTATGTGGAAATTTAAACATGTCCTTGTATGTAATAATTTATCATATTTAGTGACATATTCCCCTCTCCCTTGTATTGTGTCCCCTTGGCCTACTTTATGTGTCTTATGTGTTTTGTATATATGCTTTCATGTATGCATCATGGCCATGACACTTATCTCTTGCTTGTTGTTCTCACACTCAATCTTCAATGCCATGAGGGATATCATGCATCTCCCTTTCCTCCTTGGGTACCTTGATGGACATCATGCCCCATCCCCACAAGTAGTTACTTAGATTATATCCATATTTATTTCTCACATACATGCTTATTTTGTTATACCTATCTTGAAAACATTGTGAATGTTAGATATAACATACATACTAACTTATGATCAAATTATCTTCCATTTTGATGTCATGTCTACACATTATATTGGTTATTATGTAGATGTCTTATGTTTTCAACCTAACAAACATCATGTAGAGATTTTATTTTGATGATAGTTATTACATATATACAACAACTCCCCTCAAAAGAGGGGGCATTCATAGTGGTTTATCACAGAGATTAGTTCAATTAAGTGCACTAAGAGTACAATTTTTAACATGTAGACACATAATTATAGACCTCAAATTTAGGGAAAACATAGTGGAAAATAGTCAAACACAAATCAATTTCAGTTTTCACATAAAAAAAACACAAAAGGACACTAGAATGGCATAGAGGACACTATTACAGTGCATTACTATCCAAGGGACCATGCTACTATCTAGTATCCCTAGAAATTAGAAAATCTAAATTTGATAGAAGAACATAGTAGTTATAGTCCAGATTTATTTAGTTTCAGTCATAAGTTATCAGAATTGATCAGTTTATGCTCAACTTTGCATACAATCATACCAACTTTTCTCAAATTAAGAGCATCAAGCATGGCATGATTACTCCCATTTTAGTTTTAGATATGCTCAAATATAGATTACTATAACTCTGTCCAAAATCCATATGCATAGATATCAAATTTTGGGTATATGCACATCACATTATTTATATATGTTAACTTATGCACTAGTTGATCAAATGGAATGGTACAATCCATGTCATTCTCTATCATATACATTAGACACCATATATTCTAGTTATGCACCAGATTGATGCTTTATTTGGTCTAAAGTGGTTGGAATTTTTTTGAAGTCCCTAAGCTACATTCTCGAGTGTTCGAGATGCCCCTTGGAAATTTTTCATTTTAGAGTTTATAAATGAACCCAAGGCCATCCTACACAATTTTAGTTACATCACATAGTTTTAGTTACAAATGCATCTACTACATATGGGTAGGTAATTATGGAGTCATAGCCTACTTAAGTTCTCGATCCACCTACATAGAGAGTTGGACAAGACATAAGTCTAATCCAAGTTAATCATAGTGTATAATCCATTGATCAGGGGTGGGTAATGATGGATTCAAAACCAAATTGATTTATTTAGCCACCCACACATGTAGATTGAGTAATCTATCAGCTCAGTCCAAACTATTCACTGATTGGATCACTAGTTACACACACAAGATGTCACCAAGTTCTTGCATTAGTTTGCATACCCAATGAGGTGTATTCATTCCTTTCCTCTATATTTTATCTCTTTACTCAGTTTTTTATATGATTTTGATACTCCTTAAGTAAGGACTAATTTTTGCATGTTTCATTTAAAGGATGTGCAATGGAGCATGCTTCATAGACTTAGACCCAGATTCATGGGCTTCACCTCATAGGTAAGTCCAGATACACCTATTTTCCCTTTATCTTAGTTATTTTACTTTGTTGCATTTCTAGAATAAAGGGGTTAAATGTAATCATATAAAATGTCCCTTGAGTGAAATTAGTGGCACTTGAGACCACCCATCCATATCTTATCCCTAAACCTATCTTAGGGCCTATTTCTTCAATTATCCATCTTTCACATGGGTATTACACATCCCTAGACATCCCAAAATTAGTCTCAAGCCTTTCCCTAGGGATCCAGACCCCTAGTGCCCCAATTTTTACCACCTAAACACTAGCACGCCCCTTTGGACACTAGCACACCATGTTAGTGACCAAGGGATTGCACTAGTACCCCTTGCCTAATTTCAACCCCAACAGATATATTGTCAATTCCTAAGACACCTAGGGTTAGCCTAGACTTATTTCACACACATTGCATAAGTACCAAATCAGTATATATACAAAACTTGTATCCCTTTACCCACTAGATGGAAATCATATACAAATATAGACAAATAAGCTCAAAATAGGTAGTGCACAATAAAGGTCATTAATCCATATTCTACACTACTTCTGCATACAGTCATCTATAGTCATCTTAAGCTCAAAATACATAGATTTATAGTCTCAATCCTCACTCAAAGCACTCAAGTTAATACTCATACTAACATTCACTTGCACTTGAACCAACACTTAGATTGGGAGAACTACATTGGGTTTGATTCACTCTTGAGGTATTGGTATGTAGGCAACTCTCAACACAATAGATTGTTGAGGACATCCAACCTACCTAGATAACATCACACTTTTGATGTTTTTGCTCTTCAAATACCCTAAAAATATGGAGGTATAGGTTATACTCTTAAATCAATCCAAAATAGGTCATAGATAGTGAATCAAGCTTCATCCACATAATAATAAGCCTTTCCGACTCAGACATAGTTGCTCCCAAAAGTTCACATCAGTCCTTACACATGGACACTAGTGCACCCTAAATGGACACTAAAGTAGTGAACTAATGTCCAAGGTACCGTGATATTGTCTAAGAGGAATTATGACACTTAGATCCTATTTACAACATCTTGATCAGCTTATGGGCTAGTTTTTAGCCTCTAGATCATCTATCTCAGTTAGTTTCTAACTAAGTACTTATTTATGTCATTTATTTCTATTTTTATAATAATCAATTAGGTAAATTCTTATCCAAATTAGTGGCTATATTTATTACATATTTCTCCCCTAATTTACTATACTTAAACCCCTTAACAACCTAGGGTTTAAATTCATAAATCCATTAAAATTTAAATCAAAATATTAACTCTATTAAAAACACAAAAAACCACAAATCAAACTATGAGATTTGGGCTCTAAGACCATGAAAAAATAAGGAGACCTCAGGATTATACCTCCATAGTTATGACTCACTCTCAGCTAAAAATAATATGCAAATAGATTAAAAAGTGGATTGTATTCATAATATAATTGAAAAAATATATTATCTTAAAATGTACATAGAAAGGAGTTATATATAGTTAAAACAAGATTTATCCCTCATTTTCATATTAGTTCCACTAAAGTTAGATTCCACAAGGGTGGTAGCACATGTGAGGTGAGTAAGCATTAAATGCACACTTCTCTAGACTTGTGCACACACTAATTAGACTTAGTGGAGAAGCTAACTACCCAAGTTAACTAAAATAAAGGTACATAGATAATATTTGCACCAACATAGTAACATAACATGTGGTATATCTTGTGCATTGTTATCTTATATTATAATAATTGACTCAATATCCATTATCTCCACATTATTTACTAAGATTGTGAAAGTCAACCTATTTATAATTGTAATACATTTGTCTATGTATTGTGACTCTTTCTCTCTAGTAATGCTAAATTTGACAACAATGGTATTCCATGATATACATGATAAAGCAGAATTATGTGTATTATCTATATTACAATAAGTATCATTACCTTTATCAATATCCAATATTAGTTTTTTTCCTTTATTTATGTTGTTGTGAATTATTGCCTTTGAATCACCTATAGATTCACCTGGGTCAAATTGTTTAAATCTCAAGCCACATAAATAATCATCAATATTCATGTCTATTGCATTTTTATTATCATCAAAACTAGTAGTATCATCATCAATCAGTCTTTTATAGATATTAATTTTGGATCTTCTAAATTTAATAATAAAGGTAATTCCTTTACATCCTTCTCTTGTTCTACCTTTTTAGGTGAGTGTAGTGGGTCTAGAACATTTATAAACTATAGTTTTTGACTACATGCACTGATTCATGAACCTCATATGTATGCATTTATTCTATAGGTATGATCTCTGGTGGTGGAACTATAGTAGATTTAGGTAGTTCTAACTGTATTTATTCTCAATAGTAAATTTTGTAATCTTATGATAAATGAAAGGTTGATTATTAGTAGGGCATGTATATAGATATCCATCATATAAAATTTTGACACACCAATGTAAATTAGAAGGTACAAATTCCATTAAATGTATTAATGGCCTACCCAATAGTAAATTATAGTCTAAATGATTAGGCATTACTTGAAACTGAGTAGATATTATTTTGGTCCCTACCTTAACATCCAAAATGATAGAAACTAGAGTTTGCCAAGGTATATCACTAAATACTTTGATATTTTTATGTCTTTTGAAAGATAACCCATATTATACCCATTGTCTATAAAAAAGATTACAAATATTCAATCTTGAACCATTATAAATCAAAACAATTTTTATTTTTGTATTTTTTATTTGAACTTGTATAAACACATGAAGATTATGCTCAATAGTAGACTAAGTAGGAAAATCGTCATTTCTAAAAGATAGAACATCCTCAAAATCTTTCAAAGTATTTACAATAAATGTAAAATAAGAAGGCTTTGTGTCATGTGGCATTAATTTTTGATTCAATGCTTGATCTAAAATATCCTTGAAAATGATAGATTTTCAAATAAATTATAACATAAAAATCTTAGCTATTATATTCCTTCGCTGGTCAACAATATCATACCCTTTAGATTGATTAACTATTCCCATTGGATTTGGTTGGGGATAAAGAGGTATTTATTGATTTTATTCCTCCTATCTTATTTGATGGTGCACCTGACCTTTTCTAGTGACAATAGCTCAAACCATGGGATCTATTGTAAGCCTAGGGAAAATATTAGGGGCAAGATATGAGCTAAGCTAGTTGAGAGGTCTAGGGATAGGATGAATAAAAGGAACTATCTGAGCCATGAAATAATAAGCATCATATAGTTACTCATTATTAAATTCTTGATTGATATTGAACTTTATATTTTCCTTCAAATTATGCATCTATGGATTTACATGCAATTGAGATATTTTACATATTATAGGAAAATAAACATCAAGAAACTTTGAACCAAAAAATAATAGGTAGATTCAGTCATTTTGATCATGATTAATACAAAATTAGTATATCGTAAATATAAAACCCTAACAAAAGTGTTAAAATAATAGAATTAAAACCTAAGGACAAACTAGGATTTGTAATACTCAACTATAGATAGGTTTACCAATATGTTTTATCAAAATTAGATATTAAGAGAGTATTTATCTAATTATAACAAACTATTGATTAAAATAAAAATGTATAAGATATGCAATAAATACACAATTGATTTAGAACTTATTATTTATAGAAAAATGTTAAAAGGGGAAAAAACTAAAGACAAATAACTTAGCTAGAACTTGGATCTGTTGGACTACAACAAATACTATGTATTCAACTTTAGGGCTATATGAGATCATTGTGAATCAGGAGTAGGGATTTACATCACTTTTGGATAAGGTTATGCTATTTGGAAAAGAGTAGGTTAAGCTACCACTTTTAGGGTGCATTGATGTCCTTTAGGGTTTTTTCCCTCTATGTGATTTTTTTAGGTGCATTTTCACCTATAGATCATGTGTGTATGATCAAATTCACTTGATCCACTACAAGAGCCACTATATGACTTCATCTTCACTTAGAACCCTAGATCAATGAAAATGAGGAACAAATGTAGTATAATAGGGGGAAAATTTTAGGGTCTAAATTTGTGGTTAACCTCAATAACATGTGTGTTGATCATTACCTACATACAAATACTTTGAAGAGGGATCAAACTCCATGTAGTTTTTCCATGCTACAATGGTGTGTGAGAAATATTGGTGAAATGTAATATATTGGTGCAATATTGATGCGATTAAGTGATTGAAAAAAAATTTATAACCTTGTTGATGTAATTATACCTATATTTTGGCTACTTGGTTTGTATGTACTTAGAATTGGAAAGAATGGGTAATGTCCTCTCAATGTGCAGTTAAATAATTCTAGTAATTTGCAAAATAGAAGTCTTTGGTGAAAAAATGAATAGAGATTGTGTTTATATAGTGATAATTTTAGTATTTTTTTGAATTGGGATTGAGAAACATGTGGGATAACCCTTTGGGATAAATTTTAGTTTGATAAACTAGTCATTGTTTGGTAGGAGGATGAAACTGATTGATTTAGACACTACCTACCAACAAGATTATCCTAAAAGTGTAAATTCATTTGGGGAGAAATGATGGCCAAAATAAAAGTATGAAGTAGTCAAGGTATGAGGTTAGGGTATTTTTAATGAATAATTATTATTATTAATATCTAGGTTACTTCAAGGAAGAGGGTCATCTACATATAAGTAAAAGAAAAGCAGTTCAAAACTATAAAATTAAGCTTAAGTGTGCATAAAGAGTGGTCACAAGTGAATTTTTTTAATATTAAATTTTAATATTGGTGATTAATATTACAAATTAAAATGAAACCTATTAATAAAAATATAAAAATCAATGAAATAAATAAAGAACTAAAGGAAAGAGGGCTTGAAAACCCCTTGAATGATCAAAAGAGTCAGGGTTCATCATTTATGTTTACCCTAATTTTGATTATATTCAAAATATGAAATAATTAAAATTAAATAGAGCAAATCATGCATCAATTAAAATATATTATTCATCTATATCTTGTTAGGATTAAGAGCACAATTGATTACCTTGTATAAGCAACTAAACACGAAATTAAACCAGAAGTAAAATATAACTAGAATTCAAAAACAACACAGAATATGAGAGACAATACAATCTTGTACTAACACTCTTCCATAAGGAAATACAATGAAGAAATTACACTCTTCCCACACCTCTTGGGAATACCAATAATTCTCCCTCAAGATTTCTCTCACTCAACCAATTACAAACACAACTCAAACACAGAGTTGTACCCTCCACCAATCAGTAACAATATTGCCAGTACACCAAGTACTCAAAGTACTCCAAGTAGATCTCCCTGATTTTGCAATAACTTGAAACTCAACTGATCTTACTTACCATGTATATCTCCCCTGATCTTGCAACAACCTGCAGATCAACCTGATCTTACAATTGGACGAATATCTTCCTTGTCCTTGATTACAATACAGCCCCATGGGTCTCTTAAATAGATCCCATGCAAAAAATAATTATACTTCCTAATTACAATAATTGGAAATGCAGACTCAAGTCTAAAATTAGTCTTTTACATGAAAACTGACTGTCTGTCTAAAATTAGACCAGTTCTAGAAGCGCATGCAAATGCACACACACACACAGGTTGCCGACGTCGGTTCTTATTTGATCGATGTCGGTCGACCCATAATCGACGTCGGTTACTCTACAACTCAGTAACCTCTTCCATTTGCATCAGTGAAGCTTACTTAACATATCTTAAGTGTTGGGCTCAAGTAAACATGTCATAGTGTAACAAATGAAACTAGGTTATACTAAGTAAGTACAAGATGTTGAGGAATGACCACACCTTTTTTTTTGTAAATATGAATAAATAGAATGACTATGCAAAATGTTAATATCCTAATCCTAAAATTTATAACTCCACAACCTCTCCTAAGTAGATATGCATATGAAATGGTTTTATCTTGGGTAGAATCGATGTGGTTAGGATATCAAAAACTGAGTATATTTCTATATCACTTAGTCTAACCTGTAGAGATTTTTCAAAACTAATTTTTATGTCACTGGTGTTTTGACACTTTTATAATGTTAATGTACCTACACTTTCCTATTTTTTAGTTAGAATGTGAAAATTTTATATTCTCTCTCTTTGACCTAATTTGACACTCTAAAACAAACAAATAGTTATATAGTCTAGAAACCATCAAATTGATGATACAAACTACATATCTTGCATACTCAAAATTAGACCTATATATAGTTTTGTGATCATATGGATGAAATCACTCAAGTGATGGTTTTTATCCCCTCTTCCTTAGAAGTGATAAATACAATTATATGTAAGTTAATACCATTCTTTGGAATAAGGGAAATTATGAGAGACCAAGAAGAACAACTTTGTCACAAGTTTGTAGGATATGACTTAATGAAGCTCAAATTGAATTAGGATGAAATATGTTTGATGCTTTTCTCTAGACCTAACCATTGATATTTTTAATTTTATGTTTTTTCCTCATGTTTGGATTCCTCTCAAATACCTTGACATGACCTAGTATATATAGGTTGATCTATGACAAGTTGTGTGTTTTTTGATTTTAGAATCGACAAAGGGTAAGGCTAAAGGTTAAAAATCAACAACAATGGGAAAATGAACCTAGAAGATTAAAATGGATAGACTTTCATGGTGAATGTTTGACCTAGACATACTCGTATAGAGTGTGGGTCTTACCTAGAGATGGCATATGCTTTGCTTTTAAGGCAAGGTCTAATAAAAGGTGATGTATAGTCTAATAATGTTAATATATAGTTTATAATCAATTTTAGACAATTATTTTTAGTCTCTTGGGCTAAATAAGGGCCTTAGTGAGACTGGGATGGAAAAATAAATAAGATAATATGTACAATTTTTCCAAATATGAATAATTTGTAATAGTATATTAGCAATAAGGGTTTTGTGCCAGACTTATATGTCTACAAGACTATAATGAAAAGTAGTGTGATACCCCAAAAAGATGTCAAAGTAAGACTCTCATATCCTTTAATAACAGCGGTTGTACCATCTAAATATTTTTGAGTGTATCTATGATTAAAAATAAATTGAATTATGCATAAGTTTTTCTTGGACCATTATCAACCATAATACATTTTGTTAACTTTAAATGTAAACATATGAAATCTTGTATGAATATGGTCTATTTTTATTATTGTCTTTTATGATCTCATGGTCATACAAATTAATATAAGGAACTTACTTATGTGCATATGTGACCATGCCTATGAAACCATCTAACATATGAACATTATAAATTGGTGGAGGTTGTTTAGGAGCTACCCTATTAACATCATCTTGATTTTTTTATATTGATCAAGAAAGGATTGGTAAATATTTTCAAATGTTTATTTGATTGCTCAACTAATTCATTAAACGTACGATTAGTTATTTCCACTTAAATGACATTGTTATTAATTAAGTCTTGAATCTTATATTTTAATGAGAATAAAGGTATATGATAATCATAATATTTGTTTACATCATAATTCTTACTTAAACGTTGAGATAATTCAAACTCACTTGAGGAGGTAAAGATATCATATTACATTCAAATAATCATTTAACCACTTGATGAGGACTCTTAGTTAAACATGTAAATTGCCTTCACTCTTGAGGTAGAAAGACAAGACTATCAATTGGTTGAGATATTATGTATAGTTAAATTCATGGTCTCATTATTATATTGAAAGTAGTATTATCATTAGCCTTAGTCTTAAATGTTGTTTTACCTAGATATTTAGCTCTACTAGGGGTAAAGGAAATAGTCCCATATTAAATCATTTTAGCCTCTATAATCTTGATCTCATATTTATTAACCATAAAATAAAGTTCATAAAAATATTGATACAATTTAAACATCAATTTGTCCTTAATAGGTTTAAGTAAACTTTGAGAGAAACTATTTTTCAATTAACTATAGAGTGAGTGGTGAGACATTTTTTTAAGCATTTTTTTAAATTTAAGCACATACTCACCAATTACCTAATTAGGTCCTTATTTAAGAGGAAAAATATATGAAGTGTGACCTTTTGGCTAATGTTGATTGAAAATGAGATAAGAAACTAGCATGGAGCCTGATGGTGTAGATTAGAAATCTAAGAGAGGTTAGTCAATCCATTAGTGAACAAATCAAAAAAAAATTAAAGAACTAACATCTCAAGCCTAATCCCTAGGTTGAGCTATATGGAAAATAAGCAATAAATGCACATTAGAAGACAAAAACAACATTTACACCTCTTTAGAAGATTTGCTTGAGAACCAGTTTTAAGAGGTTGAGATTATATTGTAGGATTCTCCTTGTCTACACTTGATTATTGACTTGGCTTGGCATGAGAATTTATTTGAATATTCTTGTATAATTTGGTAGAGTAAGTTTATATGAAGAATATTTTCTACAATGTCCATATTTCATTGTATTTATATATTTTTTTACATGTTTGTGAATCATTTATTTATGATCAAGATCAATGGTGGAGGATGAGTCCTCAAATTCATGATCACACACATGGATTGTGTAAGATATGTCATTTAAGACCTTTTTGGAGTGTGGAAGCCATGTTAGAATAAAGGTGCAAACATTGGTCCTCTTGGAGTGTGTAAGAGAGGTGTAAGAGTAAGAGTGTGTAAGAGGGGTATAAGAGCTTAGTTTCACTCCTTCTCTTTCCCATTGACTTCCTTGAATTAAAACACCTATGTGAGGTAATAATTCAATTTTGATTTTATTGAAATAGATAATTCAAAATTCATGAATTTTCCATTAGAGGAATGATTAGGGTAATTAATAAAGGTGATAAATTGGTAATTATAAGAATGGAAAAGTTTACAATGTTTATTCATCAATTAAGTATTTACTTAATTTTCTTCTTAAAACACTTATAAAGGGTTGGTTTGATTTAGGATGTACTAGATAAGATTAATGATGTATTATGATCCATTGATCCAATTAGGGATGTGTCATTATTATTTTGGGTTAAAATGATAGTTATGTAGGTAAATTAGGTCCATTGGTGATTTATAGTTAAATTTTATTGTAATTATAGAAATTAAATCTTGATTATAGTTTAAACACAAAAGTGATTAAAATAAAGTGTCTACATTTCCCCCTTATTTGAAAAGGCATTATGACACACTAGGCACAATAACATCTTTTAAATTAATGATAAAATAATTAAGAAGAAATTTTATAATGCTTGAAGAATGATGTCTTCCTCTTCTATTTTTATAAATATGAGTTGATAAAACCATATTGATGCCCCAAAGTCTACTTTATTATCACTAGATGCCACCTCTAAAGGTATGCAAGGATAAAATATGTGGATGGGCTCTTGAAAAAGAGAGTAAGAAGAAATAATAGGAGAAATTAATTGTGGCTAAAATTAACCCACTTGAGCTAATGCTTACCCGCTTTGATTTACAATGTTTGAGAAGAAAAAAATTAAATTGGCCCCAAAGTGGGGGGAAGTGGTAAGGATTTATCCTAAAACAAGTGGCCTATAAGACTCATAACCCTTGATTTTTGATGTAACACATAATGTTATGCACTAGGATATAAAAAACTAGGATGACCAGGTTGTAATGTGCATAACAACTGACCCTCAGTCCAATAGATAATTGAAAATAACACACCAGTGATAAAAACCATGATGACAATGATGACCTATTGTAATGGATGGACTTAAGTAGAACTGTGTGATAGGAATCACCATGATGATGACCTTGATGACACAATGTATTGATTCAAGGTGAAAAAGAAAATAAAAAAACAAGCAAGGAAAGAAGCAAGCAAACAAAACCAAAAATAAATCAATAGAAAGCATTGTGTTGCTCCGCAGGAAAAGTAAAGAAACACACCAACAATAATCAAAAATAATAATCATTGACAGACACACAAACACACCATAAAATAAGCAATTAGTAAAACATTTATGTGTGTGTTAAAGTAAGGTGTTATTCTTGGATATATTACCCCTAATCTCTAAAGCACAATGAATAGGATAAGATGGCAACCTAAACAAAAAGAGGGGGAAATAGAAAAAATGAAAGGTTGGTTGAGCTATCTCCAAATGCCCCATGAAAATGGATGTTGCCTACATATTCCAATGGAGTTAAAGCTAAATTTAGTTCTCCCATGGATTTGGGAAAGAATAAAAATGATGACAACTAAAATACTTGATTATAGCTGAAGAAAATAGGAAAGGTACACTCACAAAATGGTGAGAGCATTGAGATAAATTAAGAAAGGTGAAATCATAATAAGATTATTCAAACTGACTCGAGATGCCCCATATATATAAGTGTTGCCTATATAGTCTGTGTGGACCTTAGGCCAATGTAGTTCTCCCAGGAATGGGAGTGTAAATGAAGGAACAATAATGCTAAATTGGAAATGATCATGGTTGGATAAGGGGTTCCCACCCGGTAAATAAGATAAATTGTGCCATCTATAATAGAGCCAAAGACCATATATAACAAGATTAAAAAACAAGCAAATATTTTGTGGCTTAATATATCTCATGGATATTTTAATCCCTTTTTTGAATTTTTTGGGTTTTTAAGTTGAGGATGTTCAAAATTTTAGGGTTTTTTTACTGTTTTGAATATTTTTGAGTTTTTATCATCTCAACTCAATGGATAATTATGAGATGAAAAATGTTTTAACTCATAAAATAGTGAGAGTGTGGCTTAAGTTGATCTTGGAATGTTAAGAGTGTGGCTTAGGTTGATCAAAAAATGGTGAGAATGTGGCTTAAGATGCTCGTAAAATAGAAATAACATGGCTTAGGTTTCTCATAAAATGGTGAAAGCATGGCTTAGGTTACTCACAAAATGTCAAAAGCATGGAAAGGGGCGAACTAAATTGACCCCAAAAATAGAGTGCTACCTACATAGTATAAATGGACCTCAGGTCAATGTATTTCAACCTACAATAGAAGATACTATGAATCAATAGCAAGTTGAGGTAGGAAAATGGTAAAGTGGTATTAATAATGAATGATAATGAGTGAAAGGACTAGAGTCTCCAAGGACCATGTCACATGAGAATAAAATGTGTCCAGTCATCAAAGTGTCTTGTGAATAATAGGTTAGAATGTTTCCCAAATTGGTCTCAATATACCTTCAACTTTTGTAACAAGGTAAAGAAGGGAAGATTAATGGTCACAATAAGATGGGTTGGTCTAAATAAGATTGAATGGCTAAAATAGCTTGAATGGCATGATATATAATGTATATAGGGTTTCCCCCAAGTGTCAAAGTACTTTTAAACAATAAATTGTTTACATATAATGCCATAAACTTAGTTTTCATCATGGTACTTGCCCAAAGTGCCATAAGCATGGTTTTCACAGTTGGATGAATTTTTTTCTTTCTCTTTTGATTGTTTTGTATTTTTTAATTGATTTTTTTTAATTTTAGCATCTCAACTCAATGGAGTATTATGATATGCATAATGTGGGACCTTTGTTATCTAAATAATACCCACTTAAAATGGTTGCTCTATCAAGACGTTGCTACTATTATGAATGAGATGGTCGTTATTGTCATGATCTTACTTGGTTGGTGTTTTTGCTTCCTCTAAACCTCTAAACAAGGTCTCTTCATAACCTCTTTGAAAAATAGTGCTACCATCAAGGGTAAAGAAGGGTAGGCATAGGATAAATGATCTGATTAGATAATTCAATATAGGTCTTGAATGGATAATAGGATCATAATAGAATGTATAATGGTTGGGGGACAAATGAATATTGGGATTTTTAGTCACACATATTATTGTTGCTTCCAGATTTAAATTTATTTTGGTTGTGGTAGAGCCGATATTGACTTCAATAACTTCATTAAGTAATGAAGAACTAATTAACTTAGCTATTACCACCTCGAAGAGGTTTTCACCAAAAACTTCTTCTTGATTATTTTGACATGGATTATCCAATAGTGCCTTGGATAAGGTTTCACTAAGGGACATTGATAATTCATTTGATTGTCTCATAGCACATTAAGCAAGGTTTAATTTAAGCTTTCTATTTTTTTATCATGATTATCATTTAACACCTCAAATAAGGTTTCACTAGAAGATGATGAGTTTAGAATTTGATTATTCTATAGTGCCTCAAATAAGGTTTCTCTAGGATATTATTCTTCTTCTTGAATATTATCTTGGTTCTCCAAAAAAAATTCCATTGAGATGTCACCATGGAAAGAGTTCAACAATGTGTGATATTTTTGGTTCCATCAACATTTGTGGGAGGTGGAATATCAATATAATGGATAGATTGGTTAATCATGAAGGCATGTGTAATGGAAAGGGAAAGGGAAAATGTAGCACAATCTTCATAGAGTTTAATATGATAACTTGCATCAATACAAAAGGAAGTGTCCTAAAAAACTATGGAAATATCACAAATGTTTTCAATCAGATCTGTCATAAGTGTGTAGTAAATGTCATAATATCTACTAAGGTATGTTAATTATGAAGTTGATTATAGCTCAAGAGGATATTAATATAATGTTAATTATGATGTTGATTCTACTTCGGATGCTAAATCTGATAATGGTTCTATAATGGAAACCAATTTTGATGTAAAGGTAGCCATAAAGAGCGTTGGTTAAATTATGTTATCCATAAGTACCTTGTTCACTTTCACTTGGAAATGAAGGATTTAGGATAAATAAATATTCATAAATGGGGGATGTGTAGAAATGTATGAATAATGGGATATTCAAATATGGGATCATTGATGATAAGTCCTTCATCAAATATAGGTGGACCAATAATGGTTTGGGTTTGGTCAATGAGGGGTAATTCAACAAAAATATCAATAATTAGGTATTTATATTGATCTTTTTTTAGAATTGGATGTATCTAATCATTATTGGGAAGGGGATCATGACATATCTTGATCAATTAGTTATAAAACTTGGGCACACTTAGATTTTAAATAGATAAAGGCCATTGGCAGAGAAATGGTATGATAGGTATAGATTTTTGGCTTTGTTTTGGTTGTAAGACCGGATTGGATTTTGGACCAATGGATGAAGTGTGTAAAGTATATTCAAAGTGTTTTAATTATCAAATAATTTGGGTGGTATGATCTATCATTTCTTGACATACGACTAGCCATGATAGAACAAAATTAGGATTGTGAAATGTTATGACTCGGATTAACCTTGGACTAATATCACCAAACAAGGATACAAGCAAGGGGTATTAATTAGAAGAAATTGGCCCCAAAAGGGGATTTGTGGCCTCAATGAAAATGGGCCTAAAGAGAGTGGTCTTGGTCTTAATTATAATGGACCCAAAGAGGGTGGTCTTGGTCTTGGATGGAAATTATTCCAAATAAGGTAGACTAGACTTGATATGATTTAAGTGAAATAAATGATAGATGTCATGACTTCATCATTCCCAATTGATAGGTGAAGGATATTGAAAGGAAAGATATGAAATGGTTTGAATTGGCATGTGATAGATTCATAATAATTCAATTTGGCTGAAATGGACTTGATTTGCAATTAGAATGTGGTTCAAAATGAACTTGATCAGATTGGAATGGGGTTCAATATGAACTTGTTTATAATAGAATGGCTTGGTACATAGTTCAAGATAAAACTTATTTGACATTGAATCAATCAGTATATAATTGAATTGGTTTAGTACATGGTTCAAGATGAACCTAATTTGACTTTGAATAGCATGGTACATGATTCAAAACAAACTAGACTTGGCTTGCAATGGTTGACCTTGTTTGACTTTGAATGTTTAATCAGGTTTGTTAATGCAAATGTTTAAAAAGGGTATATTTCAATAAATAAAAAAAATCTCATGTAAGTATCCAAAATAAGATAGGTGTGTGAATAAAACTTTTTTCCAAAAGGGTGCACAAATCTTGGCACATCAAATGCTTTCAACAAGTTTAATTTCATTTTGAAATGTTGATTTGAAATTCTATTTGATTCAATTGTAAAATTTGACCTGATTAAGAGTTGTGCAAACTTTATATTAGGCATGTAACTTAGGTAATGTTTGAATTGAACTTATTTTAAACATTTGACTTCAACTAAACATGATTTTATTTGCAAAGTTGATTAAATTTGAAATTTCTAATAATAATTGAATGGCATTTGACTTTTGGAAAATGTCTAATTTGATTTGATTTGGGTTGACCTATTCAACCCTACTTGACTTTGAACTTAGCTTAGACTAGAATTGGAACTTAGTTCTGAATTGGTATTGGAATTACACTTGGAATTTGGCTTAGGTATAAAATAAAATGGATGATATAATGATAATGGTTTGGAAAAGAATTTGGATTTTGGTTTTGGATTGGCTTGAAATTGGAATTTAGTATTTGTAAAAATTAGGGTTTGGATCAAATTGGATAGTTTAATGGCATGGTTTAGCTAAGAAGGTAGGTATTTGGACCAAGTTTGACATGTCACTTTTGTTGACCCAAAAATTTGGCAGAGCAATGCCTCATTGTGCATATATAAAAATGGTTTGTATTTGGACTTGGTTGTTTGTTTGTTTGTTTGTTTGTTTGTTTGGTTTTGGTTTCAAATATGAATGACATTTTGACAAAATAATCAAGAAAAAATACACAAGAATTATAAGGTGATTCTAATAATTGACATGGGTTTGAATCACATTCATTCAAAACTTATATATACTTTCCTTGAGAGAAGATTATAAAATTCAATGTTTTTTAAAGAAATTATTACAATTATCAGCAGCATTTTAATCCCAGCCTTATCTCAAAAGTTTTGTATGAGTAACACAATATTTAGGGGTTGTTACCTTTACACCCCTACATCAATGAATGTTCCATGATAAAATAATGTCTTAAAATTTTTTACTTGGATTTCTAAATGCTCCTGATATACCTTATGGTATTCAAGCACAAAAATATCCATCAATTAGACATTGATATTTAATGGTCTATTCACCAAAGGGTTTAGTCCCTTTGCAACCACTTTAGTCGTAAGATTTCAATGAAGTGATACCAAAAAAATCAAGATCCAAAGGACCTTTTAGCTAAGATACCATTGATGTAACCTCAATTTGTATACCCCTTTATATAATGGGGTTGGTATGATGCTAGGATGTGACTTCCTAGTCAACGCACCCATAGGACCTCCAAGAAGGTAATGAACTCCACCCCATGCAATCAAAATAAGAATAAGGGTATAAATCAAATATTAAATTTGTGTTTCTAAGTCACCCAAAATAAGATAACATACACATAAAATAACCCCACAAGAAACTCAACCAATAATCAAAAACTTGTACGAAAAGAAAATAACTTGGAAAATAAACAAGTTTCTCTTATAACCTAAATGAAAATGTGAATTCATTTAAAGCCCAAATAGAGATGTGTAAAAAGAATTTTATTTTCTTAGAATCAAATACACACTTTTTTGAACAAGGTACAGCAACACAAATGATTATAACTTTGAAAAATATGATTTTGAGCTAGCAAAGGAGCTTGAAAATAAGTTTCTTTAAGTCTCAATTTTTTCCACATAATGATTTCATATATACGCAATATGACTTCATTAATTTTGTCTTTGAATTTATTATTGTAAAATTCACATAGAATATTAAAAAATAGAATATAATTTATATATTATTGAATACAATTTTGTTGCCAGGGTCAATAATTTCGCTAATGTTGACCTATGTAGGGAACAAAAAAAGGCATAAAATGATTTCACCACTGAAGTCAATCACTAAAGTTAGTTACAATTTCACAAATATTGTAATATCAATTTCACTATAGTGAAAATAATTTGACCAAATTTTCTTCCATTTTTTTTGTTCTGTAAAACACATTCAAGATAGTAAAATAGAAAGACAAAGGAAATAAAAATTAAGTTTAAGCCAACAAAAAGCTGAACAGTAAGTTAAAAAATACATAAAAATAATTTCATGAATTTATAGCATGATTCCATAAAACTTATCTCAAAATTCATGATTCTTCACAAAACATAAAGTCAAAAATGGTACATAATTGATTTCATGAATCTACAAGGTGATTTCATTGCACTTATCTCCAAACTCATTATTCTATAGAAAATAGTCATAATAGAAAATGGTACATATGTCAAATTTTTTAAATGTAAATGATTTCATTGTATTAAAAAAAAATCACTAAAGTTTCCTAATATTTCAAATTTTGTTTTAAAATAGAGTAAAATGATTTTGTTGTTTTTATTAATGATTTTGTTGATTTTTTCCTCAATTTCACAGTTAGGCAGAAAATAGAGAAAATGGAGTAAAATGATTTCACCACTACAATGATATTTCACTTAAATTTATCTTTATTATGACCTACATAGAACATAAAATAATTAAAACCAATGATTTTGTTGTTGCAAGTGATGATTTCATTGAAGTTTGTGTTGATTTTGTGGTTCTGTAGTTATGAGTTCATAGTTATATAGAATGATTTTATGATTATGGCATGCCATGGAAATTAATGAAATTTGGAAGAAAAAGGAGTGAATTAACTTGTTTTTAAGGATAAATATGGTAATTAGAGGAATTTAAATGGTCTATAAGATCTTGTGGGGTGCATTAAATCCTTTGGGTCCTATCAGACGTGCCATTATGTAGATTAGAAATCCAAGAGAGGTTACTCAATCCATTAGTGAATGAAATCAAAATGAACTTGAAGAAATAAAATCTCAATCCTAATCCATAAGTTGAGCTATATGGAAAACAAGTGATAAATTCACATTACAAGACAACAACAACATTTATACCTCCTTAGATGATTTACTTAAGAACTAGTTTTAAGAGGTTAATTTTAGCTTTTAGGATATGGAGTCTTTAGTAATTCTTGATTTCACATGTGGAAATCACCTCTCCTTGTTTACACTTTATTCTTTATTATTATTGAATCTCCTTGTATAATAAAATAGAGTAAGTTTGCATGAAGAAGCTTGCCTATAATGGCCTAATGCCCTTGTATTTATAGATTGTTTGCATGTTTGTGAACCATTGATTTGAGATCAATATCAATGGTTGAGGATGAGTCATCAAACTCATGATCACAAATAAGGAATGTGTAATATATGTCATTTAAGACCTTTTTGGAGTCTAAAAGGCATGTTGGAAGAAAATTACAGTCATTGGTCCTCTTGGAGTGTGTAAGAGAGGTGTAAGAGGAGGAGTGTGTAATAGGGGTGTAAGAGTTTGTTTGCACTCCTATTTCCTATTGACTTCCTTAAGTGACATCACCTATGTGAGGCAATAATTCAATTTTAATTTTATGAAAATAAATAATTCCAAATTCAAGGAATCTTCCATTAGAGTAACAATTTTGCTAATTAATTAAGGTAATTAATTGGTAATTAGAAGAATGGTATAATTTTCAATGTTTATTTGTCAATCAATTAGTCACTTAATTTCCATATGAAGACACTTGCAAAGGGTTGGTTTGATTCAAGATGAATTAGATAAAATTAATGATGCAATATGATCCATTTCCCTAAATAGTAATGTGTCATTGTAATTTTGGGTTAAAATGGCAGCGATGTGGGTAAATTAGGTCCATTGGTGATTTTAGGTTAAATTTACATGTGATTGTGTAAAATCACTCTTGATTGTAATTTAGACATGAAAGTGATTAAAATTAAGTGTCTACAGATGGTAGGGATTAAAAACTAATCCAAGATATAAATCTAAAGACTTCAAGGAAAGAGATTAGTCAATAATTTATCGTTTTTTGTAAATTCAATACATGAAACTTACAAATCTTTGATATGATGTGAAGGATCACCCTTTCCATAAATTATTTCAAACCTAGATGTAATAAAAGTCATAGGAAAATGGTAGATAAGTATCTCATAATCTAATAAGTTGAGTAATATATCATGAGAATTAATTGTGACTCAATTTTTGAGACCCTTGAGAAAGTTGTTGAATCTGCACTTACATAATTTAAATAGTTTGTTGAATGTGTACATTTCAAAAGTTTTAAAAATAACATGTGTACATATTTAAACTCTATTTTTTTGATAAATACTATGACTAAAATTTGTATATTGAAAAACATGCCTATAAATAAGAGGTACAAAAGAAGTATTAAGATCAAACTATGAATTAATAGACTTGGTAACCTAAGTAGAAACAAAAGGATAAGGCACAAGATTATAAGTAGTAGGATAAATATAATCATTACATAATGTAAAAAAAGTCCCTATAATAAGTGAATTATAATAATTCAAATATTCATTATTAGTTGTAATTTTGATTTCTTCATATACAAATTCTTTAACTAGTTCATCATATGTTTTTCTCAATCAGTGCATTAATTTATATAGTAAATAACAAAAGATCATTTTTTAATAATGTTATCTCACATGAAACCATAATATTAATGATTTTATTATATCATTCATATAATAAAAATCAAAATAAATGGAATCACAAGCATATAAATTTACATCATTATCATTTTCATCATTCATGTTTGTGTCATTTTCATTATCATCAATATGTACATCAATAAGATTAGGAATTTCATCATAGCTTATTGTTTTCATTTTTGAAAAAAAATCATGAGTACCAAGCAAAGTAATTTTAACCAAATATATGTATACCACTCAATATATAAGAGAGAACCATAAAGAACATGCAAGAAACTATGGCTAATGATATCACAATAAGAAATTATAACTCTAAGGGGAAAAAAATGAAAAATGCAAAAAAATCATGTCATAAAGGATAATTTAGTATGAAACCCAAAGGTTTGAGTGTTATAAAGGATCACGTTCACTATAATGTCTTATGTGGAGAGTACAAAAGTGTTGAAAACACTACACCAACCACATAAAATTGGGGAGTAAGCTAGATCTGACCTAATATAATAAACATAATAAATAAATAAATACCCACCTTATGGCATAGGATAATAAAAGGGTAGATTAATGAAAGTACTGAGAAAAAATAGAAATTAATAATAGGGTTTAGATATATATATCCTTGATTTCTAACTTACTTGATTTTTGATAAAGACTGTAATTGTGGAAAAGAAGGTTATGAAATAAAGTAGAACATCGAGAAAGTAAACAATGTTTTGAGACAATAACTAGAATTTGTTTGTTCTGATAATGATAGTACTAATGTTGAACCCCTATGGTAGTGATAGTCTACCTGACAATGGAATTCATATTCTGATAGTGTAAATCCTATTCTTATAGTTGTTGTGTTGGTCTAATCACTTTAAAACATTTTGAAACCTTTCATCAATATATGATGACCAGAAACCTCTCTCTAGTAATCAAATTAACCTGTGTAGATGCCAAAATTATTTATCCTCTAATTTATCTCAATTCCAAACTTTATATTACATAAAACATGGTTTATTGTTGGAGGGAGATAAAACAATCAACCCTTTGCCTGCATAATAACATGGCTTGTTTTTAAGATTGGCCATCAATGTTCTTGCATGTCATCATTTAGTCTGATGAATAAGATAATCCCATACCTTATCCATATGATATGAGATTCAATATACAAATAAGGCAATATTTATATTCTCTTTCATTAATTCAATAATTTTTATTTTGGTAAAATTATGCAACAATGGAAGAAAGGTAGAATAGATGTGATCTCTTTGAAATAACTTGATATAAATTGATATGTTCTTGATCTCTTATGATTAATTATAAAATGCCTCAAGAAAATGTGTATATATAATCAACTATAAATTAAAATAAGGACATATTCACACGTAAATCAATATTAGGGAATTAAAAAAATATGATAATCAAGGCACAAAGAAATGTGGCAAGATGGAGGGAAGAGACCAAAAATGACATAACCATAATCAAGATGTCTTGATAATGACCAAACCACTATCAAAATGTCTTGATTTTAATCAAGTTAACATAAACTCAGGGAACATAGATCAATAAATATATATGAATAATATCATGAGGCAAAGAAATGAAAGATATGAAGGTGTTTATAATCAAATTATGATAATGAAAGTTGTGTGGAGTTTATTTTAAATAGAATGATTTGAAATGAGATCCTAATGATTTATAATGACCTAAACTTATGAAATCATGATAAAATCACCACAAATACAATACTTTTACCAAAATTAGATGTCTATAGATAGGATTCTACCCTAGGGTGTATGAATTCATGCCTTTTCTTCTAGTTTGTGGCCCAAACATGGTGTGTTTTGAATAAAAGTCAAAAGGGTTACCATGGAACTAGTTATTATGATTACCTCTTCAATATGAATCCAATGACTAAAATATTTCCAAAAGGTAAAAAAAACTCCAAATCTAAAAACCCCAAAAAATTTCCAAAACTTAAGGCTACTAGACCCTAGACCAATGAAATCTTTTCCTCGGATGAATCTAGTGATTGATATATTTTTGAAGAGTGTGAAAACTTGATTCCATACTCTCTTTTTTAAGTCAACATGCCTAGTTTATATGAAAAACCTAAATTCTCTTTTGACAATAAAGCTTTTGATATTTTCCCTCACACTTAGTACAATCAAGTCCACCACAAACATAGCTATATAGAGAAAAAATAATTATAGGAAAAGGGAATAAAATTACCCAAACAACTTAATTTTCACTACCGTCTGTTGGTGTAAATGTACAACATAATTTTCCCCTATCAAATCTTTGATACCACTTGTAATGAAACTATTATATTGTTAAAGAATAATTATAATAATAGACCAAAATATAATAGATCACACAGGTATAAGATCAACATTCATTTTAAATAATATCATATCGACACATTATAAGTAAAATAATTGAATATATAGTCAAGTCACTTCAAGGGAGAAACCTCCCAAGTCATTACAATAAGAAAATAATACAAAACATATGATGACTAATATCCTAACACTACCTCCTATATATAACCTACTTAGGTTATGGAAAATCCATAAACCCAAATATTCCTACCAATATATAACCTAGAGATTAAAACATGATTAAGTCAAATGTTATGTGTGTCATAGGTCAACCACACAATACACAATATAATCCATAGGTTAGTGGAATAGTAATGATTCCCAATAATAGGATGAGTAGACATGAGTCACAACAAGCACTTTTGTGAAAATCTAAAACTTACTAAGGATTAGGGTTTCATAATCCAATATTCAATTTTTTCCACAAATTATAGAACACAATGCTAAAAAATTGATAATGATATTTCAAAATAAAATGAAATACCAAGAAACTTGAACATTTCACCTTTGCAAATCCATTTCTAATTAATGTCATCAAGTTATTTAAGAGTAAGCACCATACTTTATAGATAACATTGAGCCTTACTCCATTAAAAATTTGAACTTGAGGCTTTACAAAAGGTGTAACAATACATATATATATATATATATATATATATATATATATATATATATATATATATATATATATATATATATATATATATATATATATATATATTCTTCTTGAGCTTTAGTGTAACAATAACCAAATATTTTTATAAAGCTTACACTCTTTTGATACATTCTTCTTGAGCTTGAAATACTAATTTATAGTGATGTATAAAGGAATTTTATATATATATATATATATATATATATATATATATATATATAATCTCAGTGAATCAATTATCAGACTTTAATGGCTTTGATCTACTCCTTGGCTTGATTATCTCACAAGGATTTTAAGAAATCTCCTCAAGTATTTGTCTCCAATCTTAATCCAATGAAGGTGAACACATATTTGAACTCCTTTAGCCTCTTGGCACTCCATAATATTGAGTCTGTGTATGACATAAGAGACCAGATGTTATAGCTAAGCAATGAAAGGGTTGAAAGCTGAGAGGATATTCAAATAAATTCCTTGGCCAAAGTATTTTCAAATCTTTTACAAAATCTCACCACTTGTTTATCATAATATCTAATAAATGTGATAATGTGCACAAACATGGCACTAGGTTCAAAACTCTCACAATCAATTGAATTTTACCTTCATGAGCCAAGAAATATGTGTATATTAAAAAATGCATGTGTGGTACTTTATATACTTGTCATCCCATACTATCAAGAGAGAATGGGGATGTAATCAGATATGATAATTTATTGTGACAACTTTCCCATTTTTGACCTAAAGACTAAGCACATGTTTATCTTTAAACATGACACAATTTAGAAATCTAAAAATGTGATAAGTACCTACAAATAAATTATACGATGTAAACCATGGGAAACCATAAGTTAGGATATGACATACCCCATCAATTTTTTTAAATAAAACCAAGTTCATGCTCTCTAACACACTAATGCATTAACAAGTCACCTTATTTATCCTTGAGGTATCAGTTATATTAAATTAATCACATATGATTTAGTTTTATAAACATAAGTTATCAACAAGAAATTTGAATAATGTTATTATTTATATGCCATCATAAGGGGTATGACATTAATGAGGCCCAAATATTGACCATAAACATGAAGCATGACCCACACGATGTGCAGTGCATCAAATCTTCCCCAAAATATATCATGAAATAAATAATTTTAGGGGAAATCAAAATACTCATATTGTCACAACCCTCACGCAAGTTGGTGAATTACATAATGTCATCCGATATTATTTTTAATGTAGTTTACAGAAGAAAATTATAAACTTTCACTCTTTGAAGGAAAATAAAAAATAAGGCACCAAACCACCATCAAAAGACTTAATAGGTAATTTCCATGAATACTTTATGTGCAATTATCCTTTCCCATGGCCATAAGTTAGCATGCAAATTGATTACCTAAGAGATAATTTTGGATTATATGAAGAAAATAACTTAATGGGATGGATTGTTTTGTTCCTCATTTTTTTCCTTTAATGAGTTCTTCCATTATGAAATGGTATATGTGAAAACCTAGAAGATGGAATAACTGATGATGATGTCCAAGCACTCAAAATAATCCCTTAGAATAGAGCATAATAAAACATATCAAGATTATGAAAAAAATACAAAATGGTTAAACTATATATTAAAAAAAATACTCGACATGGAATCAATGTGGTTGGTAGCTTGACCCACATGAAGACTTTTAGGGAGGTATTTTATGGAACTTTAAAATCATATGTCCATCATGATAAAACCATAAAGGTGTTGTGCATGAACCAAAAAATATACTTTCTTAAAATCACATGTACTTGTTATAGATACTTGAGGGAATATTTTAAAAACTCTTTTTAAGGATTCTAACACTCACTATATTTATTCCATGGGGTCCCCAAGTATGCAAAACCCATGTGGTAAGAGAGTGCTCATAGGGAATGTTATTGATATAATAAGTAATAAGGTAATAATTTTCATACAAGTTATAGATAGAATCCACATCATCTAATGCTAATATAAAATCCATAGATTGAGAAGAACTATTAATTTCATTACCTTATTTTTAAATTTCAAGAAAAAACCACATTCGCTTCGATGACATTATCCTCCATGTTTACAACAAAAATTATAATAGGATGCTTTAGAGTAATATAAATAAACTTAAGTCACCATAAGGGTGAGATTAAATTCATAAATTAATATGAGTTTAAGTTTATAAAATCCATTAGAGGTAATATGTTTTCCCCAAAAATTTGAGTAGGAAAACCTAAAATCATAAGTAGAGCCAAAACATCATAATTTTTTCTTACCCAGTTTCAATGGCATAATATTTAACTTTATGATTTATTTAGCATTAATAAGTTGACAAAAGGAAACTTTAAAAATAAAAATCATAACATTAAAAAAATAAGGCTAAGAGTTGGTGGATACTGCCAAAGCTAATGAAAACTTAAAAGTGATAGATAGTTTAGGAAGAATATTTGGAGTGAGAAGATATGGATGAATAAGTGAAAGAGAATAGAGTAAATTTCATGTACACTATGCATAACTATAAGTTTAAAGTTTAATTTTTTTTAGTCTATTAACATTTATTTTGTATCTGATAGTGTTTTTTTAATATTATGTCATATTAAATGTGCATAAAAATGCATTTATTTACTTTTGGAGAATAGGTAGAGAATATTATATAACTAAAATATATTGTATGTATGTTTACAAGAACATAAAATCTAGTAATGATAATATTTAGCCTAAATTAATATACAAATAGTATCAAAAGAAACATGCTATAAGAAAATTTTATGCCATTTAAAATATCTATGCAATAAGAAACTTTATATTGTTTAAATTATTTATGCAAATAAGTTTGATACAGAAGCTTAACTCAATTCCAAAGTGGTATATAATATTTTTTAGATGGATTAAGTGAATCTTGTAAAGGGCAATGGGAATGTGAAGATTTTGGTATGAAAACAAATGCATGTTTAGGATAAAATAAAGCATGTGGCATTTGTAATATGAAAACATAAAACCACAATAAATCATCTTATCCAAAACATAATAAAATTTTGAAATTGAAAAATATAAAATAAATCTATGCCCATGGGAATTCATTGATTCTTAGAATAGAAAATATAAAAATCAAATGACATTAAATCTAAACCAAATGCATTGTATTTGAGATGAAGAGGACTTAAAATCAACTTATGCTAATAATTGAGGTAAATGGCATATTCAATAACTAATACAATATTTATATATAAACCATGCGCAATCAAAAAATAAAATTTAATGTAAGAAAAATGGAATGGCCAAAAATATATGAAATATATATTTAAATTAATCTTCAAATAGAATAATGAAATTCTCAACATATTGTAAACAAAGTATAAAAATAAATAAAGTGGCAACAAGGTTCAATATAGTGTAAATTTAGAATGCAAATCAATTCATTTGAAAAAAAGATGTTGTGTTGAATAAAAACAAATTTTAAACATAAACATAAAATAAAGATATCCCCATGAGAATTCATTATTTCTAAAAATAAGAAATGTAAAATAAAATCTAATCTAATGAAAAAAACAAATTTTAAACAAAAACATAAAATAAAGATATCCCCATGAGAATTCATTATATCTAAAAAATAAGAAATGTAAAATAAAATCTAATCTAATCTAAATGCATTTTATTTGAGACTAATATAACATAAAATCAACTTATGTTAGTAGTTGAGGTAATGTGCATATTAAATGTTTGATATAATATCAACATAAAATCCATGGATAATCAAATAATAAATTTTAATTAGGGACAAAGTTTAATTGCCAAAACTATATGTAATAGATAATTAATCAAATCTTCAAATGGTGTAATACAATGTTCAAGACATTGTAAAAAATAGTATGAAAAAATAAAATAGTAACAAGATTCAATATAGTATAAAGTGAGAATGCACACTCAATTTGAAATAGAAATCTAATGTAATCTGTGTATAGCATAATTTAATCTATAAATTATTTTATTTGAAACAAATATGATGTAATAAAAAAATACAATTTTTAAACAAATGCATATTTAAATTCGAATAAGAATAAGTCTTCAAAGATACACATTGATTTCATTAATGGACATTTACAAGTTTTGTATTGAAATTGATTATAAATATTAGAAGCTTGTATTCAATGATACTTTATTTTTAAATAGTTCATGAGTTGGATAATGACAAGAATGATTAGATGAGTGAAAGATGAAAGTTTTTCACTCAAGAAAATAGATAGTATCTTTTTGGCTTAAGTAAAAAGAGACCTACAAATTATTGGGAAAATATATATTAGACTCATGTCTAGAGAATGCAAAATAAATGTGCAAGTAACCATTCTTCCAATTTTATCTTGGCGATGGTGTTATGAGAATAAAATACTATGTGAAAATACTTTGTATGATTCCTTAAAACTTCATTGACTGTAATTTTCTATTTTATTTTATGTGAGATGTATATGTCTTAAAATTTATTATCTTTACTCAGAACATGTGTCAATGTAGATATTAATTCATATTAACATAAAATTATGAATGAAAAATATATGAATACAAAAAGATATGAAATTAATGTATGTTAAGGTTTGAATGGAGTGAAAACCTAAAACATTTCAATTCATAGTGTATTAAATTTTAACTATGAAAATATAAAATTGATTAAAAAAAGTGAGATTCAAAGTACAATAAAATACAAAAATTTAAAAAAAAAATTAAGATAAATTTTAAGCTCAGTGCATTTGTATTTGAGCTTTAGAGAACATAGAATTAAATAATAGTAATAGAGAATATTTTTTGAAATATGTAACCAAATAAATTTGATAGTATAAACTGAGTAGTTAATACGATATAAAAAGGAAGACTAGTGTTAAATGAAAATATGCTAATGCATTATAAACATGATTGGTCAAAATAAAATAAAAAAAGGTTAATAATATAGATATTTTATTGAGATATGAAGTTGATGCTTAATATAATGCAAATAAGGGTCTAGTAAAATGTGTAATGCAATATAAAACATTCTAAGTAAAACTGACATAATAAGAAATCTTAATAGTAAAAAATGAGAATTGAAATGAAAGTGAAGTGAAGCCTTAAGTCATTTTTAAACTAGCCAATACAATCCCATAATGGTATAACTCAATGACCTATGACCATAGGTATAGTATGTATTCAAAATAGGATAAAAACTCAATGACCTATGACCATAGGTATGGTATGGTATGATAATGCAGTAAAAAAGTGAGTATCCAAAAGTAAACATAATATATACATAATTTAACCCCCTAAACGTATAGTGTAATGACTAAGATAGTATAAAGAATCTTTATGAAAACAAAACAATAACAAGGTTTAATACTTAAAAAGGATAAAAAGTGAGTAGCCAGATAATATTTAAATAAAGGTCTAATGCAATTGCCATAATGCAATTTGAATGAATATGAGTCCTTAAAGTTATGCATTGATTTTCTCAATGGTAATTTGGAAATTTTGCATTGTAAATAGAAATCTAAGAATTTTGTATTCAATGTTTTTTTTTTAATAATTTGTAAAATAAATAAGTAGAATAATGTCATACACAAGAGAGATGAGAGGCTTATAATGAAATAATTAATCATTTTTTCCAATAGCAAAGACATTTGTAATAAACATGAAAATAAAATTAGACACATTAAAAATATAAAATAAATTATGTAAGAAAGTAGTATAAAAAGTTATAAGTCTATTAATTTTTTTGAGTGGTCCAATCAAAATTTTAAAAAACATGGATAAATGATTAGTTTATCAGAGTATAGCATAATTCAATATACAAATCAATTCATTTGACATAAAGATGTTGTAATGAAAAAAAGCAATTTGAAACAAATTTAGATTCTAAGTTGAATAAAAACAAGACTTCAAAGGTACATGTTGATTTCATCAATGTGTATTTACAAGTTTTGTTCTAAAAATAAATAGAGATCTTAGAACGTTGTATTGAATAATATTTGTGTTTAAACAAATTTTAGAATGGATAATGATAAGAATGATTATATGAATGAAAGATGAATATTTTTACTCCAATAAATAGTAAGTTTTTTTTTAAACAAGTAAGAAAGAGACTTGCAAAGTATGGGGAAAAAGGGTGTTGGACTCATGTCCAAAGAATAAAAACAAGTGCACAAGAAAATGGTGTAAGGAAATATCCTTTCCATTTTCTATTGATAGTGGTCCAATGAGAATAAAATACCATGGGAAAACAATATGTCTATGATTCCTAAAAATTGCATTGATTTTAAGTTATTATTTGTTAATGTGAGGTGAATATGTTTTCAAACTACATTTTCACATGAAAATAAAAATGAAATAAAAAACATACAAAATTCAAGTGTAAAATATGATACCTAAATTGATGATAAATATTGGTAAACACAATTTTTGTGATTTTTTACATCATCTTAAAGATAAAGAAGATAACATTTTATCCCAATTAAATTTCAATATTATTTCAATTATGATTAATATTCTAAACTAAAAACATAAAATAAATTCATGTCAATGGCATTGTTTTTGTATTTTAGAATAAGAAATACAAAATTGAATCATACTAGTTGTAAGTTTGATGCAGTGTATTCTTAGTTAAGATAACAAAAATTAAAATTATGTCAATAATTAATGCAATTCAATATACACATGACATCAAATAAAAAAATATTTATAGTATTCAAAATATGCACTAAAAACGGTTTGATATGAAGGATCAAGTTAGTGCCAAAATGAGCTAAAACAACTTCAAAATGGCCTAAGTAAAATCGCAATGTAGTACAAAGACAACATGTAAAAATAGTGAAAGAACAAAGTTAAATATATTGAAAAGAGAGTATCAAAAATAATATGTATTTGAAAGTTAAATCAATTCACAAATGGGTAAGTCCAATCAAAAATTGGCTTCATGTAGTACAAACACATCAACTAGTTCAAACAATGAAAAAATTAAACCTCAACATAATAAAAGTGACTACCTGAAATACTATGAATTAGAAAATTATTTTAAGTTGAAAATAAAATAATTTGATTCCAAATTGGCTAATGTATTATCTCATGCAACATAGACATGGCATTTAAGAATAATGGAAAAATATATCTCAATATAGCATAAACCTGATATTGCAAAGTTGAATAATAGGAGGAAAATATGGCCCAATATAATATCTAATGCAATATAAATATGACACCTATAGACAATGGAAAAATAAATTTTAGCACAATACATAAATAAATAACCAAAATTATATGAATTAGATTCCTAAGCTAAATTTGAAATGGACTAATGCAATTTTTAATATAAAGTAAACAAGATATAAAATAATAATAATATTAAAGCTTAACATAATAGAAAATCAGCACCAAAAATGAAGTTGAAATAGAGGTATAATTTAATTCTAATGTGTTGTAATTCAGTTGTTACATTAAAACAAGTAAACTAAACATTTTCCATAGAAACAATTAAATATATAAAGAAATGTATATTAGAGGACAATTGAATATTAAACTTAAAACTTATGCATTGGTTTTTTTCAATCAACATTTGTAATTCTCACATTGAAACTAACAAAAAAAAACGTAAAAACTTGTATTCAATGTTATTGCTTTTCAAATAGTTTTCAAAATTGATAAGGGAAATAATGATAATATGAATGAAATATAGAAGTATTTGCATGGAAAAAGTACACAAAATTTTTCCACTATGAGCAAAAACATTTTGAAAATAATGGAAAAACAAATTAGGCTCAACTTTACAATATCTTGACAAATTTATAAGAAAGCAATGCAAATTAGATTTTTTTGTTATTTTATATTGGTATTTGTGTGATTATATCAATAGAACATAGGGGACTATTCAGATTCTTCTTTACAAATTTAATAGATTATGCTTTGATTTTTATTTATTTAAAAGATCTTAAAACCTTAAAAATTGAGGTTTTCTACACATATGTATGTGTGCAACTTTTAGTAAGGAATTAGATCAATTATTTTTCAAATATATGTGTTGTCATATACAAATAAAATATTAAGGTTTTTTATAAATATTTGTATTTGAATACTTTACCATGTGTAAATTGATAAAGTGGTCATATAAACTGACAAATGCTAGAATAAAGTAGTGCAAAGACAACAACTTCAAAAAATGATATGGCTATGATCTTTGAGAATGGAATTTTCCATATGGAAATTTTCATTTATTTATTTTATTTTTCATAAGCATAAGCAAAGCATTAAATTGTGTGTGTGTGTGTGTGTGTGTGTGTGTGTGTGTGTGTGTGTGTGTGTGTGTGTGTGTGTGTGTGTGTGTGTGTGTGTTCTAGTCAGGGTATGTATCTAGAACCATGTCTATTATTCTTTTCAATCTGGTCAACATTAAAAAATTAGTCTAAAGATTAAAAATCTTAGATCATGTATGAAGTTTTACATAATTCAATTATAGTTGGGATGATTTCAATGCATATTAACTATTTACACTTAATAAATTCAACAAATGTTGTAGTTTACACAAGGGTTAGCAGTATATAGTATTCAAATTGTATTATTGTTTGGCCTATTCTATGAGATGTTTGAAATCAAGATGAAATGAAAAGAGCAGAATAAATTTTTACTCTAAAAATATACAATGATTTGTGTAATGTGATTTTTTATTATATTATGAAGAGAAGTGATTATGAAATAATTTTGATGTCTTGTATGTGATTTATGTTGATGCCCAAGCATATAGTTGATGCCTTTGCAAAAGCAACAAGTGCATAAGGGTGAAGGATTTTGTATTCTACTATTTTGTACGTCCAACTATTCAACATGTTCAAGAATGTTTGAAGCATTGTACATTAAATCATATTTGAAATCAACTATTTAAATACGATCCAGATGTAATGAAATCATTGTAACTAGAATTAGTTTTTACTATGATGTTACATTAACTATCTATTTTTTTATTATGTAAATCTAATACGTGTTTCTTTTTAGACATCACAAAAATTCATAGTCTAAGAAAGGACCAAGATCTTTCCCTCTTATCTGAGCATAGCAATAATTTATTTTATCTCATTAAAAGAAAACAAATCTTTCATTTGGGATACTTTGCTACAAGTCAAAATAACATAAAATAAAAAAGTTTCTTCAAATATCAAATCACGTATAAATTAGAATTTAGTAGAATAAACATTAGAAACTTATGGAATACATGTTTTAATGTGTTTTTTTGTGATTTTTCCAAGCGATCGATGAAAAATACAATCCTTATCTACAAAAAAATATATGAAATTGAGATTAACAAAAAATGACATGGCAACAATTTTTGAAAAATTAAATGGTGATAAATATATATGTACACACATCAAAATTGCATTGCAATTATTAGGTCTATTTAGTGTAACTTGAAGTGGTAGTGCCAAAGCCAAAAAAAAGATTTTTGGTAATATAAATAAATAAAAGTTTTGAAAAAAATACACTAATTATTACTAGTCTTATGATGTTTATTTCCTAAGGTGGGCTATAGTTTTTTTTACTAGTTTCAATACAAAAATTAAAAAAGAATCTAAAACTACTTTTATTTAGTTGTCAAAGCATAAAACCACATGTTAGGAAAACAATATGCAAAAGGATTGCAAATTAATATGATCTATTTTATTTTAATGTAAAATCATTTATATATATTACATATGTCATTTTGTTACATTTTTAACTTGTAACTTTGTTTTTTTAAATATTTGCATCCTATAGACACATGAATTAACATTTAAGTTCAAACAGTGCACTTATGACCACTCTTTTGACACACTTAGCTCATGACCTATCGTAGGGCATTTTGATATATTTATTCACTCTCTACATGTTGACTCTCTCTTCAAAGTAACCCAAATCAATTAATAATGTTCTTACTTGGATCACTCGATAAACTAAGCTCACTAACAAACTAAATCATACCTTTAGCTTAGCATTTTTTCCCTCTAGGATACTAGCACCCTAGTAGGATAATAGTGCACCCCTCTATTTTTTGATCCCACCAAGAGTGTCCTCCCACTAATTAATGGATATTTTCAAAAATTTAAAGGTTTTATGAGGTTCAAACAACAATCTTAGGAATCCCCATTATAAGGATATAAAAGCACATTTCAAACATTTTGCACACAAGGGAGATTCCACACTAAAAATCATAAGAATTATAATTTCACATTGAAATAAAATTCCTTATTTATCCCAATTCTTATCACATACATCCCAGTAACCTTGAGCTAAAGTCTGAATACACCTCCTAGGTCACAAGTCATAGTTGAGGCACTTGATCACACCAGGATCTAGATATTTGAACTAGTTTCACACACATCACCATAACATATGAGAAATACATGGAGTTTAATCCATATTCAGAGTATTGGTATGTAATAAATGTTTAACATATGGGTGTTGAGGTCAAGCACAACTTCAACCATTGACACCTTTTCACTTTGTGATTACATTTGTCTTCTTATTAATTAAACTAGGGTTTTCAAGTGTAAAAATAGTTACATTGTGGTATCTGAAGTATATCAAAAGCTCTCACATATTCCATAAAATAAATAGGTGATGAAAAACATAACCCATAAATCTTATATCCTTATTGTCTATTAGACAAGGCTACCCTATTCAAACAATAGCACCACCCATTGATGTCTAGTCATACCACTATTGTCTAAGAACCTTGATAGCTCCTATTTTTTGTCCCCACTCAATTAACACACTATGTTAGTCACTCTTAAATCTATAAATAATCTACATCTCATTTTTATAAATAAGTTTATATTTCTCTTTTGCACTTTCCATATTTAGCAAGTTTCAAATAAGATTGTAGCATTTTTGCATATATATAATAGTTTGATTTTATAAAAATATTTGTCATATTAGGTAATCTATTTCCCTAGCTTGCCAAAAGAATATAAAATATATTGGTGAACCCACTTATTATTGAACATTTATGAAAACCCTTGTTTTCCATTAGGGTTTTCCTTTTATTTTCACCCATTGCATTAGGGTTTTAGCTCCCTAAATTTTTATGATTTCCATCATGATTATAATGAATAAGTATATTTATCATTTCTTAGTTCAAATTTTTTTTGGTGTTATTTACATGTTCCTTTCCTATTCCTTGTAAAATATTTTGCATGTATGTCAACCCATGGATACATAATGCCAGGACATAGATCACATCATATATTAGTCTAGAACTTCCTTGTGAACCTTTCCATGGAGATTATTATGGCCTAACTCATTTCAAATTACCACCAGTTACTAATATATTTTAGAGGACTTAGTTGTTTCTATTTGTCTATCCTCCACCTAGACCTCACAATTATCTTATCTCATATCCCACCTCTACTATTTATCATAGGCTTATAGTAGACCCTATGGTCTAAACTATTATTACTAGACAAGGTAAGGTGCCTCCTCATCCAAGACAAAAAGAAATAATTTAAAAAATTCTTCCTCATCTATAATATAATCCAATGGGACTAGTTGATTGGTCTAGAGCATATGATAATTTTGATCAGTTAATGAATACGCTAGCTAATATTTCCATGATTGAATTACTTCAAAAGGCTACTATTTTTAAGGATATTCTATACCAAGCATTAAATAAAACATCCATGCCTCATGACACAAATTTGTCTTACTTTTTATCTATTATGAATACTCTAAAATATAATGAAGATGTTATCTCTTTTGGAAATGATGATTTTCCTTCACATTCAACTATTGATCAGAATATACTACTATTTATATAAGTTCAAATCAAAACTATAGTAGTCAAAAATGTTTTAATTGATAATGGTTCAAGTTTAAACATTTTAAACCTGACATTCTTACAAAAAATGGCCATTGACATGGTTACCATCCAAAATACATATAATAATATCAAAGGATTTGATAATTTATTACACCAAGCTTTAGTTTCTATCACATTAGATATTCCAGTAGGGCCTAAAACTCTATCTACATAGTTCCAAGTAATGCCTAATCATTTACAATATAAATTACTATTGGGTAATCCATGGATACATGTCATGAAGGTCATACCTTATAATTTACATAGGTGTGTCAAGTTTATACATGATAGATATTTATATAGTTTCCCAACTGATAATCTACCATTCAGTTATTGTAAAATTACATAATCTACCACTCACAATTTATCACAACTGGGGGCACCTTAGTATACTATAGTGACACCACCATAGATGATTCTTATAGAATATATGCACACATATGAGGTTGGTGAGTCTAGTGTAAATGATCAAAAGCCACAATTCATAGGTAACTCAAAACCATAGATTTCACCTCAAGAGGTGGACCATGATGAACATATACAACAATGTCAAATCAGAAGATCTAACTTTCATATCCATAAAGGATGTTGTTGATGATTATGATGATGATAGTAATGAATCACCAATAAGAATTGATGATTATTTATGTGGCTTTAAATTTACACTATTAGGCCTAGGGTAATATAGAGATGATTCCAAGGCAATCATACATTTCCATACAAATACAAATTTATAAGTCACTCCATATATGGATAAAAGAAATTATTTTTATTTCCAAATATATATTAGTGCATATATATATATATATATATATATATATATATATATATATATATATATATATATATATATATATATATATATATATATATATATATATATATATCAGTTGTCCCATGGATAAATACATTTGTAAAATCCATCATTTATAGCACACAAGAGGTTTAATACATTAGTGAATGCACTATAGATACCAACAAGTCACCATTCACAAATTTAGTAAATAATGTGGAATTCATGGACATTGAGCTAGTTATCTGGATACAAGCACACATTGTATTTAATAGACCACATGTGATGTTACAAGTGTTAATAGGGAAATAATCACTTTATTAATAGTATGACATAGACCAACTAGACAATTTTCAAATCAAAATGGTAAGCCTTTTTGTCATTTTCATAAAATCACAAGACATGTTACAGATACTTGTTCGATGTTACAAAAAAAAATATAGAAATTTAAGGCTAAAATCACTATTCATAATATATAGTGCACAAAAAAACCTACTAAGGATCCATAAAATGGTCACATACATCGAACCTACAAACATTCTAGAAGTAATCCTTTGATTATTCAAGTTTTCATTGAGAATGAATGTAGACATCATGTGGGAATGGACATAACCAAATATATTTACATGTGTATTCCTTCAATAGATATAGCATAATCAAAATTATTTGTAACAAGCTAAATATTACCAAGATTACATAGGCCACATCATAATACTAGTTGCATGTGGTCCCAAAGTGGTAAATACACTACTCTTTGGTATGAGCACAAGAAATTAGATAAATGCCACATTTGGCCAAACATGGTAACATTAAATAGAGGATACAATTGATAGGTTCCAACAATTTCTCACATTTAAATTTTAGGATATCACAATTAGTGTCCTCCATGATGGTATATATGGTAATCGCATATTCAAATATGAGAAAAATTATTCAAATTTGGTCTATCCTAAAACTGCACATGAGGTCTCTTACACATTAGAGTAACATAACATACAATTAGATAAGATTAATAAAAACACCAAACATAAGGCTATAGCTATAGATCATGAATGGTATGATGGCCACAATGATGATTATCTATGGAATTTTGACATGATTCGACATCCAACACTCAATGATCTTCCACCAAATCCACCTTTTGATTATCCACATCACTTGGATGTGTTATTTTATTTTTGGATTATCATATTCTTCATATTTATTTTAAAAAATTAAAAATTAGATATTATATAAAAATACAAAATTGGGACCTATGCATGCTCATGTTTAATTCGTTTACATTAGTTAATTTGTACATAATTATTTAGTACTTATTTCTATCTAGTTTCATATCATATATGATTCACAAGTGTACATGAGTGAGTGAAAAGCATATAGGTTACCATTTTTAGACTTAGGTGTAGGTTACTTAATTGTATAAAACTCAAAAATCACTTTTAGATAGTATTTCCCTATTTGGACAAGAGTGCAGCCCATTAATGTCCACTCACCTCATTATTATGCCAATGAGTACAAACTTCCATTTATGAGATATAGAGCACACATAGGACTTATATATATTTTACATACATCAAAAATCTCACTGGGGGAATTATACAAAGGATTTATCTTTCTTTGGATTTCCCTTATTGCTCATAGTATAACAACCCCACTGGGTTTTACCAGAATATAATAAAAAAAATTAATTACACATTCATCATACAGATTTCCTCATGAGAAATATAATTAGTGGTCTTTAACTAACTACATTAATTTATTTAATCAAAAGGTTTATAGCTAATCCACTTCTCTAAGGATCACCATGAATAGATATAATGATTATAAGCAATAAATATTGCATCTAATCATTAATGAGATAGTACAAATTCAGCCATGGCTGATACAACATTACAGCAACTGATATAGAAGTATAATGTATAAATGTTACAATTTTAATCAATACATAATAATATCTCAAATAATAAAACATGATAAAAAGCTCCACAGAGCAGAGTCTCCTTGACTCAAGTATCAATCTATAATCTCAAGTGTAGTCCCTAGTATAGTACTCCGTCTGGGAAGGAGAGCATCATTCAATCACTTTTTCACACCAATCATAGACCATAGATCACTCTCACTATCTCCCAAATAAGGGGATGGCCCTACCTTCATAGATGGGTAGATAGTTACGATATGAGAATCTAGAGTAACAAATCAGAACACATGTGTTGAAAATATCTAATACACAATGTCTATCATAAATAAATCTAACATGATATCGCAAAAATATGAAAACTATATCAACATATGAAATGACAACATTTAATTAAAACATTACTTTGGCCAAAGTTTTCAATAATTAATAATCTCTAGGATCAGTCAAATTCATACACACCACTCAATTAGATTACACATCGTCTTGTATTGATAGCACTAATTAAGCCATTAGAATCCATCCATTGCTTATATTAGAGTCATGAATGCAAGATTCAATTAAAAATATATAATAATATAAAAACAAATAGATTCATTCAAAATATTTATTTTTAGCCGATAAAAATATGCTAAGTACAGAAATATCAAATACATTCATTTAATCTATTAAATTAAATGCAATGAATCCATAACATCTAGTTTATTATAAAATAATAAATAGAATCAAAAACAACCCTCAATATAACATACCATCTGGGTAATAATTTATCTAGACTATCAATTACTTAAATCACAAAGCAACTTATAATGTTATTTCATCCCTGAAATAGTCATTATAACACAAGGTTATGTATTTGTTTATATTCCACATATAAAACAAAAGCCAGTCGAAAACATCATGATATGTTTTATATTTAAAACTATTAAATACATTATTTTAATGCTTTCATATATAAACATTAAATTATATACAAACACCCATTTTTACACTATATGGTAATAATGTTTTCAAGCACAACACAGTTGTGCACCTATATACATATTTATATGGTATAATCAAATTTAGATTTAAGACACAGTCCACAACCATGTTTGTGTGTGTGTGTGTGTGTGTGTGTGTGTGTGTGTGTGTGTGTGTGTGTGTGTGTGTGTGTGTGTATTTCAAACTCTCGATTATAATTCAAATACCATGAAAATACTATATTATATATAATATACTCTAAGAAGACATTCAATATCCATAACTTGGAGTATTCCATATATGAAATGTATACATCTAGTTAACAAAATAGCCACATAGTCCCTTTTATAAACTAAATTATTCTCAATGTACTTATTTAATTAAAACACATATAATTTCATGTAATTCAACATTCATATACAGCCAATCATTTATACCAATTCCATTTAAACATATTACTAGAATCCATTGATCCAAAGTAACATTTAAATTAAATGCATATGATGAAACACACACTCGATCGACTATGCCCAATTTAGGTCATCTAAAATAACAAGACAAATTTAACCATATAAACCAATTCATGCATAATATATATAAAAATGCATACCCAGTCATGTTACCAAAAATGCAAAGCTCTTATTCAAATTATAAACTAATTTGAATATGCAATAATAATACATAGTCAAGCTTAACATTTGTGTAGTTCAATATAATGAAATCAATTAAAATCTTAATACTGTCATATCCACATTAACCTTCATGTATATATATCTATGCATATATCAAAGTACACAAATAAATAATTTATTTATCCATTTATTCGTGCCCAGATTTATGGATTTAATCATTTTGTTACCATATCCATATATAAGTAAATATGCAGGTTACAGGATTCACAATAGAGTTCATAATGAATACTATGACCTAGGTTTAAAATAAACAAAATTCATTTTGAAATCTAAAGCATATAAATCCATTCAAAACCAAAGCCTCAATTTTATCCAATAGGTACCCTATACATACACTTTCCTTTGAAAGATTTAGATATTAAGGATATAAGTATATATAAATATATCTACAAATATATATATATATATATATATCTATATATACATCATTAGTTTAGACTAAGTATATACATTTATATATTTATGTATATATCTACACAATCCATTTTATATAAATAACCTATACATCTATACCCCAAACCCAATTAGGTTTATACACAGTCGAGCCCAAATTCTAATCATAATTATTTTTAAATACCTTAATGAATATATATCAAACGAGTTCGATAACAAAATAGTTCAAGCCAAATAAAATATACCCATCAATAATACTCATTCCTTGATTGAATATAGGTTTTTAGAATTGAAATAGGAGTTTAAGATAGAACTCATTCATAGCCTAAAATAACTATGGCAATTCCTACATCCTAATTCCCTCAAGTTATCCTGGGTTGGATGTAGGGTTCTATGGAGGCTGAGCCTTCCACAAGGCCCTGCATATAGCCCTTATAATTTTTCATAACATGTAAGAAAATGAAAAACCCTGTAAAAATTTCAATTCCCAAACCCATTAAACATTACACACACAAAATTAAGTACAAAACCAACCTGTAAATATACAAATGCCAAGAAATCCGTATATACTCCTTCATTCACTCAAAATTTATCCTTCTTCTCTTTCTATTTACTATCCTCTATATGCCATGTGTCATGTTGTACCTCATAGTATTCTCCCCATTTATTTTATTCTTATTCATCCACTTACTCACCACCACCTTCTCCTCAATTAATGGCAGACCAAACTGATCAAAAATATGCATGCAAAAATAGCTCAACAAAAATCCACTCTGCTACAGTCCACCACCATGAAGCCAAAAACCAATCTCCATTATGTTTTTTTCAAAATGATGGTTAACATAGATTCAATGAGTGATTAGTAACCCTAATCATCTTGAGACTTACAAAATACTTAATAAAATAATCATTTCATATCCTTTATAAAATATGCATGATATTGACTTTACATAATTCCATCATCAACTCCAAAAAATTGACTATCCAAACCAAATAAACAATAATTCATAATCCCTATAATATTATGTGCAAGGTTGACCCTCAATGTAGTCTATATTATCTTTCCATACAATGACTATCGACTACTCAATAATCATTATTATTCCATGCAAAGTCGACTATCGACTAAATAAAATAATGACTATTTAGCATGGGTATACAAATATGTATTAAAAAGACTATTGTTTAATGTTACCAAATCATTCCCAACTAAACATTATGCTAACACAATGATTTATCTAAATCATTTAACAATATATTCATTGTCTAATATATTATGAATATTAAACCTTTGGTCAATATTTAATCAAATACAAAGACATTTTAAAACAGTGTTATCGATATCTTTTTGACATTAGGATAAATATATATTATAATAATAATATTTTAATTATTATTATTACCTTAATCCTATAGAGAAAATAAAAACAATGGAATTTGTCTATACTTATTATAGCAATGCATACATAACATCAAATAGTTATACTACATAGCTATACCCAATAAGGCAATAATATAAGTAAAAATATATATGGATTCACTCAATCAACAAGTAATTACATCATACAAGATAAGCTATGTACATTCACAAAAATAGATAAATAACTTAAATAAATAAACATGATCATCAACAATAATTAGATTAGTGAAATCACACAATCACATAAAATGATCTAAGAAAACAAAAGATAACACCAATCATTCAAATGGAAAACAAAGCATACTTCAACTATCTACTCAAAAAATTAATCACACAACATGAAATAGTATTGTGGTTTGTGAAAGGGTTTTCTATTTTCATTCTTTATCATCCTCCAACGTCTCCATCTAAACCACCCTCTCTGATGATGTTCTCCCTCCATCACACTCTGATGGAAGAATTTGTCCTGCATCCACCTCACAACATTGAAGGTAGTTATCCCAAAACATCATTATATCCATAAAATAATGCCATATAATTAACCAACATGATCACAATGTATAGAATATAAAATCATTGCTAACTTATAACAACTAATCATGCAAATAAAGTAACACATAATTATCCCATAATCAACATATGACATAAAGCTTAATCAAATATTAGTTAATAAACTAATCAACCATAATAATCCATAGATCAAGTAAGTTATTCAGCTTAGAGATAAATTGGGATGTGACATCCTTCCCCCCAAAAGTTGGTCATCATCTTGAAGATATTAATTCAAACACAAATTCTAAATTTAAAACATTATTCAGCAAAAAATAATATAATATGTAGTATTAAATAAAGCAAACAAATGTGGAAAAAGTGAGTAAAAATTATCACAGTCCTCTCAAGTGGCACTATCTTCATAATATTGGTCCCACTAGACCTTGCACTATGACACTTCTCTATTACATAAACTAAGTTTGTGAGTGTCAATTATTTTGATTGGTTCCACCATGACCACCTCAGGATCCAAAACTTGTAAAGCATTCCAATCCAACACATGTGAAGGATCAGTAACATACTTTTAAAGATAAAACACATGGAAGACATGATGCAAAAGAGCTATATTTAGTGGCAAAATAATCATATATGCTACAAGATTGATCACTTATAAAACCTCGAAGGGTCCCACATATCTTGGTGAAATTTTTGCTGACTTCTTGAATTTGATCGAGTTTTTCTAAGGCTTAACCTGTAAAAACACTTTATCACCTACAAAAAATTGCCTATCTATTCTCTTCAGATCAACATAACATTTATATATATCATTGGCCTCATACAACCTCTACATAATTATCCTAACTTGATCTTCCATTTCTAAAACCATCTCAGGTCCAAATACTACTCTCTCTTCTAACATGTCCCAATTGATTGGTGTTCTACACCTCCTTCTGTACAATGCCTCAAATAGATCCATCTTCAATGTTGATTGGTATGATTTATAGTAAGCAAAATTAACCAATATAAGTTAATCCTCCCATAGTATTGTTGATCCATGCAATACATACTAAGGAGATCTTCTAAAACCTGGTTAACTCACGTCCATTAGTTTATGGGTAATAAATAGTGCTATAATTCAACTACATACCAGAGTTGAATTTAAAGTCAACCAAAATCTAGAAGTCATCCTCAGATCTTGATTTAAAATGATCTTATCTATAAAACTATGTAGTTGATACACTTCCTTCATGAATCTCTTTGCAATCATATGTCATCATCTATCAAGTTTCTTGGTATGAAGTGGGCTACCATGGTTAGTTTATCAACTACAAAAAATATCATGTCATGTTGGTTCTTTGATAACAACAACCCTTTGATGAAGTATATGTTAATCACCTATAATTTCCATTATGGTATATCATGTGGATATAGAAATCCAACCAGATGCACATCTTCAGCTTCCACACGCTGACATTCTAGTTAATGAGGCACAAATTTTTTTTCATCTTTCTTGATTCCTTTCTAGAAATAGAGTGGTATGAGCTCATCCATGAGCTTGGTTACTCTTGGATGTCCTCAATATGGGGTATTGATTATTTTCTTTAGCACTATAATCCTCATATTCTCTCTATCAGGTACATACATCCTACCATTGTACTGAAGAAGACCATCCCTCTCTATTTTGAATCCTTTATACCTAGGATTATGAACATTCTCAGATAATTATTTCCTAACCTAATCATATAATTCATCTCCTAGTGAAAATTTGATTACTTGATCTCTAAAAGTACTCCTGATAAAATCCACAGCTACTATGTACCTCCTACGACTTAGAAAATCAGCTACACTATTCTCCTTGCCTTTGATATAATTAATATCAAAATCATAATTAGAAAAAAATTATAAACATCATCTTTGATGAGCATTCAGGTTTAGTTAGGTGAAAATATACTTGAGTCCAAAGTTATTAGTCTTGAGCTCAAATGGTTTCCCCAATATATAATGCCTCTAAACTTGCAAAGCATGTACAATTACAACAAGTTATAGGTCATGACAGGCATAATTCACATCATATAGCTTCAATTTCTTAAACTCATAGGCTACCACTGAGCCATCTTGCATAAAACTCCTTCTAGTCCATCCCTAGATACATTGGTGATCACTAAGAATTAACTAATAGGATTAAGAACTCTTAGCAATGGTGTAAATAAAGCCTCATTTTTAGTTCCTAAAAGGCTACCTCACACTTATCTAACCAAAAAAAATTTGATTTTACCACTAAAGAGAGGTAATTGGATTAGCTATACTAGAGAATTTCATAATCAATTTTCTATAATAGCCTACTAATCCCATGAAATTTCATACTTCATGCATATTATTTAGTGTCAACCACTCCATTATGGTTCTTTTCTTTGTTAGATCCACTAAAATAACATCCATAGAAGTAATCTGTCCCAAATACTAGACTTTATTATGTAAAAGTGTACACTTACACAACTTGCCATATAACTTGTGCTTCCACAAATGCTACAAAACCAGTTATAGATGTTGCAGGTGTTCTTTCTCATCCTTGGAATAAATGAAGATGTCATTTAGAAATTCCAAAACAAAATGATTCAGATAATATCTAAACACACTATTCATAAGATTCATAAATGTTATTGGAGCATTTTTCAATCTAAATGGTAACAATGTGAACTCGTAGTGACCATATCGAGTCTTGAACATTATTTTCAGAATATCCTCTTCATGGATCCTCAACTGATGATACCCTACTCTAAAATAAATCTTAGAAAATATTATTTCCCCTTGCATTTTATCAAAGAGATCATCAATGCATAGCAACAAATATCTGTTCTTGATCATTGCTTTATTCAGTATCAGGTAATGTATACATAGGTGAAGAGTACCATCCTTTTTCTTGAGGAAGATAACTGGTGCACCCTATGGTGACACACTTGGTTGAATCAGCCTTTTCAATAACAACCCTTGAATTTGTGCCTTTAACTCAACCAATTTAGAGGTTGTAACTCTATATGGTGCCTTAGATTGTGATTCCAATCCAGGTATGATATTAATCAAGACATCAAACTCATGCTTAGGTGGCAATCCTAGTAATTCTTATAGAAACACGTCATGAAATTTTTTTAAAAAGGGATAATCTTTGATAGATGGTTCCTTAAATTCCTCCATCTCATTTATATTAATGATAAATGCTTAGCATTCATTCCTTTGAGCTTTCTTGAATTAAATTACAAAAATTTGTCTTAGCTTCAACTCCTTTTTCTCACCCTGAAGTTGTGACTAATTTCTAAAATCATCTTGGCAATCAACCTTCTTCCAAAAATATTCAACCTTGGGTTTATAATTCACAAGCTAATTGACTCCTAGGATCAAATCATATGACCCCAACAGTGCTATAAAAGATCTACTACCTATAATGAACTCAAACAATATAATCTTAGTTTCAACTAAACACTTGTCAACTTTGATCTTTGACTCATTCCGATATTGTATCAACCATGCATTTGTCATAAATTTAATTTTTTAGACAATTTACTAAGCATTATAGGAGTAATGAAACATTTTGTAGATCTTGTGTTAATCAAAATAGAAACTAGATGATCAAACACAATACCTGATAATTCTATGGGTGAAGCTTGATACTCATCTTGATGATTGTCAATAGCTATATGAATTTGTTACTAGAACATACCTTATTGAGAATTTGACCCCTTATTCTTCATCTTGTCCTTAGGGCATTCTCGAGAAAAATGGTCACCTCCACATATGAAGCAACCTCCAACTAGTCCCTTCTTATCAGACTATTGGTTTCCCTTTAAACCATTACCAAGTTTCCTATTCCCTGAACCACTATTAATCTTGGCATTATGATTCTTGAACTGACCCTTGTATTATCCACTCCTTTTCTTCAAGTTCTTATTTTTGAAAGTTGGTTTGGAACTTCCAAACTTCTTTTTGAACTTATCTCTAACTTGGATAAGATATTTCAATTCCCATTCTTGTTTGACCACCATCTAGAACACCTAATCCATATTAGATGGACCATACACATCTACTTCACAACTAGTTTTGAGTTTTAATCCCATTATGAATTTATTAATTTTGAAACTTTCATCTACCTAATACTGAGGTACATATTTAAGGAGCTTGGTGAATTATTCCTAGTATTCATTTATTGATAAATCCCCTTAAGATTATAAAAATCCATAAACTTTTGATTGAAGTATAGTTGTGGAATCTATCATGACCTAAACAATGTATCAAACTATTCCTAAATGGTGGTGGTTGAGTTAAGGTTCATCTTGAGCTTCTTGTTTACCCACCAAGTTGTTTTACCAACACGCTGATAAGTTACCCAGATTGCTTTCATGACTTTAGAATAATTATAAATTTTGAAATACTTATCCATTTCTATTAGCCATGTTTTAGCTCTATATCTCAATATAGTTCTATCAAACTTGGGTGGATTTACCTTTTTCAAGTCCCTTGCCAACTTTATAGCTACTCTAGCTCTAACATCTTGTGACACTTCCTCATGCCTCCACTCTTGAATATTTTCTTGATCATCAAAATGTTCTTTAGGTTCCTCCTAAGCATTCTCCTCTTCATGGCCATGCACTTCCTTTTCTAGTGCTACAATTCAGTCCCTAGTCTCTTGCATGGTCATGAGGATTTGGTCCAACTTTGTAGTTTTCTCAATGGAAAATTCATTTTGGATCAAAAATGGGTTTGATTTTTGAATTACCCTCACCTTCTAGTCTAGCACGCAATATTTTTCTTCCTACTTATCAAGAGAATAAGTTTGCATTAGCAAACATATTAAATCTTATAATTTGAGCCTCGACTCTGATACCATAATGTAATAACCCCAATGGATTTTATCAGAATATAGTAAAAAAATTTAATAATTTACACATATTCATCATACAAATTTCACCACAAGAAATCTAATTAGTGATCTTTAACTAACTACATTAATTTAGGTAACCAAAATATTTATAGCTAATCCACTTAGATAAGGATCACCATGAATAGATATAACAATCATGAACAATTTTAAATAAGTAATAAATATTGCTTCTAATCAGTAATGAGAGTACAAATTCAACCATGGTCGATAGGACATTACAGCCACTGTTGTAGAAGTATAGTGTACAAATGTTATATTTTTAGTAATACATAATAATATCTCAAATAATAAAACATGATACAAAGCCCCATGGAGCAGAGTCTCCATGACTCAAGTATCAATCTATAATATCAAGTGTAGTCGCTATTATATTACTCCATCTAGAATGGATAGCATTATATGAATGTTTTTCCATACCAGCCACAAATCATAGATCCCCTACACTATCTCCCAAATAAGGGATGTTCCTCCCTTCACAGATGGGTAAAAAATGATGGTATAGGAATCCTAAGTAACAAACTAGAAAGCATGTGTTGAAGATATATAATACATAATGTGTCATAAAAAAATACATTCTAACATGATATCACACAACTATGAAATTTATATCAATATATGAAATCATAATGTTTAATTAAAACATTACTTTGGCCAAATTTTTCAATAATTAATGATATCTAGGATCAGTTAAATTTATACACACCACTCAATTAGATTATACCTCATCTTATATTGATGGCACTAATTAATGTAGTAGAATCTATCCACTACTTATATTAGATTCATGAATGTGAGATTCGGTTAAGAATATATAATAATATAAAAAACTAATAGATTCATTCAAAATATTTCCCTTTAGCTGATAAAAATATGATAAGTATAGAAATATCAAATACATTCATTTAGTCCATCAAATGAAATGCAATGAATCCATAACATCTAGTTTATTACAAAATCAAAAACAAAATCAAAAATAACCCTCAATATAACATACCATCTTGGTAATGGTTTATCTAAACTTCCAATTACATAAATCACAAAGTAACTTATAATGTTATTTCATCCCTGAAATAGTCATTATAACACAAGGTTATATATTTTCTCATATCCCAAATATAAAACAAAAGCTAGTCTAAAACATCATAATGTGTTTTATATTTAGAACTCTTAAATACATTATTTTGATGATTTTATATTTAAACATTAATTTATATACAAGCACCCATTTTTACACTATATGGTAATAATGTTTTCAAGTACAACACAGTTGTGTACCTATATATGTATATATGGTATAATCAAATTTAGATTTACGACACAATCCACAACCATGTATTTATACCACATATATATATATATATATATATATATATATATATATATATATATATATATATATATATATATATATATATATATATATATATATATATATATAATTCTCAAGTATAATTCCAATACCATGAAAATACTATATTGTATACAATATACCCTAAGAAGACATCCACTATCCATGACTTAGAGTATTCCATATACGTAATATATACATCCAGTTAACAAAATAGCTCATAGCCCCTTTTATAAACTAAATTATTCTCAATGTACTTGTTTAATTAAAACTTACAATTTTTTATGTAAATCAACAGTCATACACAACGAATCATTTATACTAATTTATTTTAAACATATTACTAGAATCCATTGATTCAAATTAACATTTAAACTAAATGCATATGATGAAACACACACTCAACTGACTATGCCTAATTTGGGTCTTCTGAAATAACAACAATATTTGACCATATAAACCACTTCATGCACAATACATATAAAAATGCATACCTAGTCATGTTACCAACTATGCAAAGCTCTTATTCAAATTATAAACTTATATGAATATGCAATAACAATACATAATCAAGTATAACATTTGTGTAGTTAAATATATTGAAATCAATTGAAATCTTAATACTATCATATCTACATTAAACTTTATGTATATATATATATCTATGCATATAGCCAAGTACATAAACATACAATTCACTCATCCACCTACCCATACCCATATTTATGGCTTTAATCATTTTGTTACCATATCCATATATAAGTAAATATGCATGTTACAGGCTTCACAATAGAGTTTATAATGAGTACTATGACCTGGGTTTTAAAATAAACAAAATTCATTTTGAAACCAAAGCACATAATTCCATTCATAACCAAAGCCTAGAGTTTATCTAGTACTTTATACATATAGTTTGTTTCAAAAGTTTTAGATAATCAAGATATAAGTATATATATAAATAAATATATACAAATATGTGTGTGTGTGTGTGTGTGTGTGTGTGTGTGTGTGTGTGTGTGTGTGTGTGTGTGTGTGTGTGTGTGTGTGTGTGTGTGTGTGTCTATATACATCATTAGTTTAGATCAAGTATATACATATATATATATATATATATATATATATATATATATATATATATATATATATATATATATATATATATATATATATATATATATATATATATATATATGTATGTATGTATGTATGTATGTATCTATATAGTATATTTTGTATAAATAAATCATACATCTATACCCAAAACCCAATTAAGTTTATACACAATCAAACCCAAATTCCAATCATATTTATTTTTAAATAACTTAATGAATATATATCAAACTGGTTCAATAACAAACTAGTTCAAGCCAAATTAAATATACCCATCAAGAATAATCATTCCATGATTAAACAGAGGTTTTTGAATTGAAATAGGATTTTAAGAGAGAGTTTATTCATAGCTTAAAATAACCATGGCAATCCCTACAGCCCTACCCAATTCCCTCAAGTTACCCTAGGTTGGATGTAAGTTTATGTGGACGTTGAGCCTTCCATAAGGCCTTAGATACAACCCTTATAATTTTTCATAACATTTAATCAAATAAAAAACCTTATAACAATTTAAATTACAAAACCCATCAAATATTACACACATGGGAATTTAATTACAAAACCAACCTATGAATATATGAATGCCAAGAAAGTCGTATATACTCTCTCTTCTTTCACTTGAACTTTATCTTTCTCTTTATTTTTACTATCATATGTATGTCGTGTGTCATGCCTCATAGCCTTTTCCCCCTTTCTTTTATTCTTATCCATCCACTTACACAAAAATATGGATGCAAAAATAGCTCAACAAAACTCCGTTATGCTACAGTCTTCCACCATGGAGCCAATAGCTCCATCATGATTTTCATAAAATTATGGTTAACCCAGAGTCAATGAGTGAGTAGTAATCCTAATCATCTCGAGACTTATGAAAGACTCAATAAAATAATCATTTCATATCATTTATAAAATATGCATGACATTGACTTAACACAATTCCATCATCAACTTCATAAAATAGACTATCCAAACCAAATAAACAAGTCATAATCCCCATGATGTTCCATGTAAGATTGACCCTCAACTTATTCGATATTATCTTTCCATGCAATGACTATCAACTAATCAATAATCACTATTATTCCATGCAAAGTTGACTTTCAACTAAATAAAATAATGACTATAAAGCATGGACAATACAAATATGTATTAAAAATACTATTGTTTAATGTTACCAAATCATCCCCAAACAAACATTATGCTAACACAATGATTCCCCTAAATCAATTAACAATATATTCATTATCTGATATATTATGAATATTAAACCTTTGGTCAAATTTTAATCAAATACAAAGACATTTTAAAATAATGCTATTGATATCTTTTTGACATTGGGATAACATATATATTATAATAATAATATTTTTATTATTATTATTACCTTAATCCTATAGATCAAATAACAACAATGGAATATGTTTGTATTTATTATATCAATGCATACATAATATTAAATCATTATACTATGCGTATATACCCAATAAGGTAGTAAGATAAGTAAAAACATATATGGATTAACTCATTCAACCAAGAAATTACATCATACAAGATAAGCTACGTACGACCACAAAATTACTGAAATCACTCAAACAAATCAAGATGATCATCAAAAACAACTAGATTAGTAAAATCATGGAATCACATAAAATGATCCAAGAACATAAAAGATCACAATATTCATTCAAATGGAAAATAAAGCATACTTCAACTATCTGCTCAAATAATTAATCGCACAACATGAAATACTAATGTGGTGTGTACAAGGATTTTATGGTTTCATTCTCTGTCATCCCCCGATGTCTCCATCTAAACCACCTTCTCTGATGATGTTCTTCCTCCATCACACTCTGAGGGAAGAATTTGTCCTACATCCACCTCGCATCAATGAAGTTAGTTATCCTAAAACATCATTACATCCATAAAATAATGTTGTATAATTAACAAATATGATCACAATGTACAAAATATAGAAGTATTACTAACTTATAGCAACTAATCATGTAAATTAAGCAACACATAATTATCCTATAATCAGCATATGACATAAAGCTTAATCAAATATTATTTAATCAACTAATCAACCATAATAATCCATAAATTAAAGTGGTTATTTAGCTTAGAGAGAAATCAGGATGTGACACATAACTCAATTTTTACATGACATTACATCTATCGATATTTCTCACTCACTAACATACTTATATATTATTGGTCCCCTAAAATTGAATCTACTAATGTTATAGATTTATCATGTTGATCAATACAATATGTCATGCATGTTTTTCATGTTTGTTTTCATGTTTCATATATTGTGTGTATTCTTTATTTGGCTTGTAGACATTTTAGCATGTCCTTGTGTGTGGCTTTAATTCTTAATTATATGTTTTTATGTGTGTGAGGACATTTTAACATGTTTGGATTTGTGTTTCCATGCTTTTGAAGACATTTTAACATGTCCTTATATTTTTTTTATGTGTGTGAGTGAAATTTGAACATGCCCCTTATATATGGCCCCTTGTCCTTCTATTGCATGTTTTATGTGCCTTACATGTACTCTTTGTTTGTGTGTGTCATAGCTATGACACTTTCATGTTTATTTACTCAATTTTCTTAGGTTTTGATGTCATGATGGTTATCATGCATCCTCCCAATTTTTTATGAATTGATGTATATCATGCACCCCTCCCCAAGTAGTTTTATTTAACTTATGATACTCAATTTTGATCACTTATCTATGTACTAAATTTTTAACATTTATCTTGACATGCTCACTATGAATGCTTTTTTCTACATGTACCTCACATTACATTTTTTATTAGTTTGTCTATATGATGATGCGATGGTTTTCCATGTTATTAATACTACTCAAATTTACATATTTTACATAATATCTATCACATAATTTTTTATTTCAAGTTAAGTTATCACACAGGCTCAACAAGTCACTTCAAAAAATGGGGCATACATAATGGTTTGTCTTAGAGACTTAATCTCACTTAGTACAATACATAAATAGAAATAGACATAAATTTGTAGTCAGCCTACATTAAATCATTAGCACACCTAGAAAGCCATTAGAGAATCAGTTTGGATAGTATCACTGCAAATGGATAGGAGCACTCGCCATTGTTGTCCAAACAAGGTGTTATTGTCGAAAAACTTATAAAATAATCATTTAAATAATCTAGTAGAGACTCAGGGAATTCAAAATAGTTTGCAATAAGTTCATAGTTTTAGTTTCTAGAAAATACTCAGATTTTCTCAGTTTGGGGACATCATGCATAACATGTATTCTATATTAATTCACAAGTTATTACTTATAATATCATGTTGTTATTACTTAGTCTCATAATACATATACACCATATATCAATTGGAGGCATGTGTGTGGCATATGACTTCTTCTTTGCTTAGTTTTGTAGAAATTTTTTAGATGGAATGTAAATCCATGTCATTCTCCACATTTTATACACTAGACCCATATTATACTAAATTTTTGCACTAGTTTTACACAAAAAATTAGCCTTGTTCTATCTAATTTTTTTAGTTCACCTTTTTGCACCATAAAAAATATATTGGGATTAATACATGGATTCTAAACTATTTCATTACTTTGGGTATACAATGATGGATTTAATCACACCTTGAGTTATTAATAACACTCATCTATAGATGATGATTAGGGAATGCAAGATATAATCCCAACTCTTTGATGTAAATGAAATCCCCAAGGGTCCTACCATCTACATTCACCAGTTTTACACTAATTTTTTACACCAGGAAAACATAATAGTTTGCATACCCAATCGAGTGTATTAGTTCCTTATTATTTACTCTATAAATTTCTTGTCTTTTTCTTCTTCATACTCATCCTAAGTATGAACTAATTTTGCATATGTTTCATTACATGTTTGCATGAAGCACAGATCAATTTGTGTCCTACATTCAAAATCACACTTGATAGGTAAGTTCAAGTACACAATTTTCCTTTTACTCTAGTACTTTCAATTTAATAATTAATAGAATAAAAGAGGGATAAATTTAGACATATTGATTAACATTTAAGTTAAAACAGTGCACTTGAGACCACTCTTTTGTAACACTTAGCTCATGAGATATCCTAGGGCCTTTTGATCACTTCATTCATTCTCTTTTTGATGACTCACTCCTCCAAGAAACCCTAATTAGTGTAAAATTTCCCTATTCAGATCACTCAGAAAACTAAGTCACTAACAGACTAAATCATACCTTTAGCTTAGTAGTTACTCCCTCTAGGACAATAACTCCCTAGTAAGATAATAGTGCACCCTGTTACTGTCTACTCCTACCAGCAATGTCATCCCACCAATTAATGGCTATTTTCCAAAATTTAAAATTTGTATAAGGGTCATCCCATAATTTTTAAAATCCCCATCTAAATAAAATCCAAAAATACCACTATAAAGGCACATTTCAAACAATTTTGCACATAAAGGGGCTTCAACACTGAAAAACACTAGAATTTTATTTAAACATTGAGATAAAATTCCATATTTATCCTAATTTTGATCACATATAACCCTTGTATACCTAATTTAAAGTATAAATATAACTCCAAGGTCACAATTCATGGTTGAAGCACTTAATCACACCAAGATTGGACCAACTTCTAATATTTTGTGCCAATTTCACACACACCACTATAGCATGGGAGAACTACATGGAGTTTAATTCCTTTTTAGAGAATTGGTATGTTGATAGAGTTTAACAGAGGGGGTGTTGAGGTCAACTAGAAATTCAACCACTAACCCCTTTTTACTTATGATTTCATTTATCATCTAATATATTAAGATAGGGTTTTCAAGTCAAAAACTAGTTTCAAAATGGTCTCTAAAGTATATCAAAAGCTCATATGTCGTATGTTGAATAAATAGGTGAAGATGAACATAACCCAAAAATCTTAGATCCCTATTATTTGTAGGACAAGGCCACCTTATTTAGATAATAACACCCCCATTATTGTCCAATCATAATGTTATTGTCTAGGAACCTTACCACTCCTATTTTGGGTCCATATTTAGTAAATTTTCAAACTTATAAAGTTTAAAATCAATTTTTAGCATCTATTGCATATCTATAGTGATCTTATTTTATACATCATTTTGTCATATTAGGTAGTATATTTCCCTAGTTTTCCAAATTTTGATAAAATAAATCTAACTAATATCTATTTTGAAAATAAATAGGTATTATGATTTTTAAAATTATTATGCATACTTATAAAATAGAAACATGAGAGCAATGCTCTATTAGTCTATTTGTTTAAATATTATACCATTTTTATTCTTTGTACACATAGGAAGTTCAGAAATAAAAAGACATTGAATTTTTAAATTCATGATTCAACACATAAACATATTAGACTAGGCATGCACAAGTGTGCATGCCAAAAACAATTATGCGCACTGAAAAAATAACAAAATATAATTTTCAAATAAGTATATAGCATATAGTTACATGTATTTTATATGGAAAAAAACATAAAACATGATATTCAAATTCAATTGCAAGAAAGGACAGAATTGTATCACATGTATGACATTATCACTAGAAGCACATATAAAATTCATATTGTTATGCTTATTTTATCCATAAAAAATATTTCTTTGTTGAATTTTTAATTTGACAAAAAATAAAATAAAAAATCCATCTCCAAGTGTCATATATATATATATAAAGAATTTTATATATTAAATTTAGCATAAAAAATACATAATTTATAAATTCAATTACAAAAAAAAAGTATCCAAACGTTTTCAAAATATCATAAATCATAATCAATAGAGTAATTCAAATTATGTCATTGCCACTACAAGTATGATCAAGTTCACAATGCACATTGTTATTTTTTGGATAATGGAAGCTTGAAAAAAAAAATCCAAGAACACAAAAGTTTTAATTTAAAAAATGTCTTTGAAATAGTAAACAATTTCATTTATATGGGATATAAGGATTCAAAGTAATCACCATAATGCATAGTACATTTAGCACTTTTTAATCATGGCAATGGTATGGTATTGTCAATGATAAGAGTAAATGTGCCATTGATTTCAAAGTGTTAGAGTAAGTACATAGTATTTGAGATAATTTTTTGATGCTTTTCAAATGATATTGCTAAGAGTTTTGGAATAACTATTAGAACATAGTCCAAGTTGCCATCTTGTTTGAAGAGAAATCATTTGATAAACTAATACAAGAGAATCAATAATAATATAATATCTAAGCTAAAAACATAATAGGAGAAATGGCATAAACACAAGATTACATAGTACTAAAGATTTCACTTTGAAAATGTTTATAGAAAAAAACCTAGAATATTAACCTTTTATCCTTATTATATTAACTCAACCAATTTGCAATACAATAATGTACTTCAAATTTCTAATTTATCCTAAATCATGTGTGAATATATTAGGTACATCAATATGAAACCATAAAAGTAGTATTACAATATCATAGGATATATAAAACATGGGGATAAACCACCTAGAAACACACCTAAAGGTTCCTCCATTCCACATATATAGTTTAGATGAGTGTAAATAGTGTAGAGTGTAAATCATTAAAAGCATACAACACATTCCTATCATTGTTTATGTATGGTGCATTACAACATATGTTCATAATGAAATGTGGTTTCCCATGTATGTTTAACACATTGCATAGTATTATGTATTTGAGATTAAATTGAAACCACCAATTATCTATATTCAATGCATAACAATTAAAACATAGGCAAATATATGCTTCGTAGTTTCAATATAAGTGAAATTTGTATTGTTTAAAAGTACGTAAAAATAATTAAAAATCATGTTTAAAATAGTTTAAGTGAAATGCATTTGAATATGATTGCATGCCTCTATGTTACAATCTAAAAGGTGTCATAAATGTGATCTAGTATATTCATCATTCATCACATTAACAAACGAGGATTTCAAGAATAAATAGATAACATTTAGCATCATGTCTTATTATTTTTTGGAATAATTAAAATGGTATAAATATATAAGCTAACATATATTTAATTTCTTGACATAATGAATTATATTGACTATATAGTTGTACCTAAGACATAAAATAATGACAATTTCACTGTGATAATACAAAAGATGAGAAAAAAAGTATTACATAAGAAATAGGGGCATGCATAATAAAAAAAAGTATTACACAAGAAATAGGTATAATACAAATAAATACCAAAGATGAGAATCTATGGCCACTTGAAATTACAATGTCATGGTTAGTATCATCATCATTGACATGCACATGATATAGCTCTTTGTTTCATTGAATTCTTGTGACAACCATTCCAACATACCCTATAGAATATGAACTATATAATTCTAAAATTTGTCTTAATTTCATATTTTGTATCATTTTTTGTTCCTTACAAACATGAGATATATTTTTATTTTTGAGATTAATTTATTCATAATTTAAAAATGAATCTGGTTCTTTTGGAATCCGCTAGATAAAATAATTATTTTCTAACATTTTGAATCTTACTACTAGATCCATTATTAGGAAAGAAAAGATTGAAGCCAATGCTTGAAGATGAATAAATAAGAATAAGTTCTTGAATATGAATATAATATTATTGGTGTGTGTCATGTTCACACTTGTTGTGAAGTGTACTTTATGTGGTGGTTTTACCAAGGTATGATTTAATATGTGTACAAATTCTTTTAATGCACATTGAATGTTGGTAGTTATTTTCACATGTATGAGAAAGTTAGGCATAACCTAGGGAGTGATCCCATATTTCACTCCACCAATAACAATCTCTCACTCACTTTTTGATTTTCCTATATAAACACCCTTTATGTCCTTGTGGAAAATATGGAGCTTAGATCTATCTCATGAGTTATTGGAGATGTAGTCTTAGAGAGTCATGTTATGGTCAAGCCATTATTGGTTGCATGCACATATATATCTTATATTCCATTTAGTTAATACAATGCATTTTTATTGGTGAATCACTTTCTCTCTTCTGAGTACATATTTTTAGATGTTTACATTGCGGAGTTTTCCTAATCCCTCTTCATTTCTAATATTGCATCACATCTATGTTAATTTTATAGATATGAACCAATCATAATAATTTTAATCACTAAAATAAGGTATGGAAGTCAGCTAAAAATAAATAAAAAAAGGATAAGAATAAAGATAACAAATAAATAAACAAAATAATAATAATAATAATATAAAGGTAATAATTTTTTTAAATTTTGTTTATAATAATTTTTATGATAGGTATAATATGATAGTTTGCATTTCCTCTCTCATACATTTACTTGTATTTAATGTAAAATTCCATGATATGAATTCCCTTGCATGGGATAAGTTTTATCTCATTTATTTTAATAAAATTATTATCAATGTTAATCATGATTGGCATGTAATCATTCTTGTCAATAAGGTTAGCATGTAAGATTTATTATATTACATGAGAGTTATTTTTTATGTGTGTAGACCCATAAACCACTAATATGCCACCTTTAAAAACCTTAGTAATTTTCCTTGCACATAGATTGAGTATAGTAAATGAACACTTCAACCTAACTTAATTCTAACAATATATATATTAGAAAAATAATTAAAATCCAATGCAAAGAGTTTTTTTTATTGCCTATTATGTTAAACACAATTGTATTTTCCTTTTTTCATTTTATTTTATTTTTTCTCATTGTTTTGATTTATTTTATCTAAAAACATTTATTTCTTTCTCATTATTTCAAGCAAATAATAAATGCTAAAGTAACACAAAAGAGGAAGAAAATAAATAAAATGTATTTGCTTTTATAGACAAACAATCAAAAAAATCAACAAATAATGTTTAGTGATATTTGAAATCAAAGCTTACTTAATTAATACATGTTTTCTTTTGAGGCCAATGTCAATCTACATGCTTAGTAATGTAAAAAAGTTGTGAGAGAAAAAAGCATAATTGAAGATTAATTGGTCAAGAAAAAACAACAGAAAGTTTTGATGGCTAGAAAAGATTACATAAAATGAGAAGAAAAATCTTTGATTAGTATTTGCATTCTGTTTTTTTTTTAACTCAATTACTGAAATCAATATTGAAAAACAAGATAATTTCAAAAAACACATGCTTACTAGCTTATGTCTTGCATTATTATATTAATATTTTTTTAGGATGTGTTTGTCCAACATAATTTGTCTTTGTCATTCTAATTTTCTAATTTTATCTTTCGTGAGGATGTGTTTATCCAACATAATTTGTCTTTGTCATTCTAATTTTCTAGTTTTATCTTCCGTGACAATGTGAATCCTAAACAACAAAAATGAGAAACAAGAAAAAGGTCAAAAAGTGATTATATTACTAAACAAAAAAATATTTAAAAAAAAAACAAAGAACATAAACAAAAATATTTATGTTTCATGTCAAACATGTTTTCTTATGTTAATATAAACTCAATGCAATTCTATGAGATGTTTGCATGTTACATATATGAAAACATGTAAATAATTATCATAAGTCTTTTTTTATTTCATTTATCTTTATAAAATAATATGAAAATTACAAGACAATCATTCCAATATGCATGGCTCTTGAATATCTAATTAAAATACTCATTACACTTTGACCACATATGATCAATATTGTTGTTAAAAATTATGCTTTTTTTCACACCAAAATTTAAAATTATGAGTTGTAATGTAGGAATCATCCCATGCAAATTGATAATCTTTAATCACCAAGTTTTAGAGCATGCACGTAAATAAGAATTTGGGCATTAGAGGATAGATCATAAGAACTTGCAAATCAACAAACAAGGAAATGATATGAAGTCCACATGAATGGCATGTAGAAAAAAGGTAATATATTGTAGATTTTTGAAGATCTGGGTAAAGTGAATAATGTGTATAAGGAAGGAACAACTTCATTAGGGGGAACATAGAAGAAAATTCTAAGAAAATAAAATATAATTAGATAATCATCCAGATATAAAGGATGACACTAGGTATAGCTGGCGATGATATGATGATAAAGGATGACAAGATTTATGAAGCAATATTTTCTTTAATTGTTTTCAGAACTAAAAAACTTGATGTCTGACTAAGCCAAGACTACCCTAGCATGGGCCTTCAAAGTTGGGTAGCAAGCCTATTTGGTGATAGATTTCATTTTCTTGATTGGACACGATGATAACCAAGTTAAGACCACTATAAAAGGTGAATTTAGGTCCCATTTGAAGGTTTTTGTTAGTGGTTATCATGAAAGCTTGTTGATAGTTGAATTTTGTTGTTGGTTAAGAGGTGATGTTGTAGGAGAGAAGGGCCTAAACTCTATCAGAATGAAGAGTTGAGAGGGTGAGCAAGAGTGAGAGAGATCTAATAGCTCTTAGAATGAAGTTGAGGGACACTATGTAAATTTGTGATGCTAATAATATCATGTAATTTTAGCTATAATAATGAAATTTAACTTGAAAATAATTTGAGCACTCTGATCATTATGTGGTTTGGCATCCCTTCACTAGGAACCTAAGTCATGACTTGCATCATGTGGTATCAGATCAAGGTCAAGAACCTTGGGTAAATTAAGGATGAGGAGATAATATAAGTGGAAGAATGTTATAGAGTGATGTAGAATATAAGGAACTATAACACTAACTACAAGGTAACCAACTATGATGGCTAGCAGACTACTGACCATGAGGTAGTTAGTAGAAGATAATAGTGTTGATAGGACTAGTAGATTTCCAAATGTGAGGTAATGAGTGGAGTATCAGAGTGAAGACTAATATATCATTGAAAATGGGGAAACGAATAAATATTGGACAAGTATAGAGAGAACTTGTTGGTATAATCTATGTAGGATCGTAATAGAGGTTTGTAATAGTGGTTTAAGATTACCATAATAGTTACATATGATTAAACTAGTGAAGTGCAATAGTGGGTGGATTAAAGGATTGAGCATTGATATAATCACTGATCATGAGGTAGCTGAGTGTAATAAAGAAGCTAAGGCATAGATAGAAACATTTATTTGAAGTATTACATTCACAATGAGAAAATAAGAGCATCAATTAACTACCGACCATGAGGTAAGAAAAAGAGCACCGATAGAATCATCAATCAAAGTTAGTCAAGTGAAAGAGAAAAGATACCAATAGAATCCCTAATTAAAGGTAGTTGATAACAAGAAAGTAGATAAAGGTAGAATCACCAATCAAATCCATCTAGATTAGGAAGAGGTGATGATGTAAGTATTATTGATAGAATTACCAAACTAAGGAAATCAAGGTTCATGAGCATCTTTCAATTGAAGTATTAGGAAGAAGGTTCCAAGGAAGTTCAACATCAAGCATGGATGGGTAGAGAATGAATATCACAAATAAATATGTAGGCATTGCAAACTAGAACAATGTAGAGAAAATATCAGGAAGAAGGAGATATTCCATACAAGAACAAAGATAGACCTGTAAGAGAGAACCCTTAAGATGTTGGAGGCATGTAGGATATCATACTAGATTTGATGCCTAGAGGTTCTTTGATGGAGAAGACCCAAAGGAGAAGGTGAAGTGGGTTATGGATGTCAAGTTTAATTTCATGCTAGATAATATAGGGAAATTTGTAGGAGTGAAGTGTGCATGAAGAAGGACATGGGGTAGTAAAAAAATTATTAAAGAGACTATGAGGAGAAGAAGAGATGGAAAGGAAAGGAAAGAGTGATAAAATGGAAATATGTGGTTTATGTGATAGTAGTGCACTCATAAAACAACCTCAAACTATAAGTAAGTCTTAAGAGTAACCACCTAATGGAAGAGGTTGAGTAGCTAGGCTTGTGAAAAGGCCCAAGGATAGCTTAAAGACCAACAGTGAAGAATAAGGGCATTTAGGTGAGAGTTGCATGAATAAATATTATAAGCATGAGTTGAAAATGAGACTTAGTTATTATGGAATGCAATGGGTGAAGGAAATGTGTATATCATTCCACCAAGTCTATAACATCATGGGAGAATTTATTGAGTAGAGCAAAGTAAACTACATAAGAGATAATAAGGATGTAAGGAGAATTATAAAATCATAATTATTCTTATGCATGGTGTGAAGGATGCACCAAGGAGGAGTTTCCAAGAGTGCAACTAAGATCTTCCAATCACAACAGGTATTAGGTTAAAATGCATGCACTCTAGGATGAGGATCTAGAGCTAAGAAGGAGGTGAAGAGGTCAACATGTAGTTGAACCTAAGTTGTCCTAGAGACAACAAGTAGTATGCATGAAAGCAATATGCTAAAGGAGAAGAGTCAACAATAAATCAGAGAGGATTTACTATAAAATATGAAATGGAGGGCATAATTCATAGTGCATGGAGTAAGAAAGGTCAATGTTTGTGGAAGGTCAGGAATAAATAAAGATAATATATTATGATCAGAGCTTGGCTTAAATGGACATGTCTAAGTGCACATGGTAAGATATACCAATGGGTTATGCAACAAAACCCAAAGGAATATAAGTCTAAAAAATAGGACGTAAGCATGATTACTTACCATAAAGGATCGACAGAGATGTACTTAGTATGGAAGGAAACATGAAGTAGATGGAGAAAATAGAGGTACTATAGATAATCAATCAAGTAAAAATATATATAAGATCAACTAAGGTTAGTAAAAGAAGCTATCATACTGGTGCAATCATCGAAAGATGCACCAAAAAAAGAGCAAATAGAGTTGCCTAGTGTACAACTAAGAATAGTAAATCATTGAACATTGAGGCAGTTATCATATTGGTTGAATAATTTAAATACGCACCAAAAGAGGGAGAAGTAAAGTTGAGAAAAACTTAATGATAGCAAATCATCGAACATTGAGGTATCTAGAAAGAGGTGCAAATGTCTAAAATGTGCCAAGAAATGTAGAGCATGAAAGAGAAGAATTTCAAGGAGAGTAATTGGAGGTTGGTAGAGTATTAAAACTAAGGTAAGTGATATAAATGTGATTCTAGATATATGTGAAGAGAAAATATGGATATATAATAAGTGCAATATGATGAGAGAGAAAGTTGTGAAAGATTTTTACACACATAATAGTATAGAAGAGAATGTAAATCATACCTATAAAAATTCATAGAGGTGAAGGAAGGAATAAAATTACAAGGGTAGGATTGTGTAGGGAATAGGCAAAACCTCAAGGAGGATAAGGTGAAGAAAGGTTATCAACTATAACTAAGCTTGAAGTGTGAAGAGTAGAATGGGGGAATTATGTCAAGAAACACACATAAGATGTAAGGAAAGGAGGATTAGTTTTAGAATAATACCAACTAGAAAAGGAAAATGATTGGATGCATGATGAGAGCAGCATATGTATAGAGGATAAAATAAGAAGGTGAGGAAGAATGGAAGATGGGATTAAAGTTCTCCTTAGAGTTGAATATTTGTGTCAAGGTAAAAATAAGAGAGGAGAATAGAAGTCCACTTGTTGCAATGTGTAAGGGATAAAAATCATGAAGAAAATGAAATGTTTTCCCCAAATCCAAAGGGTGGAGACATGTGTGATAAAGTGTGAGATGTATAATATGCCTACATGAGTGTTGAGAAGAAGGAGAGGAATTTTCCAGTAGGAAGTGAAGGAGGTGAAAACTTCATTGTGCATGACCTCATGAAGTTTCTAGAGGAAGATAAAAAGGTGGAGAACAATTATTTTGGATATAAAAGAGATCACACACTTCTATTTACATATTACATTCAGAAGCTAAAGGAAGGAGCGGAATAAATATGAACTAGAAATTGATAAGAAGTAGTTGATCAGATATCGATCTAATAATGGAACAAAGCATGCAAAAGTAAAAGGAGCATAAATGTAGATGATGAAGTATCATGTATATATGTCACATAAAGGTAATTAAGGGTAAAAAATAGTAGGATAAGGAAGAGAGTGTGTATAGGGATGATGGATATATATGCATAAGAAGGGTCAAAGATAAACCTTACAATAATTAGATGAAATTAGGTGGGCAAAAACCCACATGATCTGAGAAGAAAAGGGAAGCAAAGAGAATTATGAAGGAGATCCTTGAAAGGTTCACACAAAGATATAAGTGTGGGATAATCTTGGTAGAAGAAAATTAATAAGGTGGGCATATACCCATAAGAAGAAGCAAGAGAAGAAGAATATTGAAGAGGAGAAAATGAGCAAGGAATATTTGGAGAATAAGAGTTCAAAGCAAGTTATTTAGGCAAAGAAAATAATGGAATGGAACACCATGGTCAAGGTAACCAACCAAAAGAGTGATTTCATCTCTCAATACCACATTTTAATAGGGTATTACATTTCAAATTACCTATAAATCCTAATGTAGGATCATCCCAAGTGAATCTGTAATCCCATATCACCAAGTTTTACAGTGTGCAAGTAAACAAGAGAGTTGGGTACTGGAGGAAAATGTATAATAACTTGTATATCATCATGTAAGGAAGCATTTTTAAGTGCATATGAATGTCACATACAATAAAATTAATAAAATGCAAATTTTTGAGGAGCTAGGCAAAGGGAATAACACAAATAAGGAAGGAACACCTATATATAAGGGAACTTATAATCATGTTGGAAGCAAAATTAATAAGAGGGGGGTGAATCAATGCTTTAAAAACTTTATTTCAATTACACTTTAACATTCATGAACCATGAAAGTAGCATAGTGATCTAGCAATGCGTAAAGAACCATTCACATGAACTTGAAACAAGAGAACATATATATGAATGGGAAACCCTCAAGGGGAATAAAACCCACTATGATATTTTTAAATGGAATAATATCCTATGAAATAAAATACCAAATTTATTTGAGCACCAACTTAACTTGGAGCACCAACCATAATAAATTCAAGCACCCAATTGACTAGGCTTTAACAAGCATCTACTTACTTGTAAGGAAGCACAAACTCCCTAAATGACTTAGCACCAACTCAGCCACCTTATAATTTTTATCACCTTCCAAACCTTTGATCTTTTATTATGGTCTAAAAATAATTTCAATACCTCCTTATTCTCAACCATGCATCGTATTTTTGATTGGTTTCACTCATTTTTAAATAGGCCTAAACTTCATTGTATATATACTAGTCTCATGGTCACACACCACTTGGTCGACCACACACCTTCAGCCTCTTAGTTGAGACACATAATATGTCTTAAGACATCTTATGAACATGGTTTAATCATTATTTTAACCCCATTTGGTCTTCCACAACTTAATTAGGCCTTGCTCCTTTAAGTCTCATGGAGACCTAATTACATTAGGTCTACCCTCTTAACATTAAAACTTGATCTTATTGGGCCTAGATGGCCTTCTCTAACAATATAAATCCATTCAACCACTTACCCAATGAAGTATTTTGACCTCTTCCATGTTTTATTATACCTGCATCCTTTTTCCATATCATGAAATCTCTTTTAGGATAAAATACCCTATTAGGCCTATGTACCTCAAAAGTATGTCTTACAATAATGAAGATTAAACACCCTTAATCTACTCAAACATGAAAAATTAAATTTAATACATATTATCCATGACCTCAGGGTCATCACCAAGTTATTTTAATTCATTTACTTAGGAAATAAGGGCTCAAGAACATCTCTACAACTCGCTTACTCAGAACTACCAAATCACCTCAAAAACTAGTCATGAAGAATTAGACCTCCAACACTTTGTGTAAACACTTATCATGACTCTTGATGCATAAAAATAGTTATATGAGATCTCCGTAACATTATTATATGGAATATTCATATGTTATAATGTCAAATATTGGTCTTGTAGACCAATTTCTTGACCTTATGTCTCGTAATCCTATCTAAACTAGACAATTCATTTTGTGAGCAACATTTTCACCACATACACTGAGCTCCAAAGTTTATTCAAAGCATGATCATGACATAAAATTCATAAATAAATTATTCATGCACTTTATTGCATCAATATATCATGCACAGACCCTCAAATTTATCCTTTCACCTCTGCCTGGGTTTTACATTATCCACACCATTAGGTTTGTCTGTGACTAGCTTACATGGATGACCAATTTATAACACTTTAAGGGTATAACATATCCATAAATCATCATGTATATGTAAAATTATTCTCTAGCTTCTTCTTCCATCCATGTACATATCCATAAAGCATCATTTTGTGAGATTGAGAAGGCCTAAAATAGTGATTCATGCACTTTTCCTTCAAATCTTGACCTCAAACTTTGTGATAATACCTTAAATAACTTATCTCACCTCTTTATATGCTATCATGTGCATACTTGCCTTGAAATCTGATCTTCATACCTTACTAGGCTAGATAGGGTATAGGAGTGGTCTGGGTGTAGACTTAAACTAATGTTCATACCCCTATAGGCTCACCCTAAAATTCTCATGAATGTTTCTATACCTTACATGCTCAAATAATTCCATAAAACCTTCACATGCATGTGTTCATTAATTTCACAGTGCATATACATCTTCATGTAATGACTATGCTTCTTATGCACTTGACATCAATGACATGTACCTTTTATGCTGACATTATCAATGATATCAATCATGTAGACATAATATGTTAGTTGTCTTCAAATTCTCTCTCTTTATTTCTCTCTGACAACACTCTTCCATGCACCTTATCACATCACACACTGCCAACTGTCCTTAATCACCTTTGACATCAACCTTCATAAGATGCACCTTTGACATCAATGACAATACTCAACAATATCCCCCTTTGTAATTGATGGTAACCACTCTCAATAGGCTATTTCTCACCCATTATGAACTTTCTCCCCCTTTGACATTAAATACAAAGAGGTATCTACAACTTATTGGATCACACCTCTTGAAACCAAATAACTCAACACACAGGATTATGAGTCTATGAAGAATCACATAAACATGTTCCCCTTATCTTCATGCATACCTTAATCAGCTTGTCCTTGACATGACTGACATAGAGTTTTAGATCAAACCCTAGATCACTCAATAGGGCACCACATATGTTCTTATTTTACATAGACCTTTTTACTAAATAATTAGGGACTCCCCCTTTTTCCTCACAGCTTGTGCTCATCATATGAGTCATCAAGATTTATAAACCATTCTCAACATGTATATAAGAGCCTTATTATTGGATCATAATAGTAACACAATTAGATTTTTGCTTACCTCTCAATTTTCCTATATGCCTATGATGACTTTACAAATATTCTCAGCATTCATCACATGTTCTTGGAGCTAATGAAACACCTTGATTATATCCCATTACCCTTGACTTGATTATTGGATAGTAGAAGTAGGAATTACTCCCAATTCCTATCTTAGATACTCAAATTTTGCCTTTGGAAGTGGCTTGGTTAGAATGTCTACAATGTGCATAGTTCTTGAATGCATGATAGGATTTTTTGAGATGATTATGGATCTTGTATTGTCACAATAGATAGGGCTAAGACTATCATACTCCACATTTTAGTATTTTAAGGTCTATCTCATCCATAGGACTTGAGTACAACATGAAACTATTACAATATACTTAGTTTCAGCAATAGACAATGACATTGATGATAGCTTCTTGTTTATCCATGACACTAGACACTCTCCTAAGAAGAAAGTTCCTCCACTAGTGCTTTTCCTATCATCTAGACTCCCTACCCATTCTACATCTATATAGGCTACTAAATCAAACTCATTGCTCCTTGGATACCACAACCCAAACTCCTTAGTTCCCTTGAGATACCTAAGTATCCTCTTAACTACTTACAAATGGTTTTGTTTTAGATCTACTTTAAATATTCCCACTATACCTAGTGCTTGCATGATATCAGGTCTAGAGGTAGTAGTGTACAAAAAAAATATAATCATATACCTATATGATGTATGATTGACCTTTAGAGATTCATCCTCCTTGTTTAACTTGCACCTTATGATCATAAGTGTGTTAACTTCCTTTCAATCTTCCATCTCAAATTTCTTCAACATCTCTCTTATGTACTTAGCTTGTGAAATGAATATACCTTTTTTTGATTGAATGATTTGTAACCTAAGAAAGAATGATAGTTCTCCCAGCATGGACATCTTAAACTCCCTTATCACATCTACAAATGCCTTAGTCATAATCTCACTATTTCCACCAAATATGATGTCATCCATATAGACATCCACTATCAACTGATGATCATTTTCTATCTTTATGTATAGATTATTGTCTGTGACTCATCTCTTAAATCCTTGATCTAATAGGTACTTGTCCAGTCTAGTGTACCAAGCTCTAGGAGCTTGATTTAGACTATAAATAATATGTTTCAATCTATAAACATAGTCCTTATTACCTGATAATGAGAAACCCTTGGGTTTCTCTATGTATACCTCCTCTTCTAAGTTCCCATTCAAAAAAGCTGATTTGACATCCATCTAATACACCTTGAATCCCTTGAAACCTACATATGCTAGAAACAATCTGATAGCCTCCAATGTTGATACTAAACCAAAGGTCTCCTCAAATTATACCCCTTATACTTTTTCATACCAATCTAGCCTTGTTCCTAGTGACTTCTCCATTTTCATTCAACTTGTTCCTAAACACCCATTTTGTGCTAATGACATTCTTATCTTTAGGCCTAGGAACTAGTTCCCAAGTCTCATTCTTTTCTATTTGGTCTAATGCCTCATTCATAGCACCTATCCAAAACTTAGCTTTGCCTACTTCTATAAGGTTCTTAGGTTCAATCTTATATAATAGAGAAACATTCTTTTGATTTAGGTTACTTACCATCTTTATCCTTATTTATATACATGCTTCCTTATTGTCAATGATTTGTGATTCAGGATGGTCTCTCTGAATCTATTTTGAGGCACCTTTTGAATCTTATCTTTTCTCAATTTCTTCTTCTTACTCATCTATCTCTATTATTTCTTCTTCAATCTTGAATTCCAAATTTTTGAATGCATCCTTTGACTGAGAGTGTGACTTCTTATAATCGGTCTCATCAATCTTCACATTGGTGCTTTCCACTATCTTTTATAACCTCTTATTATATAATTTATAGGTTGAGCTTAATTATGGTTATCCCAAGAATATTCCTTCATTAGACCTTGAATCAAACTTGCCTAAATCTTCCTCATCTCTTTTGATGAAGCATTTATTTCTAAACACTCTAAAGTGTTCCACATTAGCAGGTCTGCCTTTCCACAATTCATAGGGGGTTTATTACCATTAATCCTTATCTTCCCTCTATTCAAAATGTGGACTATAGTGATTACTACTTCTCTCCATTATCCATCAAATAATCTTGATTTATTTAGCATAGTCCTTGTCATTTCTTAAACTATTATATTTTTCCTTTCCACTACCCCATTCTGTTGAGGTGTCTTAGCTACTGAGAATTGTCTCCTTATCCTATGAACCTAAAAAAAATCATAAAATTCATTGGACCAAAACTCTCCTCCTCTATTATATCTTAGGAATTTTATCTTTACACTCATTTCATTCTCAACTAGATCCTTAAATGCCTTGAATTTATCAAGAGCTTCTAAATTTTATTTCAAGAATACTACCCAAGTCATTCTTGTGTAGTCATACATGTGTAACATGAAATATCTATCTCTTTGAATGATTTAGATTCTTGTAGGTACACATATGTCAATGCGTATTATCACTAAATGTATTTTGGAAGAATACTCCTTAGACTTGAAACTCCTACTTTGTTTACCATGTTGACATGCCTTGCAAAGTGTATTTGCAAGTTTGGTGATTTTAGGCATATTCTTTACAGACTTATTAGAGTTGATCTTGACCAAATTATCAAATTTTATGTGTCCCAAAATTTTATGCCATATCCAACATTCATCCATCTTTCTCATAAATCATCTCTCCTTCTTGATCTCATTCAGGACATACATTTCAGTCTTATTAGCATTGGTAATTAACCTTCCTGATTTAGTTCTCCTTATGTCACACCCTCTATCATGAAATCTTAGTGTGTGTCCTTATTTGCACATTTTACGTACACTAATCAAGCTATGTTTCAATACTTCCACATAAAACACATTCTCTATCTTGGTCTTCCTATTATCCAAATTCAAAATACCCTTGCCAACAATATTGGCAGTTGTGTTATCTCCAAATCTCATTGTCCCTGTAACATTCTTCTTCAATGAAATGAACGTGATCTTATCCCATTTCATGTGGCTTGATAAACCACTATATATATACCACTTCATGTATTCATCTTGGATGTGAAAGGTAGTTTGAGCTAGAATATATTTTTCTCCTTTAGTCTTCTACTCTTCCTTCACCTTATTAATAGGGTTTGACTTCTTAATCCACTTCTTAGTGGCATGATTGTATACCTTTTTATCTTGATTGATCTTCCGCATATACCTCATCTTGAAGTCCCTTGCAATATATCCTCTTTGATCAAACTTATATCACATGATTCTGATTTTATTTTTGAAATGAGAATTCATCCTATTCCTCCATGAGAAATTGATTATAGCATGATGTCTACAATGCATTGCTTTATGTCCATATTGATTGCATGAGAAATAGTAACCATTGAAATAATTCACATACCTTATTTATCTTATAATAATTATCTTTTGATGATTGTTTAATGATGCATCTCTACCTTTGTTGTCTCTTGATGGAGTTATATTCTTTTTGACTTGTTGATGGTCAATTTGGGTCTTAGATTTGAGAGTTTTTGCATAGGTCTTTACTCTATCAGTACCATCACTTATTGATAGTCCATTTTCCTTTGAGGTCTAACTCTCCTTGTTTTATTTTTGGTCTTCTTTGAACCCAAGACCCTTCTTATCATGTAGAGACCTCTAACTATTCAAAATATCACCAAGGGTTTCAGTACTCTTTTCAAATTTTTGATGCGTCTTCAATTTGATTTTTGCTTGATCCAATTCTATCTTCAAAGACTCTATTTATATTTTGAACTTGGTGCATTATTCCTCCTTTGTCTTAAGACTTACAAAAATAATATCAACCTAAGTTTCCAATTGTTTAATGATCTCTTCATGTCTATTGGCTTTGTTACATAGTCTCTTTTAAAATAAAATGATTTATTCTTCATATTCCTTAACCAATGATCTCAATTTATGATTCTTCCTTATTTGAAATTCAACTCCTCTAGAGCACTCATCAATTTTTCCTCAAGGTTCACTTTAGCCTCTTCATCTAATTTTTCATCTCACATAAGACTTTTCCATTTTGAACAACCTTTATTATCTATTTTTATGGCCATGAATATAACTTCATTACTATCATGATCAACACTATCATCATCACTATCAGATATACTTGTGTCATTTATATCAGATGAACTATTATCTTCTTTGGTATAGAAACTCCTCTTGTTCTTGAATGACCCTTTCCTGCCTTCATACTTCCTGAAGCTCTTTTTTCTCTTGTCAAGATTTTTTAACTTCTTATCCTCACCATGATGGTCATCATGCTCATTCTTATCCTTTTTAGGGAACTTAGATGCAAAAGTGACCAATCTTAACAAATTTAAAGCACTTAAATGACAACTTACCCTTATAATTACCTAATCCTTTCCTTATTTTTGTAAAAAACATGGCTTTTATCTTATCATCATCAATGTCTATATCAACATCATCCTTGACCTTTTTATTTTTTGAGTTTTTCTAAGCTTTGAATCTAGATTCATTCTTGGAAGGTCTTCCATCACTTGTTCTCATTTCATAGGCATTTAAGATACCATGAAGCTAATCCATCTATATTTTTTTGAGATATTTGATCTCTTCCATAGAAGAGACTTTTGAATGAAACTTGGATTTCAAGGATCTTAATACCTTTTATACTACTATTTATTATTCCAACTTCTCTCCTAGACCTCTGATGACATTTACAACTTCAACTACTCTTAACAGATAAGATGCAATGTTTTCATCCTCCTTCATTCTCAAACTTTCAAACTACCTTCGTTGGGTCTATAATTTTGTCAACTTGACTTTGGTATCTCCTTCATAGATGGTTTGCAAATCTTCCCAAGTTTTAATTAGTTGAATCACAATACATGACCTTTATAAATTCTACCTCTGAAAGACCACATAAGATGGCATTCATTGCCTTAGAGTTGTTTTCAATTGCCTTCTTGTCTATTGGATCAATTGGTGGTGTACGAGGTGGAGTGAATATATCAACAACTAATTTCCATATATCATATCCTAAGGACATTAAGTAGGTATTCATTATGATCTTATAAAATGCATAGTTAGTCCCATTAAAGAGAGGGGCCTTGTTGGTTGAGAAACCTCCTTGTACTTGATGACTAGACATGCTTGTGCTTCTAGGATATCATTTAAGCTATTAGGCATACTTCAAAGGATGAAACTCTGATGCCAATTATTAGAAGCATAATTAATGATATGGGGGTGAATTAGTGATTAAAAAACTTTCTTTCAATTATAATTTAACATTCATTAACCATGAAATTAATATAGTGATCTAGAAATGCATAAAGAACCATTCACATGAGCATGCAATAAGAGAACACATAAATGAATGGGAAACCCTCAAGAGGAATAAAACCCACTATGATATATATTAATGGACTAATATCCTATGAAAAAATGCAAGATTTATTTGATCACCAACTCAACTTAGAATACCAACTCAAATAAAGTGAATCACCCACTTAAATAGGCTTTAGCAAGCATCTACTTATAAGGAAGCACCAACTTCCTAAGTGACTCAGCACCAACTCAACCACCTCATAATTTTTATCACTTTTCACACTTATGATATTATTTTATGGTCTAAAACTCATTTTAAGAACTCCTTGTACTCAACCATGCATCATATTTTCACTTAATTTCACTCATTTTTAAATAGGCCTAAATTGTCTTGTATATATACTAATTGCATGGTCACATACCACTTGGTTGGAAAATTACCTTCAAATTCTTAATTAAAACACATAATAATTATTAATACATATTATGAACATGTTTCAATCACAATTTTAACCCCTTTTGGTTTGACACAACTCAATTAGGCCTTATTCCTCTTTTAGGTCTCATGAAAACCTAATTGCATTAGGTTTGCCCTCTTAATGCTAAAACTTGATCTCATTGGGATTAGATGGCCTTATCCAACAATTAAAATGAATTAAACCACTTAGATAATTAAATATTTTAACCTCCTCCATTTTTTATTAGACCTACATCCTTTGTTCACACCATGAAAGCTCCTTTAAGACAAATTGTCCAATTAGGCATGTGTACCTCAAAAATTATATCTTACAATAATGAAGCTTAAAAACCATTAAGCTAATCAACCATGACAAATGAATCATGAATATATATTATCCATGACATCAAGGTCATCAAGGTCATCACTAAATTCTTATAATCACCTTTACTCAGGAAATAAGGGCTCAAAAACATATATGCAACTCACTTACTCAGAATAGTCAAATCATCTCAAAAACTAGTCATAAAGAATTAGACCTTCAACGCTTCTGTAGACACTTGTCATGACTCATAATGCATAAAAATGGTTATATTAGATATTCATAACATACTTAGATATAATATTAATATGTTATAATTGAAAATATTGGTCTTGTAGACCAATTTGTTGACCTTATGTCTCACAGTCTTATCTGAACCAGACAAGCCACTTTATGAGCAATATTTTCACCACATACATTAACCTTAAAGGTTTATAAAAAGTGTGATCATGATATAATATTCATAAATAAATTATTCATGTGATTTATTACATCAATCTATCATGTACATACCCTCAAATCTATCTCTTTATCTCTGCGTAGGTTTTACATTATCCACACCATTAGGTCTGTCTATGACTAGCTTACTTAGATGACAAATTTATAGCACTTTAAGGCTATAGCCTATCCATAAAACATCATTTACATTTTAAAATATTCTCTAGATTCTTCTATCATCCATTTTATCTTCTTGTATAATTTATCTTTTGAGAGCTACAATAATTTCTTGACAAATAAGCATGTACCTATATATTTTATCTCTCATTTGACTAACCACCACCACCTATAGTTACCTGGGAGATTTGAATACATGATCTAATATCTTATCTAGGAATTTGAATCCATTCTAAGCTGATTTGAACAAAATCTTTCACATTAGATCCTTATTAGGGTTTTAGGTAGGTTTAACACATATTTTGGTGTTAATGATTATTCATAAAGGACTTCCACTTGAAACCAAAACTAATGCCTAGATATATTATATATGACCCTTCCCCATCTCTCCTAAACAAATCAAACTCACATTCATAGGTAACATGTGTTAATGAATGACTAAAAGTGCTTCTCAGGTTTGAGTACCTCATTATGTGAGCTCAAAAAGGCATAAAACAATGATTCATGCACTTTTCCTTCAGATCTTGACATCAAACTTTGTGATCATACCTAAAACAATTTATCTCACCTATGTCCATGCTCTCATGTGCATACTTACCTTGAAATATAATCTTCTTACCTAACTAAGCCAGGCAGGGTCTAGGAGTGGTCTAGGTGCAAACTTAGACTGAAGGTCCTCCCCCTATAGGCTCACCCTAAAATTATCATGAATGTTTATCTGCCCTACTCACTACTCAAAAAATTCCATACAACCTTAAAATGCTTGTTTTCATTCATTTTACCATGCACATACCTCTTTATGTCATGATTATGCTTCTTATGCAATTGACATCAATGACATGTTCCTTCCATGTTGACATTATCAATGATATCAATCATGCAAACATAAGACATTAGTTGTCTTCAAAATCTCTCTTTCTCTTTATCTCATAATAACACTTTTCCATGCACCTTGTCACATCACACACTACTAATTATCCTTAATCACCTTTGACATCAACCTTCACAAGATGCACCTTTGACATCAATGACAATACTCAAAAAATCAAGGCATAAAGAAATAGATGCAAAACCTAAGATAAGAAAAGATAATTAGATAATCAACTAGTTTTAAAGACTAACATCTAGTAGATCTGGAGTTGATATAATGGTAAAATATGGTAATATTTACAAGGAAAGATCTATTTTAACCATTTTTAGAACCAAAAATCTTGAGGTCCAACAAAGCTAATGCTACCCTGACATAGGCCAAGTCTACTTGGTGATAGTTATCAGTTTCTTGACTAGACACGATGGTAACCAAGCCATGACCACTATAAAATGGGAATTTAGGTCCATTTTAAGGTTGTTAGTGATTTTTTCATGAGAGGTTTTTAATAGTTAAATTTTATTTTTTGTTGAGAGGTGAAATTGTATGAAAAAAGGGTCGAGGAATAAGGGCCTAAACTTTATCAAATTTTAAATTTTAGAGGGTGAGTGAGATAGAGTCAAAATTTATTATAATGGATTTGAGGGAGCCTACATAAATCTATTAATCTAACAATATCATGTAATTTCAGCTTTGATAATTAAATTGAGCTTGAAAATTTGTTGATCACTCTAAAGGCTACATTGTTTGGCATCCCTTCACTGGGAACCTAGGTTGTGGCCTACACCAAGTTATCATAAGTTATTTTAAAAGCTTTGTATTTTTGTCATATTTATCCATATCAACATTAAAATCTCATAAAATGTATACATGATTTTTTTGAGTTATGTTTATTGACGTTCAATCAATGATAGTTAAGATATTTTGCAAGCTTGTATTTTATGTTGCATAGACATTTATAATTATCAATAAATGTCCATGCATGAGTATGTAAAAAAAAATTTCCTAAACACCAATGGTTTTAAAATTCATTTTATGTACAAAAGGTATATGTTTTTTTCCATAAATCATTATCAATACACATGATGCGTAATAATATGATGGTAATTAGGTAATACAGTGTTCAATACAAAAAATACAAATTATTTTCCTTTAAAAGCAATATATTTGATTCCATTAAGATATGATCATGAATAGAATACTTTTGGTGCAATTTCAAACTTTGAGTGTTTAATGAATAAATAAGAATGCATGAAACCAAATCAATAGACAAAAAATCATTGTATAGTTTCCATTTTTCCTTCAAGTTGAAACAAGACCTTTATGCAATCATTTTTTCTTTTATTTTGAAATTAGTTTTAGTTGAAAATGTAAAAAATACAAATAACCACTATAGTTCTTATATGAGATAGCATAATATAAGCTATACCCTAATTATTGACTTAAAAAGGATCAAGTGCAATTACATTCATTATAAGTCCTTGAGCTCTATGAATTGTAGGTACACATGTAAGTTTAAATGGAAACTATTTTTTAACATTTAAAATTGTTTTGGATGTTTATTTTTACAAAGGTATAGTAATTTGAATAGTTGGCACCCATTTTGGATGAATGTTATTTGTATATAGATGTGAATAGTTTGTAATATGGTATTGATCGATCATTGGATCATTGAATTTTATCCAAATTATATCAATATTTTTGAAACAAGTATAATACTTGAAATTTTCATTTGATTTGTTTACTAGGTAATTTTCAATGTAATAGTTTCCAACAAATAACTCAATTAACATGTCATATTAAAAAAAATGGTAATGAAATTGTACATGCATATCCACTTATTTCATCATATGACATATCTTCTTCATGAATCACATTGATCGTAATATCTTCTCTAAGAACAAGTGAAAATATTTTGATATTGTTATTATTAGAGGTTCTTAGAAAACCCATTAGAACATGTTAATGTGTGCTTCTGTGCAAATTAGGATACATGTTTAGGATTTAGTCATAATTATAGAAATATCAAGTATTTATTTGGTTTATAATTACATATTTATTCAGATAGATGCAAACTTGTATTATACATAACATTCATTATTTTTATGTAATTAAAAAAAATAAGTAAAACAAGGTATACACTTCACATGGAACATGTACAAAAAGACATTAAAACAACCCATCACCTGATCTCTATATTAATATCTATATTTCAAAACTCTTTTCCTTTATAAATGATCACTATATATAGAAATTAAAAAATTCAATTGCTTCACATTATATATTTTTAGTTCAAGCTCAAAGGAGTCTTTTCGCATTTTGTAGTCTTTTAAAATACATACATAAGATGAATGCATACAAAATAATTTATGTTACACAAAATGTTCCACATCACACACTTTTCATGAATTTACATTCTGTGATTTTATATTTCTAAGTCTACTACCAAAAATTATGGTTGTTAACATTATATTTCTTGAAAAAATAATATAGAAATGTAGGATCATTTGGCACTGATCAAAAAAAATTGATTTTAATAAGAGACATTATGATGCAAGAGCATCCAAGGTGTATAGTAAATTTTGCATCACCTAAAATTATAGTAGGAATTTTGAGTAATTTTTACTAAGGGGACTCAAATCACATTATAGTTTCTCAGTGATCACATAAATCCAATTTGGGTCACATTTCTTCTCACAACTCTAAGTTTCCTTTTAATGGGGGTCACACATATATTTTATTTGTGTTCACATTCATTATAAATCACTCTATTTCCTCTAAGCCTAGTAGATTAAACTAAGTATTTAAATGTAGCACTGGGCACAATCCATTTTCCTAAGTCTATAGTGCTAATAAAGGCCAAATTTTCAATTAAGTATTCAGACATAAGACCCAACAAGTTGATTAATTTAATTGTATAGTATAACGGATCCACATACATGGAGTCACAACCTCAATAAATCCCCACATATTCAAAAAAAGATTCACATAGTCCATGAATCTATAAAAAAGGGATAAATGTCAATGCAGCATGTTCTCAGAGAGGTTAAATTCTAATCCAAGGTAGGGACCACTTTATGAATTCATGATAAAGTTTACATGGAATGAATAAATCCATGATGTTATGAAATAAAAAGAGGACATATTTTTTCATGAAATTGGATGTGTGACCAAATTTTAAGTAGATTTTATAAATTCATGGGTCCGTAGAAGATAAATGAATCACAGGAACATCTTTGAACCTATTATATAGAGACTTTGAGATTATGCCACATGTCACAATCCCATGATCCATATGACCTTAATTATAATATATAATAACAATGAAGGGAAATGACACAAATATCTTCATGCAACCATAGTTTTAGTGAGAAGGTATCAAATGGGGCATTTGGGTCTCTTTAGAAAACCCTTGATGAGAGATTCTAGTTGGTTATGGCTATGCAACAACTAAATCACCCATGTACTCACTATTAAAATAATTTCCAAGGAAATTTAAAATAGATGGAGAGATAATTTGAGAAGGTTGATAAGTAGGAAAATGAAAAAGATCTCAAGTTAAAAATTAAAGGGGTATTTTATCTCTAAAAAAAGAGAGTTGGGAGTAGTGTAGAGTCGTCATCATATTGAAGAGAGAGTCATCAACATATTGAAGAGAGAATTCAGTGGAATAGGAAAAGAAAAAGATATAAGAATGCAAATCTTAAGGCCTACAAGAGTAGCGTGAACACCATGATCCCTAATTCATATCTATGAATGTAAATTTTGTCTTAAATTTAATAAATAGAGTCTTTGTATTTATTTATGTCTTATGTTTGTGTGTTGAAGAGTTAGAGAATGAAAGAATCATTGCTGGAGAGTGAGGTAGTCATTAAATTTTCCACTTGTACCTCTTACCTACACCACATTGTCACATGTTTGAGATAATTTCCATATTATATTAAGGATAGACACAAATATTTCATATTTTTATCTAGTTTTAATTAGTTCATAGACTTTGACATTATTTTCCAAAAATCATATGGAAATATATCATTGATTATTTTAATTCTTTTCAATACCAAAAATTCATTAAAAGGTTGTGTTTCATAGAAGTCATCATAAAATATCATGTCAATGCTACCAAAATATGGTATCAACATGTGTTTTATTTTTCTAGGCTAATTGTTAGTGAAAAGCAATAATTATCCACCAACAGGAGAAAAATCATATATAAGAACAAATTGAAATTGGTGATAATGTTTAAACAAATAATGCTTAAACAAAGTATCTAGGCATTTAGAACTCATTGGAATGATTTCATATCTATAAAAGGGAAATAAAAGTGGAGAATGAAATGTCATGCCATCGACATAGTAAGTGGCTTTGCATGTTAATCCCAAAATAAATCCTTTTGGTTTCAATGGACCACTATTGATTGAGTTGTTATAGACATGAACCAAAGTTTCAAAGATTAATTTTAATCTCAATGGATTACATATTCTTGCACCACCAATCAATAAAAGTTAATATGGCATTTCAAGGTTGGTGCACTTTTTTAATGCAATGTCTTTTACAAATTTTTATTATTTTTTATAGCATGTTCATGTGTTTTTAGTATGTAACATTATTTTTAATGAACAAACATTTTCCCATTTAAAAATTTTTGCCTAAGTTTTGTGCATTGTTAAGCCATGCAAAGGAAAATCAAGTTGTATGTCATAATTTTCATTTAATGTCTCACTTTTTTTTCTCAAAAAAAAAAGATTATATCACTATCTTTGATTTAGTTTTCAATTCATTTATCACATCATACATATCCTCACATTTTTTAATGATATCATAAAAAAATATTTCCTCATTATTCCTTATTAAATTTTATGAAATTTATATGCATTGCACCATGTCAATAAATCAAATTTGAGACTCATATAAGTGTTTTTAAATGAAACATAGAGGGAAATTTTTTCTCAATAGTAATTGTCATCATCCAAATTTAAATTGTAGCTAACAAACAATATGACATGTGTCTTTCCAAATCTTTTTTGCCATTTTTATTTTATGCATAAATAAATTCTGTGAGATAAATATCATGTAGACTTTTTGTTCATGCAATAAAGTAGTCTATAACTTATTGGCCCATAACATTTTTGAATTAATTTAGTTATTTATTCAACAAGACTAAATTTTTTAAGATGAATGTTTATTATTCATTACAAGAAGTATTTATGAATATTCATTTTCTCTAATTGTTATATAGTAGGATGGACATAATAATATGTGCAAACATATATTAATAATTAATCATTTCATTTTCCAATCTTTGTATCATTTGAATATCATCAAATCGCAATGCTTCATGTTCTTTTTATATCTTCCTAATTATCATTTTCATTGATTTATGGATACTAATCATGTATGATCTAACATAATTCAAGTTTCATATGCATTAATAATGATCTATGCATCTATATTTTCTTTTATGATGGAACCCAAACAATTTAATTAACCAAGAAAAATTACTGGAAGTAAATATTTTACCCACTAAAATAGGTCCACAAGCATTTTATTAATCAATATAAAATAAGTACATGAAAAGGGTGTCAATATGTCATTAACCCTTTGACATACAACAACATGAATTTATAATATTTCACCTATGACTAGTAAATCCAACTAACCTAATAACCACTTCTCAAAAAAATACAACCCAAAAATTAGTTGTAATTATTTAACTCAAAAACATAAATCAAAGTAACTAAACATTATTCATGGGGGTGTCTTTATAAAATATCCATGCCCCTTTACATTATTATTTACCTAACACTATTTATTATTATCCTAACAACATAACCTAATATTAAGACTTTGGAACAAGTCCTAACAAACCCCCCCCCCCATGATCCAAAGTCAGTTCTTTGGACACATACCAAGCATTTTTATGAATTTCTCAAATTTTATTCTATTAAGGGATTTTGTGAAAATGTCAGTTGTTTGATCAGTAGTTGGACAATATATTGGATCAAGTGCTTTCTTCACCACCAACATTCACAGATAGTGACATTTGACATCTATATGTTTTTTTTTGGCATGAAATACTAGATTTTTAGACATTTTTATTGCACTTTGATTATCAATGTATAACTATGTAGGAGCAATCTAAAAATTTTGAAGATCTTCAAGAATGCAGCATAAATATATAATTTCTCTAGAAGAATCCCATGATACAATGTATTATGATTCTGATGATGAATTTGCCATTGTATCTTGCTTCTTATAATACCAAGTGATGGCAACTAAACCCATATGTATAATGTATCTTGTTGTGGACACTTTGTCATCCACACATCTACCAAAATATATATCACAATACCCAAAAAGTTTGAAGTTATTATTGTAGCAGCACTCAAGGCCATATGTTTTCATTCCCTAAAGGTAACAAAGTACTCTTTTTGTTGCATGCCAATGAATTTATCTAGGATCATGCATAAATCTAGACAAAATTCCAAATAAAAATGATATATTAGGCCTGGTAATCATCAAATATATCAAACCCCCCACTAATTGTCTATATTTTGTGCCATCAAAAAAGGCACTATCATCATCCTTAGATAATTTCAAGTTACTTTCCATGGGAGTGAGGGAAGGTTTTCAATCATTCATGCCAAACCTAGTAAATAAATTTTAAATATACTTAGATTATGAAATGAAAATACTTTTCTCTTTCTAAGTTACTTTTATGCCTACATAATAGTGAAGAAGTCCAAGATTTATCATCTCAAACCCATCTTTTAATTCCTTCTTCACAGACTTGTTATGGTTTTCATCATTACTTGTGAGAAACAAGTCATCAACATAGAGAACAAGAATCACTAATTTCTTACCCCGCACTCAAATATAGAGAGTATCATCAAATTCACTACATTGAAAGCTAATTTTATTCAAATATGAATCCATTTTTTCATATCAAGCCCTAGGTGCTTATTTGAGCCCATAGAGAGCTTTAATCAGTTTACACACTTTATGCTCTGCACCCACTTTCTCAAAACCTTAAGGTTGTTTCATATATAATTCTTCTTGTAAATAACCATTTAAAAAATCACTTTTAACATCCATATAATGTACTTTATAACCATTTTTTTCTAAGGTAATTACCATAGGAATAGTGTGTTATTTGGTATTTGGTACAAATGTTTCTTCATAGTCAATACCTTCTTGTTGCGCATAGCCTTTCGTAACAAGTCTTGCCTTATGTTTATCAATGGAGCCATCTGATTTATACTGGACCCTGTAAACCCATTTGTATCTGATGGGTTGAAGATGTGGAGGAGGATCAACCAAAACCCAAGTATTATTGTTAATTATAGCATCATACTCATTTTTCATTGCCTATTGCCAAACCTATTCAATAGAAACCTCCTCAAAAGTAAATGGATCGGTGGAAGTAGTAAAAACCATTGCAAAGTTAACTTATTTATGAGAAATTTTCAGACTTGTTAGACCAAATTCATACGTTGTTAAGTCAAAACAAGTACTTCAATCCCATTTTGGATATTTATTCAAAAAATTTAGATCATGAACACTAAAATTCTCATCATGTGCACCAACTAAAGGAAGATTTAGATAATTTTCAACATTATCTAAGTCATGAACCTATGAAGTACTAGATGAAATATAAGGGATAATAGTATCATACCATAACCTATAAGAATTTGCCTCATTATTCAATCCCTTATTATGTTTTGCAATCTTCCTCTCTAACTTGTCAAATTGAGAATCAATATCTGCAATGTTCATAGTACCAAATTCATCAAATACCACATCCCTGCTCACTATGAATTGGCATTTATATTATGCAAGTAAATGATACCCCTTTTTATTTTCAAAATATCCATGAAATATGCATTTTTGACTTTGTGGTTCCAACTCAGTTTTATGTTTAGTGGGAACTAAATTGAAACAAAGGCATCCAAAAACTTTCAAGTGTTTAACTTTTGGTTTAAACCCATACCAAGCCTCATATGGAATATGTCTCAAAAGTGTAGTTGTAAGGGACCTATTTTTCAAATACACTTTAGTACTAATGGCTTTGGCCCAAAAAATTATCATTGAGTTATTAATAGTACAACATACCCTGAGTTGTGCCCTCTAAAGTCCTTTTCATTCATTTAGATATTCCATTTTACTGTGGAGTATAAGCATTAATGTATTTTCAATGAATATTATGTTCTCAATAGTAATCCAAAAACTCAATTGAAGTATACTCACCACCATTCTTTGAATGAAGAGTGGCAAAGTGTGAACTTATTTCTTTTTCAACTAAGTGTAACCAGTCAAAAAACTTAGTGAAATCTTCTGATTTGCTTTTCATGAAAAACACCCAAGTCATTCTAGAAAAAACATTGATAAACCACACAAAATACCTACACCCTATAATGGATGACTTCTTCATGTCACATACATCACTATGAACTAACTGTAAACATCTATTAGCTCACCATGAAGAATGCTTAGGAAAATTTTCCTGATTACTTGCCTCAAACACATGATTCACAAAGAATACTATATTTACAAAAAGTGGACAACCTACTCACCATATCATATCTTTGCAAGTCCACTAAAGAGTGAAAATTCAAATGTCCATAGTGGAGATGCCATAATCACTATATAGACATAGTAATTATACCTATATCAACAACTATTGCAAGTTCCATTATGGGAGGAAGCACTTTACAATGCAATCTTACCAAATTTCCATCCTCATAACCTATATACATGGTTTTATATCTAAACTTCACTAAATTGATATAAATGAGCCCATTTTCAAGCATAATTTGATAACCTTTCTTGCAAATAGTTACCAAGGAAAGAATATATTTTTATAATGTGGGAACATACCAAACATTCTCCAAGTATTTGATAGATCCATTAGGAAGGAGAATCTGAATTGACCCAAGACCTTATGGAGTATGCATAGACTTATTTGCCAAGGATGTTAGAGATAGATAAGATTCTTTAAAATTACAAAAGAAGTCTCACCTGAATATCATGTGTTTGGTTGCTCCTATATCTAAAACCCACACATTCATGAACTCATCTGTAGCCTTATATTCCATATAAGCAATATTCCCAAAAGTAGTGAATGTAGATTCATGAGTAACATTGCTAGACTCATCATAATCATGGTAAAAATATTGAGTAAAGTTAGACTTAGTCACTTTTTATGGCCTCTTAATTTTGTCAAAATGAATACTACACTGAGAGGCAATGTGACCAAATTTCCCACATCTATGACACTGAATGTCTAATCTACCTCAACTTTTAGCTCTATAAGAATTGTGACCATGTCCTCCATCACTAATTTCATTTGAATGAGAATGGCTAGATTTTTGATTTGAATAGTTGTTTTGATGATATCATCTACCTTAGTTTTGAAATTTGCCTCCTCTATAACCTCAACCCCCTCTATAATTATGTCCTCTATAGTTTTGTTAACCAAAATAAGATGAACTAGGCTTGAACTTTGAAACATGGGATTACTTGGTTTTCTTGGATTTCTTGGGTAGAGAGAGGTCATTTTGAATAAGCAACTTAGTCAATTTATCAAAAGTGATGTCTATAATCTTGTCAGAGACATGCAACATTTCTATAAAGTTCTTATAGGACACAAGTAGTCCTTTCAATATAGCAGTAACTATGAGATTATCATCTAGTTTTCTAAATATAGCCTTAGTGTAATCAATAGCAATATTATTCAACTTTGACATGTATTCTCCCATATCCCCATATTCCTCTAACGATAAAGTAAACAACTGCATGTGTATATCTAACTTCTTATGTTTAATATTTTTATCATACAAATCAAATAAGGTCTTCCATGTAGTGTAACTATAAGGAGAATTTTTAATATGTATATAGGCATCATGAGTACAAAAACACTTGATTAAAACTAGGGATTTAGAATCACAAAGATTAAAACTTTTAAGTTTGGCCTATATTGTAGGCAATGTAGGATTTTCATTCTTTATAATATCCCATAACTCATTAAACACTAGTGAATCTTCCATCAAACATTTTTAATTAGAGTAATTATAAATCATTAATCTATCACCATCTAAAATAAAATTTTGAATCTTTGGCATCTTGAAATGAAAGCAACTGCGACAAAAGAAAAGAACAACACACTAACTTAGAACACTTTTTACAAGACAATACTTCTATGGAGTTTTTGATGGGTTTTGAACTTAATCTTACCAAAAATCAAAATATTACACCCTTATTTCACTAATTACACCCTTATTTTATCAAAGTAATACAACACTCTTATATCACCAATTACACCCTTTTTTTCCACTAAAAACCACACTTTTACACATTTTAACCCTTTACATTGTGTAAATCATGTAAAATATTCCAAAAATAATGGAATATTATCCAAAAACTAAATAACTATGTTGTACTTTTCTCTAAAAAGAAGTTTTGAACCCTAGACCTCCACCTTCCAAGGGTTGTTACAAAATAAGACTTGCCAATTTCTCTATGAACATTAACAACACATAAAAGGAGAACAATGTATTTAAAGTTTATTTTTCCTTCATTAATAATTAAAAAAATTAATTTTTTAATTAAAAAATAAATCACCCATGATTTTTTTGAAAATGAATTTAAAAGCTTCCAATCTGGTGGACCCCTCGAAACCCCAAATTTCCTCACAAACTATATCAAACTTTAGCCAAATGAAATAATGTTATTATTAAAGCTGCTTTCCACACCAAACCTGAAACTGGGATGCCATGGTTGCCTAGAGAAATTCTTGAAGCTTCATCAAACCACTCAGATCTGTACCAAGTTGTACAAGGCCATATAAACTAATAAAAGGATGATTTTTTTAGAGTTTTAAACAAATCTGAGCACTGTGAAAGATTATTTTATGAAAAATGAAAGTTTTTTTAGGTAATGGGATTCCATAAGGCTGTAAAAATGTTTTTTGAGGCCGTACAACTCAATAAGAGTGATTAAAATGCATTCAAGAGTGATTTGGGATAGGTTTTTGGTAATTTGACACTCCAAAATAAGTGAAAACTTATCAAATATCCAAATTTCAATTTAAATTTTATTTTCATGCATATATAAGATGTAAAATTATGAATATTATCTTGTTATAATTAGCTACAGGATCTAATGAATCTAATAGAAAGCATAAATAAGAGATAAAATAGTAATAATAATAATAAACAATAACTGTATATCTAAGATAATAATTAAAATGAATAAATAATTAAAATATGATGAATTACTCTAATAATTCAATATTAATATAATATATAATACATAAATATCCATTTCTTATATAGAGCAAAGCGTGCATGATAAATATCAAGGAACTTACACAACACGTGTAGTTCAACTGATATTTGTCTACATGAATATTGGAGTGCAACTCCACACTAAAAAGATAGGTGTCCAACTTGTGTAAATGATCAACATAAGTTGACTATTAATTAAAAAATCTTATCATATCTTACCTTGATTAGTGGAGTGGAACTCCACTGTAACAAGTGTCTAAGTTAACTACTAGCTAAGCAAGCTTATCATATCTGGTGCAAATTATTAATAAACATAATAAACTAATTACAATAAGTAATTAGTGAAACAAAATAATAAATAGTAAATACAATAAAATGTAATAAAGCAAATAAATGCACCAATATATCTATACAAATCTAAAAAAAATCTTTTGAAGGTTTTAAAATAGTTAAAAAATAGATTTTTTGCCATTGGAAGCTCTAAATTAGGGAGAATCATTCATAAATTCATTCAGTTTCATCCCAAATTTATTGAACACATATATGGAGGATATACCACTATTTCATAGTATTTTTCCAAGCCAAAAATACTATATAACTGATTAAATTTGACTCTTTGGCAAAAAAATTGGTTTTGAATACAAACAATCACCTTCCCTGGGGTCTACAAAGCTTCAAAAGATCAAATCTGACTTCTACAAGTATATAGCCATGAAAAATGAAATTTTATAAATAAATTTGACTTTCCAATGTATTATTTCCACCAATCACATGCTTATAAAAAGATTTATTTGAAAATATTAATTTTTAAACAATATTTCAAATGTTTTCACACCAAAAATTTAATCAAAAACATATTGTGTATTTGCAAATTGATTTCATGTGAATCTTTTCCAACCACATGAATTAAAATCACCTTGAGATAATTATTCCCTCATTTTACCATGAACTTATCATGCTACCATGCTCAACCAAGCTCTAATACCACTGATGGAACTCGAATAATTTAATTCACCAAGCAAAATTACTAGAAGTAAATCTTGTGCCCACTAAGGTGGGTCCACAAGCATTTTATTAATAAAGATAAAATAAGTACATGAAAATGGTTCCAATATTTTGTTAGCCCTTTGACATACAAAATCATGAATTTATAGGATTTCACCTATGACCAATGAATCCAACTAACCTAATAACCACTTCTCACAGGAATGCAACTTGAAAAGTAATTGTAATTATTTAACTCAAAAACATAAATCAAAGTAACTAAATATTATTAAAGGGGTTGTATTTATAAAATATTCATTCCCATTTCCATTATTATTTACGTAACATGATTTATTATCTACCTAACAACATAACCTAATGTTAAGATTTTGGAACAAGTCCTAACATTTTCTTAGTAGTGGTATATTTTTAAAAAGTTATTGTTACATGCCTATGTCAATCTTATTTAAAATAATAGTGTTGTTTGTTTCAATGTACTTCAAATCACTTTTAATCATTCAATTTTTTTCATGCTTAGCTCATTAGGAAAACATGGTAGAGTAAACTAAACTATGATACCATATTTATTCAATTACCAATAAAATATGTTTACATTTTAAAGAGCAATGTATTTTACTTTTATTTTATCTCATGTATTTTGGTATGTTTCATTGGTGGCTAAGGAAAATTATATTTCCACTTTGATTTTTTACCTCTCTTGATATCTTTATGCATTGATAATGCAGTTCATGGTAGGGGGTCCTAGTGAGGGGATGCCCTTGGTCATGTAGCTAGAGTTACACAATAGAAATCACCATTCATTATTTATTATTAAATGACAATAAACCTTAATGACATCTACATTCATATTGACTCTCTACTTTATTTCTATATGACTAAGCCTATTTGGGATTTATAATCATGAACTCTCTCAGTTGCAGACTCTATACATTTTTCATATGAGATCTCCCTTTATACCATATGGCCTTCTCTCATCTACTATCTATCTCTCCTTAATATTTTATACCTATTTTATTGACTCTTCCCTTGACCTCTGCCACCTTTTTTTGAGAGAAAAAATTCCCCTTTTATTCTCAACCTAAGATCTTTTTCCTTTTCCCACTCGTTAAAATTCTCAAACTACATGTGATTCATAAGTAATTTGTTGTAATAACAACCCCATATGTGGTTCAATTATATCATGGCCATAAGCATTTGAAATATCTCATCAAGAGCTTTCCATCGAGACCCATAACATTCCATTTGGTGTTTTCTTATGAAAAATGTGGCCACTTCAAATTTTGTTATTTCCCTTCCCATTATTTTGATTTTTTTTTAGAATAGTGGTTGCAAGGTTCAACAGGAGTATGCCACATGTCATGATCTTAGGGTCTCCATATAAATGTCTTATATCTATTCCCATTATCTCTTCATCCTTCATGGACTCATGGATTGTATTAATCCTAAAACATAATAGGTCATGCATCCATCTTTATGAATAATATGGTCCCTATTAATTCATGAACCTGTGGATTATTTACATCCTCTTTAAGAATTCTCACACATCTGCTTGAGGACTATGGCTTCCATGTTGACTTTGACTATGATATCCATGAACAAGCTATGATTATGACACCTATCACCTCCATGAAATCATGAACTCTATGAATTTTGTGAGATGTCTATAGACTCTGTGGGGATTTTTTCCAAGTCATGCATCTGATGCAAATTAAAATATAGTAAAGGATACATTGGCATCCACTTAATAATCTTATCAAGTCTGATGTGGACTATGTTTCCTTATGGATTAAGTGTGGACACTTAGTGGAAATGTGGCCTCCATGATACTTCAATATATAATTTATGAATATTATGAGCTTGGGACTTAACCTCTATGAATCCATTAAGCCTAAAATATGCCTTGAGACACTTTATTGAAATCTACAAAAATCCCTACCTATTTTTGGAGATGAAAGATTGTTCATATGCCTTAGATGTTCCTACATTTGACACTCAAGGTAAATAAAATGTGAGATCATATGCACATGGATAAAATAAGTGGTAAAACCACTCTTTTATCCATTGATATTGATGACCATGGTGTTCCCTTATATCACACCATATACCTCAACTACTTTTCTCCTTGTTTCTTCCAATTATAGCTTCTTATTGCCTTAAAATCATTCCTCTTCTGCTTATATCTATTATCTTTCCTCTTTTGTGGGATTAGACCTACTATAAACTGTCCATAACCACCAAAGTATTCTCTTATTTTTACCCATTTTTTGGGCATAGTTTGTCCACATCCACCAAATGGTTCTCTTCTTATTTTTCCATCTTCCTATGGGCTTAAACCCACATATATTTAACCTCATCCACTAAGATGATTGTTATTGCATATTTTCTCCTCTTGTGGGATTGAATATACTATTGTCATCCAACCACCTCCTCTAAAATCCTTGATTATCTAACATGTTGTTGGGTTCTTCCTATTATCACTCTTCTCTATTTATATCTCTTATTTTATCATGGACACCATTTTATTCCTCTACTTCTCTTTTTTCCACAACCTTATTACTTTTGGATTATTACTTACACCTAAGTTGAGATGGGTCAATATAGTATAGGGTTAGGAATATATAAAAAAATAAGCATAAGGGTGATAAATAGATCTATAGCAAGCTAATTAAATTACAAAAATAAAAAAACCAATGTTATGATTTTATAATACTGAGCTATGCTAAAAATGAAAAGTATAGTAATTGATTGATATTGTAATAAGTTTGAAATAAGAATACTTAGTTTATTGTGTGCATGTAGATCTAGGCTAAAACATGATAAAATTGGACTAGATATGGATTCTGAGTCAATCATTAATTTTTTTAAGTTTTCACTTTGTGGCCTCATAAGCTTGTATCGGATCTTGATAGTTGCATTGAAGCTACTATCTGACTTGGTTTCATGTGTCTAGTATGAAATATTGATTGGATCTAAGTGTGACCACCTAGATCCTTTTGGGTTTTTTATCACTTTCTTATGATGTGTGTGGATCATGTGCATGTATTTTCACTCTTTATCAAATGATTAAACCCTAGATCTTCGCCCTTAAAGTGACTATGGAAAAAATGGGTTAGTGGGCACATAGTGTTGAGATGCCTTGAGGAATCCTTTATCAATGGATGTTACCTACATAGATAATAATCCTTAGAGGGCCTCAAACTTATGTAATTCTCCCCTATGTGTTGGTTTGTGTGTGTATTCAGATGCAACATAAAATAAGCAAGCACATAGAGTGACCTAGCTTATAACTTAGAAAATATGGCTCATGTAGTGCTCCTTCAGTACTTTAGACTTGTAGATGGATTGTCCCTATGATTGATATTGAAATAGGAAATAATAGGGAATCTTTGCTCACTTGAATTCTTGATTGATTATTTTTGGTAAGTTACCTTATGATTTTTTAGGCTTATGCTAAGTGATGAACGAATGAATGAGGGTTGATCTTGTATATATATCAATCCCTTTTGTAAATATCTTATATAAAATTAATTAGGCTAACCATATAGATATGTTTCATTTTTAAATTTGATGACTTTGGGGTACTAAACACTTAGTTTGGCATAGGACACTAGTGTCGATTTAGGCATCTAACTAGGATGCAAGTGTCCAAGAAGCTAAAAAATATGTATAGGTCCAAAACTTGCATAGGATGATAGTAATAAAGTTATTATCATTTTGAGCAGTACCAAAGGAATTATCATTAGATTAACATATGGTCAAACTAAGATATAATCAATAGTCACAAGAGATAGTAGATACAATCCTTTTGATAGCTTGAAGGTCTTAGAACTAAAGGGTACAACCAAGAGAAGTAATTTACAAGTATAAAAGATTGAGGTGATATATAATTCAAACTTAATGTCTAAATTTACCCCACCTTTAATCTAGTAATTAAATTGTTTTTTAAAATAAAAAGGAATGTGTACCTAGATGTATATAACACACCTTATCTTTGTGTGAGTCCCACTTGAGTGTTTTTTTATTGACTGACCTATAACCAAGAGTATGTTATAGTATATAATCTATAATTAAAAGAATTTAGAATGCTTGAAATTAAAGAGAGTAAGGTTAGGAGTACACCTATGTGTCAATGCAACCATCTTGTCTTTTAGAAATTTTATTTGAAGAGATGATTTATTTTGAAGATTTAAAGTTGAGATTAGGACAAAATTAAAACTTTCAAGTGAAAATATATATAAATATTGGAGGTTAACTTGACCTAACCTTTGATGAAAGGTGAGTTGTCACCCAGCAGTTAAGATTAGCTTAACCATGCAATCCAATCATAATTATAATCTAATGAACATGAGTGATCCAAGTCAAGTCACACTATAAATATGGTGCGAGTGGATGATTTTAGCACTTATCCTATAAAATTGGTAAGATTAAGTGTTTTAATCACCTCAACCTTGCCAAAAGTGAACCAACTACTACAATAGATTAGCTCAATAACGGTCCATAAACTTCCATCCTAGTGTACGGTAAAGTCCATAAAAGTATTTGAAATTTAAAAATCTGATTTTATTTTGAAATATAATGTACTCTTTTTCATGGCATAGAACATCATATATGTCTCAAGCTAAAATTTGGGTATAACAATGGTATTAATATATAGAATGTAGCCACAAGGGTGTATCTAAATCATATAATTGTGCAATTTTGCCAATTTTTTAATTTTACAATTGTGGAAGACATGTTCCCATGACATTTACCCACTACAATCTAAAATTGAGAACTAGTATAATTATGAATAATATGTTTCCATAACATGACCCCACTTTAATCTAAAAATATTGAATACTGAATAAGTGTGGAAGTCATGCCTTTTTAGCATGCCTCCATTGAAATATGAAACTGTGAAGGTGTGAAATTCATACCTCAATGACATTCTCCCACTGATATTTCCCCTTTTGAGGTGATGGGAAGTAGAAAATGGTAGTCTCCTTACCTCAAAAGGATAAGATAACTGTATAATCTGTGAATGTATCATGTAACATATAAGAGTAGCATGTCTAGGTAGATATAGCAATGAGGTACATATTATCTGATCACATAAAGTCCTAAGATGCATTATGTGAATCATGGTAACATCTAGATAGTAATAGTATAAGTTCAATAAGCAATCAAGCACACACAAGATCACTCAAAATCAAATCAAAAGACAATGGTCTAAGGAGACATTAAACAAGGTTCAGGTTCAAATACCATAAAATCAAAGGGTCGTGTCTTAATAAAATGTCCACAAAGCATTGAAATACATATTCAAATGTCCACATACAACAAAATATGTCATATTAAATGTCACAAAAGGAAAACATAGGAAAGGGCCCCATAATCAATGGATCATATTTAAATGCTCGAAGAAGCAATATAATGTGAGAAAGACACTCAAAGAAGTGCATAAATGGAAAGCATATAACATAAGAAACCAACATAAATATACGATATTAGTTGCTAGATATATGTGTTATCAAAAAACATTAAGTACATAGCATATCAAATATATTGAGAAAGATATAAGCATGGATAAAGGCATGTGTAAGTATACATATGTAAGTATATAAGCTCAAAAATGATCATAGAATGATATAATCTATATGTATCATTATCAAAGAATTTTATGCCCATAATTTCTAAATAACATGAGTAGATAAAAGGCCCAACATATGAAAGTGCATAGATCATGTACTTAGGTATGCATGTATTAGACTCAAAATCTGTATGAAACACATGTATATAGAAATAGATGATATGCTATCCACTGACATGGAACTAACAATATAGATGAAAAGGAGATAATAAAACATGTAAAAGCCAAAATTATTTTTAGATTTTTTATTTTATTTTATTTTTTTGATATTTTTGGAATAGTCAAAATGTTTTACCCTTAGATTGGATAATTTGCATTGTTTAGATCATGATTGGATAGGTGAAAATGGTGCATGTCTTGTTCCTCCTCATGATTTACTTATGAAGTATAAGGGTGATTAACAACTTGTAGAATATGGATCAATTTTTCCTCATGATAAAATGATATACCTTTCTTATTTTGGTCAATTTTTGCTTCTATTTTATATAGCCAAAGGGTCCCTACTGTGAATGCATATTGAGATTTTTGTGGCATAACCCAAACCCTTATTTGAATCACTTTAGGACCATAATCAATTGGTATTTTATGTTTTCAAAGGATTATTTCCAAATAATTTTATTTTGTAAGTCTTTTATATCAAGGCCAAGTTGTTGCAACCATCTTATATTGTATATGGTTTTTATTTATGTAGGATCAACATGGTTATTCCAAAAGTAATCACCACCTATGAATAATGTGATTGTTAGATCTGGTTATCATAGATGTTGTTTAATTTTTTTAATATGAAGTAAATATTGTCGATGTGTATTATATGCCATTTGCACTTTTGTGTTTTGTTGAGAATAATCTTGCAAAGGATTGTTAAATATCTTATAATTTTGGTAATCACTAGGTTGTGAACCTGATTCCTTTTGAGGATCATGAAATGTAATTTTTTGGTCATAAATAAGGACCTAAATCTTATGCTTTGGGGTAAAACATTGGTTTTTACAATGCCTCAGGCCTTGGTGATAGTCATAATATGTAGTAGTGTCATATCTTTAGGAAGAGGGTGACTCATATTAATCTATATAGAATGAGGGAGAGATATGAGGTAACGCTCCACAAGCTTTAGAAGTAACAAAGCTGGAGACTCGAGTACATTTGTAAATTATTTTCTTGGTGCATAGGATAAGATAATTTGATTAGGTTTTTATAATAGTGTATCATCTAATTTGGTGGTTTCCAGTGTAACCTTGGTATATATGTCTGAATAAAAAGGTGTGTGATCAAATGTAGGAAAATTTCCTCTAGTATTATGTGTGTATGTTAAATCCTTATTTCTATTAGATATAATTTGATTGTTCTGTTTGATATGATTTAACACAAAGGCCACATATGTTGGCTCTACATTATTTGGCAAGGTTGTTGTATGTATGTTCTCATACATATACCCTTGTATGGTGGTGACTTGTGTAACAAGTCTAAGAGTGAAATTTTATCCATAGCATCATTATATGTCTTTGAGATCTATTGCATATGTTTTTTGTGGTTTCTTTGGTTTGGAAGAGAAATTTGCATTGATGAAGATGAGTTTTGATGAATGATATATTTAGAGGACACATATTTATAACCAAAGATAATAACATTTGCATTGTGTGTTAGATCTTGCATAATATCTACAAAAGTAGCCAATGTTATATCACTAGGTACTTGGGTATCATGTAATGCTTCATATAAGATATATTATATATAGTAGAGTGATTTAGAAGTTTGAGGATTTAAATTTTAGCATGTGTGTTACCTAATTTGTCAATAAGGTCACTTCCCATAAGTTTAGGTTTAGAATGCACTTGCTTTATCATATTACAAAAATAATTAGAAATGTGTATTAAATGTGGTTGTTATTTTAAAACCTCTCATTATATTGACAAATTTTTTGTATTTCATTGAATGATAGGTATGATTAAGTAATTATAATAAAAAACCACAGTGATAATCACAAAATATATCCCAAAATGGGCTATAGATGCATCCATATTTCACATATTTGTAATAAAATGAAATCTGATTTTTAACTTGTGAAATCTTGATCAATCAAAAATCAAAAATAAAGATTCAGTAAACCCTAGATCAATATCTAGGGTTTTGGGAACCAAAGGTCAGGTTAACCAAATGTTTAACCCTTAATTGAGATGGGTCAATATAGTATAGAGTTAAGAATACAGAAATGAATAAGCACAAAGGTGATAAATAGATCTATAATATGCCTATTAATTTTCATTTAGATAAATAATGTTATGAATTTTATAATACTAATATATACTAAAAATAGAAAGTATGACTATTAATTGATATTGTAATAAATTAGAAATAAGAATACTTAGTTGGTTTATTATTCTCATGTAGATCTTGACTAATACAGTCTAAAAGTGGACAGGATCTAGATTATGGGTCTATCATTAGATTTTATAAATTTGAAATTTGTGGCCTTGAACACTTACATTAGATCTGGATGGTTACATTGATGTTACTACCTAATTTGAATGTAGTTGTCCATTACATAATATTGACTAGGTATAAGTGATACTACCTAGAGACTTTTAGGTTTTATGTCACCTTTCTTTTAATGTGTTTAGATCATGCATAAAGGTTGTCACTCTTTATCAAATGATCAAACCCTAGCTCTTCACCCTTGGAGTGACTGTGGAAAAAATGGGTTAGTGGGCACACGATGTTGAGTTGGCCCAAGAAAACCTCTATAAATGGGAGTTGATTACATATCCAATACTTTTAAGAGGGCTTTAGAATTATGTATTTTTCCCCTACATGTTGGCTTGTGTGTGTATTGAGATGCAACATGCAATAAGCAAGTACATAGAGTGACCTAGCTTGTAACCTAGGAAATAGGGCTCATAGAGTGATCCTTCAGTACTTTAGACTATTAAATGGGTTTTCCATAAGACTAATATTTAAATAATAAATAATAGGGAAGCTTTGCTCACTTGAATGCTTTATTGAGTACTTTTGGTATGTTGCCTTATGATTTTTTAGGTGAGGAACGAATGAGGGTTGAACTTGTATATATATCAATCCCTTTTGGAAATATATCACATAAAATCACTTACATCAACCATAGAGATTCAATTTATTTTCAAATATGATGACTTCAGGGCACTAGACACTTAGTTTGGCACAAGACACTAGTGTCAACATAGGCATCTAGATGGGATACAAGTGTTCAGGAAGCTAGAAAATAGGTACAAGTTCAAAACTTGTGCAGGATGATAATAATTAGGTTAATAGCATTTTGAGTAGTATAAAAGGCTTGTTCATCATAATAGCATATGTTCAGACTAAGAGATAAGCAATAATCACAATAGATATCAAATGTGAACCTTTTGATAATAGGAAGATATTATAAATGAAGTGTACAACCATTAGAAGTACTTGCCAAGTATACAAGATTGATGTGTTATATAATTCATATTTAGTGTTTACACTTCTTCATTTTCAAGAGTCTTAAAAAAGGACTCATATTCTTTATATTCTTCTTCACATGCTCTAGATGATATATGAATCGATTAATCCTCCTCATTTTTTTCTTGAGTGCATAATTTTTCACTCCTAGCTTCACCTATTCACCTTAGAAGGCCTCTTTTAATGCCTTATTTCTCTCCATCTCTGCACTTACACACTAAATACAGTCACAAATTAGTTTAAAGACATGATATTCAATAGTCCCTATAGGTTTTTCCTCTATTTTTGCCCTATTATCTTGATTTCCACCAAGCTTTATATCCTTAAAGTCTTCATCATTCTACTTACCCCTCAAAATAGTGCTCAAATTCCCTTATCATAACTCTCTTTTTCTTCACTTATCATCTTCTTTGCATCAACTCCATGTTTATTACATTATCAATCTTTCTTCTCTTTGTTTTTTACTTCTATGTCATATGAGTGACATTTTTTATTTCTCCAATCCTTTACCATTTCTCTTGTAAGAGTATTATATCCCACATTTAAATACTACAAGTGAAATCACTTTTATTTCACTTCTTATAATTTCCCCTCATACATATGAGCATGTTGGACTGAATCACAAATTATCCTCTCTTCGTTATCTCATTTTTTGTTAGATATGCACATAAATCAACCAAATTAAGGAAATCAATAGCTTCCCCAAACATTTTTCTATCTCCTTTTCATTACTCAAATATGTGTTGTCCAACTCTTCTTTTTTGTTCACATTCTCCTCCTAGATTGCATTTACATTATGGACTCCTAAATGCCCATATCAACAACATCCATGGTTTTCCTCTCCTTATTCTTTACTCTATTTTATTTTTTTATGAATGTATATAGTATCCAACCATACTATCCTCATGTGCATTCACTTTCATTTCAGCCACCTCCATTATTTTCTTCATGGAAACCTAAGACCCTTCTTTGTTGTCCTCTTCATTCACCTATATTGTTTCATGTAAGTAAACATGTATCTTTTCTTGGTTGTCATCAACCTTCCTTTTGTGTAACATAGAAAAACAAATGAATTACATGTATCTTCCAAGGATAATTTAGCTTCTTCTCACTTAAATCATATCAAATAATATTTCTCATCATCCATTAATGGGTCTCCTTATAGTGAACAATCTATTACTTCCACATTCTCTTCCATGAATCTTTATTTATTTATGGTCTACTCACATCTTTCTTTCTCTTTGTTAATTTTTGGAGAATTAACCTTAATTTGGGTCCTTTATATAGGTTTATAGACTTATCCTAAGTCTTAGTTATATGTGCATTTATTATATTTTTAAATACATTTTATTTTACCCTTTTGAGGTGTTGCTAACCTATTTAGTCCACTTTTTAGATTGAGTTACTTGCATGTAACTCTTCTCCCCCCACATGGCACACACATCCTCCCCACTTGTAAGAGGATTAGTACCACTTGGCACTCATGCCTAATCTTGCACATGTAACTCCACTTCTCTTTTAGCTCTATATTAAGATCACACCTCCCTCATTCCTCAACACTCTCATCATACAACTCATTCTTGTTGTTATAAGTATTGATCTTGCATCCTTTATGTTATCTCAGCCTAAGGCCATTCTTCTCCTAAGTTTCTACTTATTATATTTAGAGTGATTCATTGTTCTAAGCTTCTTGATACTAGTGTGGGGTTTTTCACCATTCGATAATTTCCCCACTTATCAAATCTCTTATCTCAAATTTTTGGTTTGATCTACTTTGCAAGGCAATATGGTTAATTTAATTGATTTTAACATTTTATTCTTGGAAATATTCTATTATTATTCTTGAAAATAGACTTGGTCTTCTCACTTGGATTCTCTCTCTCCCATTGCCTTTCACAAAAATATTATTCTCTTTCACTTATATCTTTACCCTTAGTATTTTTTATAATGGTTTTGAGTTTCTCACATGGAAACATATCTCCTTTATTTTTTATACAGTCTTATTTTCCTTTCCTTTCTCTAAAGTCTTCAGACTTGGAGTTTTTTCCATCATTCTTTCTATAATTTTCAGTGCACAACATGACCCATCAATTTGGAAGCCATATATTCCAAAATACTCACTCTCTTATTTCTTTTTATGTCTCTCCTTTCTTGGATATATCTCCAATACACAATGCACTTACTCATAGTTGTTTTCTTACAATATTTACCCTCATGAGGTATTGTCTATTCCCACTTTAAATAAATTCTCTGTGTTCTTTTTACCACAAAACAAAATAACATTGAAAGTGAGATTACATATTTATTTCATATTGACCTTTGTCATTCTCTTTTTGTTGAGATCATCTCCTTCACTTTCTTGGTTTCTCTCCAAATCTTGTAGGGAAATCAACTCATGGATTTAATATCTTCTCCACTTTGTGTAGTCTCCATCATTTCTAATTTCCCATGAATTTCCTTTAACATCTCTATCACGTCTTATACTCTTGTTTCTATTCTACTTTTGTGTTTCATTTATTCTCCATGAAAAGGCTTCTCTTTCACAACATGTAATTAATTCAAGCAAGATTCTCTTTCACAACCTGTGTTAGACTTAAACAAGAGTCTCTCTCACTTTCTTTTCACTTGATAAACTTATCACACAATTGAAAAAAACTTAACCTCTCTCTTATGAAAGCTTATCTTTCACAACTTACAGTTGACTCAAGCATGATTCCCTCACAACATCCATTAGACTCAAACAAAAGTCTCTCACACTTTCACACAACTCTCTTCACTTTTAGGACTATTATCTTACATATAACAAACATGTCTTCTCTCTCATGTAAGGTTCACTTTCACAAATTTAAAATGACTTAACACGAGTCTCAAATTTTTTATATGACTCTTATTTACTTGTAGGACTTTATCACACCTAAAAAAATACTCACTTTGACTACTATGATACCAATTTATGTAGTTCACAGTAGTTTGTCTCATTGAAGGGATGCCCTTAGCCATGCAACTAAAACTACATACTGGAAAAAACATTCATTTATAATTATTAAATGAAAATAAATCTTAAATGAATCTACATTCATAGTGACTATTTACTCTACTCTCTCACTAGCCCTCTTTGGGATTTACAATCAATAACTCTCTTGGTTGTAGACTTTTCAAAATTTTCTTATAATATGTCCCTCTATACCCTATACTTCCTCTCAACTATCAGTTGGATCTCATTAATATAATGTATATACTATTTGAGTCTTCCACTAATCTCCACTCCTTATTTTTGAGATAAAAATCCCACTTTTATTCTCAACCTAAGATCTTTTTCCTTTTTTTCTCATCAGCCTTCTCTAATTATCTCAAAATGTATGTAATTCCCATGAATTTCATTGTAATAGAAACCCCATGTGTGGTTTAATTTTATTGTGGATAAAACCATTTGAAATATCTTATTAATATTTTTCTATCAAGACCCATAGTGCCCCTTTTGGTGTTCCCTTATGAAAATTATGATCGTTTGAAATTTTATTATGTCACTTCCCATTACCATAAATAATTATGAGAATAATCATCATAGGGTTCAATGGTATTGGGGAATGTTTTATGATCTTAGGGTCTTTGTATAATTTTATCTAAACTATTCCTATTATATATTAATCCTTCATGGATCCATGGACCATATTAAGTCCAAAACATAATTGGTCATGTGTCCATCTTTATGAATAATATGACCCTCATTAGTTCATGGACCTTGGAGTATTTAAATCCTTTTTAATAATTTTCACCTATGGATTTCATGTTGAATTTGACTATAATCTTCATGAACAAGTTGTGACTATGACACCTATCACATCCACGGACTCACAAACTCTATGAGCTCTATGATATCACTTTAAACTCTATAGTTTTTTTAGGTCTTGGATCCATTGAAAATTCCAATACATTTAAGGATTATTTGATGTTCAATGTATAAATTTTTGGGGTAGAAGACTAATTGGGATATCTAATCCACTTTAAAATCTTATCAGGTCCAATTTGGACTCTTTTGGTTTATGGGTTAAGTGCGAACACTTAGTGGAAATTTAGCTTTCATGAGAATTCAATATATAAGTTGCAAACACTATGACCTTGGGACTCGGCCTCTATGACTTTTTTAAGGCTAAAATATTCCCCAAGACTCTATTGAAAGATACTAAAATCCCTACATATTTTTGGTAATGCAATATTTCCCATTTTCCTTAGACACTCTTGCATCAACTGTTGGGTGTGAAGTCATTATTCATGGTGATGTGGCATGTAGGTGATGTGCCATGTGATATGTAAGTGATGCAAGTGATGTGGCATATATGTGATGTGTTATGTGAGTGATGTGGCATTCTAGTGATGTGGCATGTAAGTGATGGGATAAGTGGTATGTAGGTGATATAGGTGATATGTCATGTAGGTGATGTGGCATACAAGTGATGTGGCATGTAGGTGATGATGAGTGTCATCTATTTCCTCATTTAATCAATATTCAATTGATGTCTTATCAACTAGGGCTGGTGTCCAAAGCTATCTGCAGTAAGGTGTGGGATGGTAGATCTAGAAGGTTGCTTATGGGGGTGTTTGATGATCCTATTCTAACTTTGACTAAAGAAAAGAATGTGTCCTAAACTATGTGATTCACACTTTTGTTGAAAGAAAAATAAATCAAATCAATCCATTCTTTTTATGGAAGTAAAAGATCACACTCCTATTTTATGTTTATAGGGAAAGTAAATTCACACTTCTACTTATGAAATTAAATTTGCTTCACTCTTTTGTTGTAAAAGAAAACATACTTTGTGTAGAAAAGAAATGAAATAAGAAAATGCTCTTTTTAAACTATGAATTTGTTTTGATGTTTTTATAAATAAATGCAAATAGTAACAAGACAATGAACATATAAAATAGAACATAAATACTATACACAGTTCCTGGTTCTAAGGAGAGTGGGCCCTTGCTCCTCTCAGACTCAGGAACAAAGATTAATCAGTGCTGAAAACTAAAGTATTAATTTATAGAAATGAAATGATTACAATCTGGCTAAAACCTGTAAGCTTTTATAATATCTGATTCTTGATTCTCTATTTTCTCTATATCTTCTATTATATCATAGTTGAAAGTCTTACACTTTATACTAATACAATCAACTCAAAATAGGATGCAAAAAAATAGGACTCCTTGGTCGATCCCTTCATCCAAAGATAGGATATTAGATTTCCAAGAGATCCAATTATTTTGATGAAATAAATATCCTATCCTATAATAGTCCTAAAATCTGATTGCATACAAGTTTATCAAAAGCAAGTCCTTAAAAATAGTAGGCATTTATTTTCCTTATTTGATTCCAGCTAGAATGGTTATTTCTTATCCTATCTGGCCTTCAGCTTCCCATTTATGACTTTGTCCTTACAGAATTCTCAGAATTGACCCTATAGATTCGAAAGGAATGAGCCTGTTAAGTCCATAGAAATGAGCCTGTGAAGTTTGTAGAAATAAGCCTACTAAGTCCATAGAAACAAGCCTGCATAGTCCATAGAAACAAGCCTATAGAGTCCATAGAAATAAGCTTACGGAGTCCATAGAAACAAGCCTGCAGAGTCCATAGAAACAAGCCTGTAGATTTTGTAGAAATAAGCCTGTGTCTTTTTCTTGATCATTCTTCACACCAAAGATCACTAAAACATGCTATGTATTAGACATTAATGACAAAGTAAAGTTTTAGTCTTTGGTTTAATATAAATAAGACAAATATCTATTTTTCATGTAATAGCTATCTAAGAATCTAATATTTGCATAAGATAATATCCTTTGAGAGATGGATTGAGGGAAATATTATGTCAATAATGAACTATATTCCAAGCTCATCATCTCCCCTAAGATTTACCTTTTACAAGTCCCATTGCAAACATTTATTGGCATTCATAACTCTAGCTTTTACTTTCCATACTCTGACTCAAGTCATATTCATCAAATTCATCTATTATATGTCTATCTGAATTGCTTATAAATCCCTGATGTGTTTGAATCATTTATTTCCATATACTAAATTGTTCCTCTGATTTTGGAGCCCAACTCTACCATCTTGGAATAGGTATGATCAGCAAAGGGGGTCTATATCTCATGCCAATCTATTTCTATTCTCCCCCAGAGTTTATTACCTTTATTAAAAAAATTAGAATTGAGGATGCTCTCCTCATACTCCATCTTAAGTTATTTGGGGACATGACCTCTCACCTTTTAAGAGGCACTAAAAGTTGGTCCTATCTGTTTACACTTGCAGCTACTGCTGAATCAAAACTCTATCTTGAAAATAAATCAAAAGAAATAGCATAATCATATAGAGCCTATAAATAATGTGTTTTAACCTCATCATTTAACAAAGCACAGTTAAAATTCTATTTAATCAATCTGGGAATAGGAAAGGCTGGTCTGACACATAATCTTGTAGTCTTAGCATGATTTGTATAGTCCTCAAATCCGCCTTTCCATGCTATTTGATTTTTGAAGGTAGAATGTAATGCTCTTAGTTGAATTTCTCCTATATGAAGATTTATCAAAAACTTATTGTGTTCATGATCTCCTATAATCAAGTCATGCAAATAAAATTCATAAAGCAAAGCTTGTTGATCAAGTTCAACACTATAGAAAATTTCTACAAATGTTGTTGGCTATAAAATTTTGTAAGGAAAATGATAAGAGATCCACAGAAGCTGCCATCTGTAAAATTGTTCAAATAAAAACAAACTATATGTAGAAGAAGGATTCCTACATGCCAAAAGAGTTTCTCCTAATTTGCATGCATCCTACTAATTTTCTTCTAACTTTTGGATTTTAGCTTTTAATTTCTTCTTTTCATTTTCCAAGAGTTTGTTTGAAGAAGTTGCATCTTTGTTTTTCTATTTAGATACAGAATATTCTTCTTTTATTTTATATAGTATTTGCAAGGGAGGAATACTTGGATCACTTGTTTGACAACCATGATCAACAAATACCTGAGGAGGAGAAGGTGAAACAGTAGGTGCTTTGGAAGAGTTTACCAAATTCTATAATCTTCTATTTTCCTTCTTCAGACTTTTTGCATATATCCAAAGATCTATTTGTTCAGCTTCATGTTCTTTTATTATTTACTCTAATTTGTGAATTTTTTTTGCATGATCAGCAGACATTGTATCTAATTTCTACACTAAAAATGAGTTGAGATGATCTTTGTTTTGCAATTGACTGATCAAGTTAGTAATGTCAGCTATAGGTTATTGTTCAAGAGCTTGAGCTTGAGAAAGCTGTAAAGTTAGTTGCATAATAGGATCATTTAAATTAGATGATTTGCCTTTCTTATTAGTACATATAGTTTTCCCTTTATTCATTGTAGTTTCAACTAGAATAGGTGGTTGTCCCACCATACTTAATTCCCCTATCGTATGTGGCTCTTCCTCTAGATTTGGCTCCTCCATTATGATTGGAGAGTTCCTTTCGGAAGGAATTTCTTCAATATCTATAGGTGTAGAAATATTCTGATGTATGGGGAAAGGAGACACCATTTTAAGACTATCTAAAATAGTTGTAGCTTCTTTTTCATCTTCTTTTATTAAAATGAGCCTTCTCTTTCTTTTAGTTACTCTTTGAGCTACACTTGGTTGGCTTTCCTTCTCAACTACCAAACCCTTGGTCTTCTCAAGTTCTGTAACAACCTTCTATCTTAATTTTCTTCTCCCTAATAAGGGAACTAGTTGCACAACAGACTCATGAGGTTCTTGTGGGGAATTTGAAACTTTAGGGTTTTGAGACCTTATGATTCTTCTTAAAGAAGAAGAAGAAGGATTTTATGTTAGGACTACAAACTGTGATTTCTTCCTTGGTGTTGTTTTCTCAACTGATACAGTAGGTGGAGATGAGCATTCTTGTGGTGAATTTAGGGTTTTTTGTGCAATAAAATCTAGAATTTGTTATGCTATACTATTCTAAAATTCCTCTCAAATCTCTTGAACTTGCTGAAGAAAATGATGCTGGATAATAAGTTAAATAAGGCCATGATGCCTAAGAGCAGTATTAGGGGTTGTAGACATAACTTACAGAGCACCATATAAGAAAGATGGGAGGTTAATTTTGTACTGAGGGTTTTGTCTCCCATGCTTAAGATATATTAACATTTTCATGGTGTCTCCCCCTTAAAGACTATGTTACCCTTCACAAATGATATATTTAAGTACCCACTTGGCTACAAATTTCCAAGGTTCAGGAAGTGAATTTATTTTAATCCCTTTTGATTTTCCCTTGAAATCTACTAGACATGAAGTTCTAGTCTGCTTATTACCATTAAACTAACTAATTAAATCACTAAATGAAACTTTGCCTGTAGCTCTCATTTCCTCTTCTATAACTTGTATAATTTGGCTTATAATTTGAGTTGTAACAGGAATAATAATGCCTTTCACAATTGAAAATTCAGGGGTGAGATTAGTAATGAATTAACTTACCATTGTTTCATCAAAACCCTAGAACTTTTCAATGAAAGGTAGCTAGCCATTGGCTCTAAACACTGCTATAGAATATTTATCTTTATGAAACTTTGTTGGATCCTTCAGCTTTGATCTTGTCTTCTATCCCATTTCTATGCGGAGTTACAGTCAGCTTGATTCTTTTAACTCCAATTAAGGTGTAGACCAATATTTTGTTGAAGTCGGTAGGAAATAGTCACTGAGGATTGGTAGAGTAGCTTCTGTTGAAATATATAGAAAGGAAATGGTTCATTTGAAATTCTATAGCTGCATGAGTCCATAGTTTGGTATGATGATTTGATACAATTAGGCACTGCACATTTCTACAGAGTGTGGTAGCCATTTTGTCTCATCAATACGAGTTATGTGAAATGATGACATGTCATATTGACGGTGATAGTGACTCATTATTTCATTTAAAACCCCTTTTTATGATGTCTCATCATTATTATACTTGATGACTCAAATGATGATATCAAAGCTACACACTTATCTATACACCTTTGGTGGCTCAGCTGCATGCTTTTTCATTATGGCATGTGTCATTCCATTTTGGAAGATTCAAATTTGGGTCATCTCTGGAGAATAGTGTCTTAATCAAATTGAAGATAATTAGTTAACTAAACATAGATAAATAAAATATATGTCTTACTTACTTTAACCTTAGACGTTATCCTTTGTTAGCCATGTGTCCTGCACAAATAGGTTTGCATAGATTAGTTTGTTGCATGGAGATGATCAATCATAGTGTCATGATGAGATTTTTGTATAAATTTTTGTTTTTTCCTTTTGGTCAAAATTATTAGATTTCTAGCCAAAGCCCTTTTTTTGCAATGCATAGCTAGCCAGCAAGCTGGTTTTCTGGGCATGCATTGTCAATAGCGTCCCTGGAAGGATTTTCACTATTGATGATGATTTTTTTTTGAATTATCAAGCAGCATGTTCACTAGAAGAAGCAGAGCTTTCCAGAATAGCTACTTAATCCTTCATTTTTTAAATAAATTCATCTTTATTGAGAGGTTTCTGATAGAGCTTCAATCTATGTCCATTGACTAACAGAGCTCTTCTACTGTCATCAATATGTATCATCTTAAAAGAACCATTTTCATAGACCTCTTCAATCTCATAAGGTCCCAACCATCTTGTTTGTAGTTTTCCTTTGAACTGTTAAAATTTAGAATTAAACAACAGTGCCCAATCTCCTTTCTGAAACTTCCATTGCTTGATTTGTGCATCATGTCAAACTTTTCCTTGATGTTGTATCAGTTCAGTTCTTTATAGTGCTTCCATCCTCATTTCATCAAGTTGATTAAGTTGTAGGAGTCTTTCTTTCTATATTTCTTCTAATTCAATTCCTACTTCTAAGTTATTTTTAAAGTTTATAATTCAAATTTAATAGATAATAAAGGCTTCTTATCATAAACCAATTCATAAGGTGAAAATCTAGTTGTTGTTTTCTAAATAGTATTATAGGCCCAAATAGCTTTTGGTACCTTGTCTGCCCAATTCTTTCTGCTAGAATTAACAACCTTGGTTAAAATGGTTTCCAATTCTCTATTGGTGACTTCAATTTGTCCATTAGCCTATGGATGGTATATAGATGTTTTTCTGTGTTAAGTTTGATACACTTGCATGAAATGCTTTATCATGTTTGATATGAACTACGGTCCTTGATCTGAGACTATCTCTCTTGGAGCACCAAATCTTTGCATAATTTTGAAATATAAGAAATCAGCTACATCTCCTCTTTTGCATGAGTTAATGCTTCCACTTCTACCCACTTGGTCATGTAGTCTGTACATACTAGAAGATATTCTTTTCCTCTAAAAGGAGGATCCACTGGACTGATAAAATCAATTCCCCATTTCTCAAATGGTTCTAAAACTAATTGAGGATGAGGGTGCAGAGGCATCTCTATTGAAAGAGTAGGCTATCCAATTTGTTGACAAGCATCATAGTGTCTGACATATCTTTTTACTTGTTGATGAAGATGAGGCCAATAATATCTTGCTCCCAAGATTTTATGTATGGTTCTTTGAGCTGAGTAATGACCTCTTCCTAGTTCATCATGACAAGCTCTGATGATATCATAAGCTTCACCATTTGTCACACACCTATAAAATACATGATCAAGTCCAAGTTTAAATAATATTCTATTAATCCATTTAAAAGAATAACTTTCTTTGATTAAACATTTCTTTTCTTTTTGTGAAAAGTGCAGAGGAAACTTTTTTGTGGTGAGGTAATTAGCTATATCAGCAAACCATGAAGATTATGTTGAAATAGCAAATAATTATTCATCTAGAAAGTCATCTTCCATTGGTTCTTCTTCACTTATAGTGTTCATTCTTGATAAGAAATCAGCAACCACATTAGACTTCCTTGGTTTGTCTATAATAGTAACATCAAATTTTTGTAAGAGAAATAGCCATCTAATAATTGTACCTCCCACAATTGGTTTGTTGGTAAGATATCTAATAGTTGAATGGTCTATATAGACAAATACCTTGTATCCTATTATGTAGTGTCTAAATTTATTAATTGCATAAATTATAGCTAAGAATTCCCTCTCAGTTGTGGTGTAATTTCTTTCATTAGGTGTCATGTTTTTACTAATATAATATATATCATACATGTTACCCTCTTCATCTTTTTATCTAAGAACTACTCCTAGTGTTGTATTGGAATTATCTATGTATATATGGAATGACTTAGTCCAATCTGGTCCTCTCAATACTGGAGTAGTAATAAGTTTAGCTTTAATGGTCTTAAAGGCCTGCTAGCAACTATCACTCCATTCGAATGTACTATCTTTTGTAAGCAAGGCAAACATAGGGGCAGCTATTTTATAAACTTATCTATGAAGCATCTGTAGTAACCAGCATGTCCCAAAAAACTCTTAACTTCATTTTGTGTTTGTGGAAAGGGTAAATTAGAGATTATTTTAACTTTCTTTGGATCTGCTTGAATGCCTTTTGTAGAAATATGGTGTCTCAGGACTATTCCTTCATCCATAATCAACAAACATTTCTCATGGCTCAAAGATAATTGATGTTCCTCACATCTGATTAATACTCTTTCCAAGTTGGTAAGAGCTTCTTCATAAGTTTCACCATAAACAGTGAAATCATCCATATATAGCTCAACACAATCATTTGTAAGGTTAGAGAATATTGCTAAAGCTGCTCTTTGGAAGGTTGTTGGAGCATTACAAAGTCATAATGGAAGTATTCAGTAAGTAAAAGTTCCCCAATAGTAGGTAAACATGATTTTATATTGATCTTCAGTTGCTACTATTATCTGGTTATACCCATTAAACCCATTTAGGAAAGAAAAATTTCTTTCCTATCAAGTTATCAACAACTTGATCAATGAAAGGTAAAAAAAAATAATCTCTTAATGTTGCTTTATTCAGTTCTCTATAATCTACACAGACTCTTAACTTTCCATTTTTCTTGGGCACAATTACCAGAGGTGACACCCACTGGATGTTTGAGATGGGGTAAATAAACCTAACTTTCAACAACTTTTGGATTTCTATTTTGACTAGTTCCTTTAATGTTGGTTTTATTCTTCTTTATGGTTGTCTGACCAATTTGACAGATTCTATGTAAATGTGATGAGTGCATATGCTGGTGTGAGAATTCCTTTCATGTCAGTATAATCTCAAGCAAAAGCCTTGGTATGTCTTTCCAATACTTCAAATAATTGTTCTTCTTCTTCATTTGTTAACCAACTATTGATGTTCAAAATATTTCTAGGTAATACCATGATTGGTTTTATACCTGGGTAGTTGGATTCTATTTTCTTAAACTCACTAATTAATGAGTTCAGAGGACATGGATGAGGAAGTAGCTTATGAAACATAGTTATATTATTAACAAACTCTTTTCCAGGAGGAATCAGTCTTGCTAAGAAACAATGAAATGCATCTAAGAAATGAGTTTGCTATTATTCTGCCAATTTCTACATACTTTCTTGAATCAATCTATGATTATATGATGAACAAGTACTAGAAGAAGTAGAAGTATAGGTTTTAGAATATTCTATTTAACCCAAGAATCCTAAACTAAGGTAGTCCATTATTTCTGGACTGGCTGAGTTCGTAGCTTTTGGATTGGTAGAGTTCGTAGCTTCCAACCTGGCAGAGTCTGTAGTTTCTGGACTGGTAGAGTCTATAGATTCTGGGTATATGTCTCTATTCAATTCTTCCAAGTGTTTTGTGACTATGATCATGGTTAAGGAGGAAATGTTGTTTAATGTGTTATCTGATTCATCCACCCAAAGTTCTTATATATAATTTGTTGATGGTTTTATAGGAGGATACAAGGAGATACATTTGGATTTTAACCCATTAGAAATGGTCTTGTCTCCTGACCTGCAATCAATCAATGCTGCTACAGTAGCCAACCATGGTCTACCTAGGATTATAGGATATCCTAGATTCTTTGTTTTAGGTTACAAGACCATGAAATATACTGGATATTCCCAAGATTCTATTAGCACTTCAACATTTTCTATAGTCCTCTCTAGTTTCATTATCGATTGGTCTGCCATTTGAAGAATGGTAGTTGTGGGTTGCATTTTTATAAGAGATAATGCATGGGAGTATCAGTTGTCATGATATTGATTGCTACTCCCAAATCTACCAAGATGTTAGAAATTTTTTTTCCTCTGATTGTAACTATGATCACTGAGCTTCCTAGATCTACATATTTTGGAACTAATAGTTTTCCTGCTAATAAATCAGCAACTTTTTCATCAACATGAATGGTTCCAAGATATTTTACTTTCCTCCCAGGTGTCTTAATATAAAAATTTTTGATGATCTTATTTAATTTAGATATATCCCTAATAGCTTGTAGAAGGGGTACCTCAATATTGATCTTTAGCAACTTATGGACCAAGTTTGAGTCTGGTTTAATATCAGTTTCTCTTAATCTTTAAGGAAAAAGAACTATTGGTGTAATAGTGTTTCCTTTATTTACTTTAGGGCTCATTTTGATTTTAGCTTCTCCAATGCTTAATTGAGATGATTCTATCTTTTTTTTTCATCAGGTATCTCAGAAATGAGAAATAGAGGTTTTTGTATAGTTTTCCCTGATCTCAAATGTATGTCTCAACACTCAATAGCTCTGACATTGATTGTTTTTTCCTGTTCATTAAAATAAACATGTGCTAGTTGTTTATTTTTTAGATTTACTATTGGTTGTGTAGGCATTGAGGGTTTATTGATTTGTCCTTGTTATTGAATAATTGGGGATGGCATAATGGTTTGATGTTCAAGTGGTCTTCTTGGTTAGGTAAATTGTGACTGTGGGTTCCACTGTTGATTCCATTGTTGATATGGTTGTGGCATCCATTATTGTTATGGTACCCATTGTTGTTGTGGTTGTGCCACCATCCATAGAGGTGTTGGCATCCAATCTTGCCCTGCCCATAGATTTTGAATTGATGGAATTTGAGGTTGATTCCCAAATGGTGAAGGAACTGAAATATTCTATAGTGCCATCCATGGATTAACTAAATTTCTTGTATTAAACTGTCCTTAAGCCTAGTTTTGTGGGGCAAAGTTTTGTCTCTGAATATAATTTAGTTCTTCAATGGACTGGACTTGTGTTTTCATTTGATTCTTTAAAACGGGTAGAAGGGTGCAATATTTGGTATCATGATCTGTTGCATCATAGATCCCACATGATGAAACATTGGTTCTATCTAGGGGCAGTCTCTAAGGGTGTGTTTCTATCTGTACTTAGGATAGTAGATTTCTAAGGGTTCTGTTGCATTTTCTTTAGCTTGAAGGGCATCCAAAGTACTGTTTAGTATAAACAAGATATATGTCTTTAGATTAGCAAATTCTTCCATTAATTTACCCACTTCATTAGATTTCCCCAACTTTTCTTTCCTAATTCCAGGTTTCATTTGAGATTAATTGGTATAAAGCTCAAAAATCTGATTGAAAACCAACTTATTTATATCTCCTCCACCCATTAGATTTAAGGCATCTCTAGTGTCTTCATCTAATCCTTTCAAGAAAACCAATTTATGAACATCTTCAGTGAGTGGATAATTGCTTCTTTTATGAGTGAACATGAATTTATCCAAATAATATTCTAAAGATTCATCCTCATTCTATTTGATTTTGAAGAAATCTCTTTTCTTTCTCACACTCGATAGTAATCTTGGTATTTATTCAAGAATTCTATTCCATGTCATACCATGTTCTAATAGAATTGCCAGGTAAACCCATGAACCATCTCATAGCTACATCTTTAAATGTAGAGGGAAATAGTTTTAATTTCTGGATATCAGTTGTGTAATCATAGGTTTTACATAGCACCTTAAACTCAAATAGGAATTGATTAGGATCTTCTGTAGATCATCCCTATAAATTTGGTAGATTAGCTGGTGAAATATTTTTCATGGGGTTTTGATCATTAGGATCTGAAAAAATAGGAAAGGAAAAAGTCCTTCCTGATTGTGCGAATTGTTGATTTTGTTAGAGAGCCATTTCTTCTTTTGATGATATTTCAAAGCCAGGATGATCTTCCCACTGAATGTTAATGATCTCAGTTATGGGTTGTTCTAAGTTCTTAGAATTTTATTCAGCTATATATCTTTAAAATGCTTCTTCTTAGTCTTTAGCAATATCTAAATAATGTCTTCCTACAAGAGATTGATCTTGAAGAATTTGTCCTATGGGGCTTGCGTGTGGTAATGCCCTAGTTTCTATCCCAGTTTCAGAAGATTCTAGAAAATAGGTTTCACTTGTATCTTCCGGATCACTACTCAGAGATGTTAAAGGAGTGTCCACTTATGTTCTTAGAGGAAATTTTGGAATGAATTGTCCTTTAGAATCTCTAAGATGGTACATCAATTTATTGATTATTTTGGATTTTTTTTTTACAATTTTTTTATTTTTCACTCTAGACCAATAATTATTACCTTACTAACACCTTGTGTTCCCTAAAAACGATGCTAAAAATGACAAGTGTCATCTATCTCCTCATTTAATCAATATTCAATTGATGTCTTATCAATCAGGGCTAGTGTCTAAAGCTATCTGCAATAAGGTATGGGATGGTAGATCTAAAAGGCTACTTATGGGGGTACTTGTTAATCCTATTCTAACTTTGACTAAAGAAAGGAATGTGTCTTAAACTACGTGATTCACGCTTTTGCTGAAAAAAAGAAAGAAATCAAATCAATCCACTCTTTTTCTAGAAGTAAAAAATCACACTCCTATTTTACATTTGTAGGGAAAGTAAATTCACACTCCTACTTACGAAAATAAATTTGCTTCACTCTTCTGTTGTAAAAGAAAACATACTTTGCATAGAAAAGAAATGAAATAAGAAAATGCTATTTTTAAACTATGAATTTGTTTTAATATTTTTATAAATAAATGCAAACAGTAACAAGATTTTAATTAATTATGACAATGAATTAATAAAATAAAACATAAATATTGTACACAGTTTCTAGTTCCAAGGAGAGTGGGCCCTTACTCCTCTCGGACTCAGGAACAAAGATTAATCAATGCTAGAAACTGAAGTATTAATTCATATAAATGAAATGATTACAATCTGGCTAAAACCTATAAGTTTTTATAATATCTGATTCTTGATTCTCTATTTTCTCTATATCTTCTATTATATTCATAGTCGAAAGTCTTACACTTTATACTAATACAATCAACTCAAAATAGGATGCAAAAGAATAGGACTCCTTGGTTGATCCCTTCATCCAAAGATAGAAGATTGGATTTCCAAAAGATCCAATTATTTTGATGAGATAAATATCCTATCCTATAATAGTCTTTAAATCTGATTACATACAAGTTTATCAAAAGCAAGTCCTTCAAAATAACAGGCAGTTATTTTCCTTATTTGATTCTAGCTAGAATGGTTCTTTCTTAACCTATCTGGCTTTGTCCTTATAGAATTCTCAAAATTGACCCTAAAAATTTGGGAGGAATGAGCCTTCAGAGTCCGTAGAAATGAGCCTATGAATTTCTTAGAAATAAACCTACGAAGTCCATAAAAACAAGCCTGTAGAGTCTGTAGAAACAAGCCTACAAAGTCCGTACAAATAAGCCTACGGAGTCCATAGAAACAAGCCTACAAAGTCTGTAGAAATAAGCCTATGTCTTTTTCTTGAACATTCTTCACACAAAAGATCACTAAAACATGTTATGTATTAGACATTAAGGACAAAGTAAAGGTTTAATCTTTAGTTCAATATAAACAAGATAAATATCTATTTTCCATGTAATAGCTATCTAAGAATCTAAGATTTGCATAAGATAATATCCTTCGAGAGATGGATTGAGGGAAAATTATGTCAATAATAAGCCATATTCTAAGCTCATCAGGCGATGTGGTATGCATGTGATGTGGTAGGTTGGTGATGTGGCATGGCCCATGGAGGATCTCTCATGGGGTCAGGTTGATGTTAAAAGAGTGGGGCATAATACTCTACTAAGTCATATGAGTTTTGTCTTGTGGTTTGATTGACAAGGGTTGGTATGGGGTGCATTTATATGGAATCCCATGTTCATGTGTCTAGTCAAAAGTCAAAAGGTGATTGGATCATCCTTTGGCTTTTATGTGCACATGGGAAGAAGAAGATAAGTTACCATTGTTGTTTATTTGGTCTCACATGTGAAGTGGGGCACCAAGTTTGGAGTCACATGGAGGTGGTTTGGATCTTATCTAAAGTGGTTGATCCACATTATTGACCCTTGCATATAAAGACAAATTTTATTACTGATCATTATTCACCCACTAGAGTGTGCCACATTTTTTGGGCCACCCATTAAGTATTCTCTCTACTTTCTTCTCTCTATTGTAATGTTATAAAAGCATGTATTCTCCTTTGTATTTATAAATCCAATTTTTTTAAAGGATCAACTAATCCTTTTGTATTCCCCTTGAGGATATATGCAAGCTTGGGCTTGCATGTTTGGAGGTTGAAGCTTGGACCTCACCTTAAATTCTTTGGTTTTAATCATGGTAATCCCTTGGTGTTAAAGCCTTGAGGTTTTTTAGCTCAAATTTTTTGATGATTTGTTTGTAAGCATTGGATGATTTGGTTGTAAGCATCATGAAGGAGTTATTTGTTGTATCTTGGAGGTTTGATCCTAGAAGGCTTTTTATTCTTGACTCACCTAAATGCTTTGTTTGTAAGCCTCATGCTTGGAGTTACTTGTTATAGCTTGGAGGTTTAATCTTGGAAGGATTTGTAAGCTTGGCTCACCTAAGTTATTTGTTTTTAAGAAACGCAAAGGAGTTGTTGTAGGAAGTTGATTGTAGAGGATATTTATTAAAGTAATTTAAGTTTGGATGTTGTCATTGCCCCGTGGCTTTTCTCCTATTGGTTTTACAAGGGTTTATGCATATATCTTGTGTAATGTGTTTTATCTTATCTATTATGTTTTGAAGATTGTTTTTATTTTGATTTTATTTAATTTCACATGTTTAGGATATGTTTTCCTAATAGGTGGTATCAAAGCTTATACTTTGACAATTGGTACCTAAGCACGGTCCTAACAAGTGGTATCAGAGCCATGATGCCTTCAAAAAACTCTGGTTTGAGTATTTTTTATTGTAAGGTTGTTGTTGTCACATGAACTTGCACCCATTGAGGAGATGGGGTAAGCTTATCCTCATTCAAGTGAAACAATGGAAACACCCCAAGGTTGTGGGTATCCCTATTGGGGGGTGGATCTCTAGATTAGGAGCTAGCTCCCCTTGATGTATCATTTAAGCTCATTTTCTTACTAGTAAAAACTTGGGGGGTTGAAAAGAGTTACAATAACTAAAATTAAACCTATTCTACTGGGTTTGGTGTACCAAAATATTTTCTCTACACATACCTTTGACATACACTTGAAACTAAGGACAAGTAGCAATACACTTCATTCAACATCAATCTCTCCTCGCAAATCTTTGCTTCAACATGGGGTATTAGAGATGACATAGGATAGGAAGAACTAAACAATAGGCATTCTAAGACACTCTATTGATTATCCTACTCACTTACACATGCATTTTCTTCAGACACTTCTTCTTGACTTGCAAGAAAGAAATCACAATACACTCGGTACTAATGGAATCAACATGTTTAGGTAAATGGAAATTACACTTGTATAAGACTAATACCAAGCACGTACACTTAATGCAATATTTGAATGAGTTAAAACACTTTTATTTATTTATTTAAGGTAAAAATTTTGTAGGGCTTCACCATACCCAGGTAGAGAGATCCAATACAATGCCAAAAGGCTAGAATTTATAGAAGAAATGGGAAGAGAGAGAGAAAGGAAGTCTGAGAGTCATTTGGACATGTGTCACTTGCTCAAATCATTTAAAAATTCATGAGAGAGAGGGATTGGGTGAGTTAATCCATGTTAGGAGTTATAAATATCATCTAGAATCATTCAGGGCCTGCAAATAGTCAAGAAACTCCTTTTCTATGCTTAGAAAATTTTCCCTTATGATTGGTCTTCCAAAACAACCCAAAATCTACACTTAATCAATCTTGATGATGAATATGAGTATCAGGGGTTACTAAGAATCCATCACATGAAATTGGGAGGTTCCTGACCTTTTTTATCATCTTGGCCTTGCATGTTCACACTTGGCAGTCTCAAAATAGCTCTTTTCCCTTCACCCTTCACACTTGGCATCTAAAAAATCTTAATCTCTATAATATTATCCATAAAAGAGGAGAAATGACATGTGTAATTAGTCATCATACTATCAATTACAATAAATTATCCTTAAAATGCACTCTAAACAAATATTTTCCATATTCTCTAAGTCCTCACTAGTTGGCTCACTGGAATGGCTGAAAGTGAGGGCCTAGTTTGGGGAAATTATAGGTTTATTCATGAGATTAGGTGAATTTTTGTAATTATATAAATTTTAAATCTTCCTCTCAAATTTTTTTTCATCTCCTAAATCCTCTTGTAGCCAACACACCACTCAAAATGGTAAAAACAAGCCTTCTTTTCCTCTGATCCATATAGTTACATACAAAAAAATAACATGGATGTGATCCTCATGGAGTTGGAAACAACTTATCTTCATCACTCAATTTCAAAATCCTCCATTTAGTGGCACTTTTAGGCTCATTTTCACCTCTAGGTCTCAAATAGGGTTTTGGAGGGTTTTAGAGTGAGAAACCTTCTTAGCATTTGTTCATAAATATAGATCATTTGAATTCATTAAAAATTACATGTTTGGATTATTAAGGACCCCCTAAAACTTCATTTAACATCTCCAAGTCCCATGTAAATTTTCATGAAATATATGAGCATTCCAAGATGACCATTCGTGCCATTTAGTGCATTTTGTGAGGGTTTGGGAGCCTCAAAGCCAAGAATTAGTCTTCTAATGAATTTAATTGTAAAAATATGGATATAAATCCTGTATATGAACCCCACAAATATTTTCCCATCATTATATTATCTCTTCAAAATCCAAAAATGAAAACTTACCTTTGTTTGGCAATAGGCCTAAACCTTGCCAATAGGCCTGCTTGTCATTTGAGACCCAACCTGACACTCCAATGGTTTTATTTTACCTATAATTTCTCAAAAAAATTATTTTATACCTATTTAAAAAATTTATAACCAATTTTTAGTCATGTTAAATGCCAAAAATGCAAATGACCCTTAGTTGGGATTTTAGGCCTAAGCATTCCAACTAGGTATGCATGCAAACCTCATAGGTTGGAACAACCTGTATGATTTAATACCTTATAGTAAGGTTTAATAGGTTTATTTATGCCCCATAAAATTTATCCAATCATAAATTTGTCCTTTATAACCTTTTGGTTCAACATTTCTTCACTTTTCCCAAAATTGGCACCTCCATGCACACTAAAACTGCCCCTGCTATGAGACAAAAAAAATGAGTGTTTTCCCTATTATATCATCAAATATGATTTTTTATATTTTTATATAGTTCATAATTTCACTCTTTACCAAATTTTATCACCTAAATCTTCTATTTGGTCCTCCAACTCAACCAATTTGCAAGGTAGACTTTTGACTAAGCAGGGTTTGAGGGTAGGTATGGTATAGGATTATGTTTGAAGGTATTTGGTTTTTAATTGAGATTTTTCATGGAATTTATGGATTATTAATGCTTATAAAAACTCATTAAAACCATTTTTATTTCCTAGTTTCCTCTCAAACACCTTTCATGTCTTAGGAACCTAGAATTAGGCCTTGACTACCCACAAGGAGAAATCTTATTTTAACTTGGTTGTAGGTTCTCATGAGCTTTTTTTGGATTTAAATACATAAAAAAAAACCTATTTTTCATGATAAAAATATAATTTAGGTTTTTATTAACATTTTTTAAGGTTAATCTCGCTCCTTTTTCACCAAGTTTACCCTTAAACTCAAGACTAGGCCTCTGCCCCTTAAGGACTGAGACAATCCCCTTAAGCCATGTTTGTAGGTGATGATTAAAGATTTTTTGGTGTTTTTGGTCATATTATTCATGATAATTATATAATATACTCCTTTCATACTTTTTTTCATGTTATAAATCTTCAAATCACACATTAATCATGTTTAGGTCTCTTACAAGCATACCCCTGCCCTGACTGTGTTGTCACCATTCCTGCCCCTATTTTGCATTTTTTGAGCATGGTTTTATGGTTTTTGGATCCTCCATTCCATTTTTACTATTTCACACTACCATATTCATACCTTTTATTCACATAAAATCCCTCAAAATATCTCAACTCCATGCTTTGGTCCATTGACTAGCATACCCTGTCTGCTTGGACCAGTCACAGTCATAACCCCTATTTGGTACATTTGATAAGGATTTATGGATAGTTAAAGTTGTTTTAGCTTACCTTGAGTTAATTTAATATCATATATTTCTCCTTTCAAAATATCTCCTTTACTACTAATCTGCCCTATCTTGATTGTGTTTCCATTTCAAACATGTTGTAGGTGCACTCTTGGAGAGGTTTTAGGCTTTGTGCATGTTTTTTTATAGCTAAATTGAGTCCTTAACATCACATTTCACTATAATATCCTCTTTAATGACTCCAACCAAGTTCCAACTCTAAGATTCAAACTCATTGCCTCTAATAGACTATGTTTTGAGTTGTAGGGTTGGTTGTAGGTCTATTAGAGTTCTCCTTAGGGTCATGTGATTGGCAAGGACCAACTCCATTATATTATTATTTAAAAAAAAACATATTATCCACCCCAAAACTTCACTTGGTTACCATTTAATTCCTTGTTTGAAACAATTTTTTTCCAAGCCTGTTGACTGTTGGTGTTCCCAATCCTGTACAGATAGGGAGTTTGCATTGGGGTGTTCAAACATCAAAATCACCCTTTTTTCACTCATTACCAGCTCAATAATGTTATTTGAATTATTTTTTATGGTTAAAACTTAATTTCATAGCCTAGGTCTTCCATATGGGGTGCAAAACCAACTTTGCCATTCATTCCTGTAGACATCACTATCCAAAATCAGTGTTTTTTGGTCATTTTTTAGGCTTTCAAAAACCATCTTCCACTCCTCCTTTGACATTAAAACTTGGCATGGTTACTCTTGGTGGATAGGGATATAAGAAAAAAAAACAAAATGCATTTAAATAATCTCTTTTCATGATATATATCATCTCAAAAAACCCTTAGGACCGATGTTTGGAACTTCAAGGGATTGAGAGCCCAAAATGGAGATGACCTTTCTTGAAGTGAAAACTTGCTCATATGCCACCTTATGTCCTCATGGCATGAAAATAATGGATATTGGGTAATTTTAAATCCAAAAATGGATTCCACCATGTTCTCCAAGATCTCTCACATCCGTACAACCTCTTAAAGCAAGCCCAAACTGACTGAAGGTGACAATGCGGCAAAGTAAGGAAAAGATAAGCAATTTGGCTTTGGAAGGGTGCTAGTTGGACTTCCCAAAAGATTATTACATAAAATATATATGCACACATGAACCTCAAGCACATTATCACCACCATGGGGCTACCTAGATGTTTTAAAAATAGAGGTCCTGCATCCAACTTTGCAAACTTCAAGAAACAAGCACCATTTTAGATCTCCTTCAAAGAAAATGAGAAGTGAAGTGTTATACATTTATAATATCATGGATATATCCTAATTCATAACTTAAAATACCTCATCAAAATCACATATCTCCTTGGATTCTTGAAAATAATAAACAGATACAAATATACACCCTTGTTGAATGTAATTCCATAAAAAGTTGCATAGAGTGTAAATGATCATTCATTAAGGAGGATCCACAAAATTGAAATTTATTATTATGTATTTGAAGTTAAATTATATTTATATCCACCTGTATAATCATTTGCCTTAACTCCACCTGTAGCTTCTGTACCAAGTGCTTGAAGTTGCCCTTCCTTGGCGTGCCAATGGAGAAACAAGAGAAATGAGTTGTAGAAGAAATTTTTTGTGTAATAAATGAAAAAAATGTGTATATGACATTTTTTGACGTGAAGAGTCACACCACCACATTTTACAAGTTTCATGCTTTCCAAGTCAATTGTACAAGTGCCCATTTCTCTCTACTTGGCCAAGAAAATTGCCTTTTATCTAAACAACCTACAAATTTTAGTTAATGACAATTTATAAAGACCTCTTAGGACACATATAACATTTTAAAACTCCTTGACACTTGCATAATTCCAAAGAAACCTATATAAACCATTAAATGCACTATTTAGACCCCTTAAAATGACTTAAAATGATAAATGGACCTAGAGAACACTTACCCAAAGCTATTACAACAATAATTAACACTAATTGACTATGAAATTCCTTATAAAAACATATTACACCCCTTTAAAATCCTAAAAGTGAATTTTTTTACTAGGGGTACCCTATTTTGACCTAAAAGTCAAAATTGGTCAACAAATTGGTGACTCATAGGGGTAGTATGCCTGTTATACTAACTAGAACAGTAGCCTTATCAGTAAATTGGGATTATGGATTCATCTAAGGACTGAGGTAAATTAGAGACCTTGACCATTGACTCAAATCTTGATCAACAAGACAACCATTGACTGCCTCAGATACACAAAGGAAAAAAACACACAACAAAGACTAAAGCAAACACACTTGTGCTACTTAGCAATTAGGGAAAACAAACACAATAGAAAGGAAAAAAATATGTATATTTCTCTTGATCATAGCTCCCTTTCTAGATCAAATTGGAAGTATCTTAAGTCTCCTTCCTCACTAGATGAGTGAGGATGCCAGGCATGCTTCTTCTTGGATGAGATACTAGATGACTCTTGCTTCCTCTTTGCTCTTTGTCTTTGTTCATCATCCAATGGAATCATCTCCCATACATTCTCAAAATATGCAAGGTCCTCTTGAACCTCAAATCATGCCTCAAACTGCTATCCCTTCATCTTATCATGACAAATCTGAATATCCATGTATGGGACAGCTTGTTGCAAGTTCATCTCTCCTTGAAAGATCTGATCATCCTTTTCCATTCTCATAATCTCTTCAAACTCTTCAAGGAGAATTGTATCAGAACCATTTGAAGGTGTTTCTTGATTTCATTCTTCATGAATATTTTTAAAGGTGGCTACATAGGTGGATGTAGAGATAAGCTTCAAGTTATTTTCAAAAGGGCTAAAATCATCATAGATTGCTCTACTATGATCTAGGTTCTCTTCATGATGATGTTATTCAACATGTATTTGTTCTCTCTCATCTTGATCTTGCTTTTCTAGGAGCTTGGTATTTTCCTCCTCCTCATACTCTTGGAACATTTGCATGTAAATATGCCACATGTCCTCCTTTTGAGCCACATCTTCTTGTTTGCCATGACTAGTCAACTCCAAGGGATTTGTAGGTTCTTTGAGGGCTTCAACTTCATTACATATGCTCTAAAATATTTTCCATAGGTCATCATCCTTTGGTTATCCTGGATCATGAAAAGGAGAGACAAAAAATGCCATTCTTCTTCTTCTTTAGAGTTCAAGAGAACTTGTTTCAAGGCATCTTTCCCAATACAAGGGGAATCTTCTTTCATGTCCTCACAACCTGACTTCTCCTCACCATCACTCAGCCCTTCTTCATCCTCAATCTAATATGATATTTCAATCTCATCCTCCCTCTTAGTGATATCAACCTTAGGCACTTCAAAAATAGGGAACTTGGCCAAAGGAGATTCCCAAGTAGTAAGATAATTCTCAACATTAGGAGGGCAAATTTGATTAGTTAGAAGGGGTGGAAGAATGGGTTCAATAGCTTCTTGAGGAGGGGTGAGATGGTGTTGAATGGTTCCCAATGTCTCTTCCCTAAAAACTTCTCCATTTAAACATGACTTGTTCTTTTCTTCATGGGTTGATATCACATCTTTCCATCTAGGGAAGGTGGGTTTAAGGATAGCTTGATGGAATTGAGAGGTTGATGAAGGGGTGAAAGATATGTCTAGGAAACATGTAGTTTCCTTGGAATTGGCACGTTGACTACAAGTTGGATAATTGGGTTTAGATAGTTTACCTTCCTTTGCCATGATGGACTACCTCAAGGCCTAATTGGCCAATTCAAACTCCCTTTCAAGATGAGCTTCAAAGTTCAATCTCTCCTCAAAATACTCTCCAAACAAATGAACCTGCTCAACCATGATGTTCTTCTACCTTGGTCTACTTTCTTAGATGGATTTCCAAGAAGGTAAACTTTGGTAAATATATGAGGGATTCGGGGTATTATGAAACATGGTTGGACAAGTATTTTGAAGTGACAAGGAAGGCACACTTGAAGGTGAATGTGGGGAGTTTTGAGGTTGCCAAGATGAAATTTGTTCATAAAATCTCAATCTATCCTCTAGATTAAAGATAAAAAAACAAACATCAATAATTTAATAGTTATTATTTGTCCAATTATCCCCCTCTATAGGTATCCACTCCTTGATTTGTTCCAAGGCATTCCTTACACTCTCAATACAAGCACTAGGTATGATTTCACCACAACCATGTCTAGTGTCAAGGTCTAGCATGTATTCTTGGTAACCAAGGAGAGTTATTTTGAAACTATCAATGGAATGTCTTGGAGGAGAGATAGGTGGGCTAGGTAGATCACAAACTTTATAGGTTCGGTCATTGGTATCATATGCTTGATGAGGATCATGATAAGGCTGGACAAGAACTTGCTTATAATCAAGAGGAAGAGGGAAAGCTGGACATAACTCCTCAACTTGTGTTAAAACAAGATCAAACTCACAAATATCCATGAATCACTTAATAAAAGAGTATGGAACAAGAAAATAACTTCAATTGGTATACCTGGGTAGCTCAACCAGTAGATATGTGCATGGAGTCGCCATTGATGTTTATTAGAATTACCTCCAAAGGCTAATGTCTTGAGGAAAACACCAAAACTCCTCAAAGAATGGACTCAATAGTCCCACCAAGCCTGCCTAAAACTATTGTCACATGAAATTTCACCCAATTATGAGATGGGATAATCTTCTCCTTGTTCAAGTGAAATAATAGAACCACTCCAGGGTTGTGGGTATCCCTATAGGGGGGTGGATCTCTAAATTAGGGGATAGCTCCCCTTGATACATCATTTACGCTCATATTCCTACTAATAACAACTTGGGGGGTTGAAAATATTTATAATAATTTAAATTAAACCTATTATATTGTGGGTGATGCACCAAAATATTTTTTCTACTCATACCTTTGACATACACTTGAAACTAAGGACAAGTAGCACATACACTTCATTCAACATCAATCCCTCCTCTGACATCAATGCTCCAACATGGGGTCTTAGAGATGAAATAAGATAAGAGGAATTAAACAATTAGAATTCTAAGACACTCTATTGATTATCCTACTCACTTGCACCTGCATTCTCTTCAAACACTTCTTGTTGACCTACAAGAAGGAAATCACAATACACTAGGTACTAATGGAATCAACATGTGAAGGTAAATGGAAATTACACTTGCACAATACTAATACCAATCATGTACACTGAATGCAATATTTGAATGAGGTAAAATAATTGTCTTTATTTATTCAAGGTAAAAATTTTGTAGGGATTTTCCATACCCAGGCAGAGAGATCCAATACAATGCCAAAAGGCCAAAATTTATAGAAGAAATGGGAAGAGAGAGAGAAAAGAAGTTTAAGAGTCACTTGGACATGTGTCACTCACTAAAATAAATTAAAAATTCATGAGAGTGATGTATGTGGTGAGATATTCCATGTTAGGAGTTACAAATATCATCTGGAATAATTCAAGACCTGCAAATAGTCAAGAAACTCCTTTTTTATGCATAGAAAATTGTCCCTTATGATTGGTCTTACAAAACAACCCAAAATCCTCACTTGATAAATATTTATGATGAATACAATTATTAGGTGCTACTAATAATCCCTCACATTAATTTTGGAGGTCCCTGACCCTTCCTATCATCTTAGCCATCCATGATCACACTTGGTAGTCTCAAAATAGCTCTTTTTCCTTCACCCTTCACACTTGGCATATAAAAACTCTTCATCTCTACAATATTATCCATAAAATATGAGAAATTAAATTTTTAAGGAGTTATCATACCATCATATACAATAAATTAGCCTTAAAAGTCTCTCCAAACAAATATTTGCCATTTTCTCTAAGTCCTCACTAGCTGGCTCACTGGACTAGCTAAAAGTGAGGGCCTGGATTCAGCACTTATATATTTATTCATGATATGAGGTTAATTTTTGGAGTTATCTCAAGTTTAAATATTCCTCAAAAGTTTGTTTCATCTCCTAACTCCTTCTGTATCTTGCACACCACTCAAAATAGTCAAAAACATCCTTGTTTTCCTCTAATCCATATAGTTTCGTATAAATAAATCACATGGATGTGATCCTCATGGATTTTTAAAAAACTTATCTTCATCACTCATGTTCACAATCCTCCATCTGATGACACTTTTAGGCTTATTTTCACCTCTAGGTCTCAAACAGGGTTTTGGAGGGTTTTAGAGTGACAAACCTTCTTAGTGTTTGTTCATAAATATGGCTCATTTGAATTCCTTAAAAATTAAACTTTTATTTTCTTAATTACCCCATCCAACTTATTTTAATATATCCATGTCCCATGTAAAGGCTCATGAAATATATGAGCATTCCAAGATGACCATTTGTGCCATTTAGTGCATTTTGTGAGGGTTTGGGAGCCTCAAAGTCAATAATTAGTCTTCTGATGAATTTCCTTATAAAAAAATGGATTAAACACCTATATATTAAGCCCAAAAATATGTTCACATAATTATATTAGCTCCACAAAATCCAAAAATGAAAACTTACCCTTGTTTGGCACTAGGCCTAGACCTTGCCAATAGGCCTGCTTGTCATTTGAGATCCAACCTGACACTCCAATGATTTTATTTGACATATGATGGATCCAATACATCTATTATACCTCTTAAAACATTTTCCAACTAATTAGGAGGCATGTAAAAGGCCAAAAATTCAATTGACCCTTAGTTGGGATTTTAGGCCTAAGGATTCCCACTACGTATGCATGCAAACCTCCTAGGTTGGAATAACATGTATGATTAAAAACCATATATTAAGTTTTAATAGGTTTATTTATGTCCCCTCCATCTTATATGATCAAAAATTTGTCCTTTCTAACCTTCGGGTTCAACATTTCATCACTTTTCCCAAAATTGGTGCATCCATGCACACTAAAAATACCCCTACTCTGAGACAAAAAAGTGAGTTTTTTCCCTATATTATCATGAAATATTATTATTTTATCATTTTATATATGTCCTAATGATAATATATACCGAATTTTAGCACCTAAATCTTCCATTTGATCCTCCAATCCAACCAATTTACAAGGAAGACTTTTGACTAGGCAGGGTATAGGGTTATGTTTGAAGGTTTTAGGTTTTGAATTGATAATTTTAATTGAATTTATGGATTATTCATGATTATAAACACTCATTCCAAAAAAATCATGGTATATTTACCTCTCAAACACCTTCCATGTCTTAGGAACCTAGAATTAGGCCTTGACTGCCCACAAGGAGAAATCTTGTTTTAACTTGGTTGTGGGTTCTCATGAGCTTGTTTTGGATTTAAATACATAATAAAAACATATTTTTCATTATAAAAAGATACTATATGTCGTTATTACCATTTTATAAGGTTAATTTAACTCATTTTACACCAATTTCACCCTTAAACTCAAGACTAGGCCTTTGCCCCTTAAGGATTGAGACAGTCCCCTTAAGCCATGTTTATAGGTGATGGTTGAAGCCTGTTTGGTGTTTTTTGGTCCTCCACTTCATTATCCCTAGATAATATACTCCTTTAATACTTTTTCTCATGTTATAAATCTTCAAATCACACATCAATCATGTTTAGGTCTCTTACAAGTATACCCCTACCCTGATTGTGTTGTCACCATTCCTACCCTTGTTTTACATTTTTTGAGCATGGTTTGATGGTTTTTGGATCCTCCATTCCATGTTTACTATGTCACACTACTATATTCATACCTTTTATTCAAATAAAATCCATCAAACTAGCTCAACTACATGCTTTGGTCCACTGATTAGCATGCCCTGTTTGCTTGGACCAATCACAATCATCACCCCTGTTTGGTGCATTTGATAAGGATTTAGGGCTAGTTCAAGTTGTTTTTAGGTTACCTTGATTTAATTTAATATCACATATTTATCCTTGAAATTTTATCACTTTTAAGGACTCTAAAATAGTTCTAAACTTCAAAATCTCTCCTTTACTACTAATCTACCCTATCTTGATTGTCTTTCCATTTCAAGCCTGTTATAGGTGCACTCTTGGCAAGGTTTTAGGCTTTGTCCATGTTGTGTTCAAGATAAATTGAGTCATTAATATCACCTTTCACTCTAATATCCTATTTAAGGACTCCAACCAATTTCTAACTCCAAAATTCAAACTCACTACCCATGTACCTTGAGACTGTGTTTTGAGTTGTAGGGCTGGCTATAGGTCTATTGGAGTTCTCTTTAGGGTCATATGATTGGCAAGGACCAACTCCATTATAATATTAGTTCAACACAAACATATTATCCACTCCAAACCTTCACTTGGTTACCATTTAATTCCTTTTTTGAAATAATTTTTTACTAAGCCTGCTGACTATTGGTGTTCCCAGTCCTGTACGGACAAGGAGTTTGCATTGGGGTGTTCAAACATCAAAATCACCCTTTTTTTTATCATTACTAGCTAAGGAATGTTCTTTGAACTATTTTTTATAGTTTAAAATTTCTTTCATATTCTATTTCTTCCATATGGGGTGCAAAACCAACTTTGCCATTCATTCCTATAGATATCAACGTCCAAAATCAGTGTTTTTTGTCATTTTTAAGGCCTTCAAAAACCATCATCCACTCCTCCTTTGACCTTGAAACTTGGCATGGTTAATATTGGTGGATATGAATACAAGACCCAACAATAAAACGAATTAAAAACATCTCATTTCATGAGATATATCATCTCAAAAAAATGTCAATACCTTTATTTGGAACTTTTAGGGACTGAGAGCCCAAAATGGAGATGACCTTTCTTGAAGTGAAAACTTGCTCATATGCCACCTTAGGTTTTCATGGCCTAAAAATCATGGATCTTGGGGAATTTTAAGGCCCAAAATAGATTCCAACATGTTCTCCAAGATCTCTCACATCTGTACAACCTCTTGAAGTAAGCCCAAACTGGCTGAAGGTGACAAGGCAGCAAAGCAAGGAAAAGATGAGCAATTTGGCTTTATAAGGGTGCTATTTGGACTTCCCAAAAGATGATTACATGAAATATATCTTCAAATATGAACCAAAATTACATTATCACCACCATGGGGCTCCCTAGATGTTGGAAAAACATAGTTCCTACACCCAACTTTGCAAACTTCAAGAAACAAGCACCATTTTAGATATCCTTAAAAAACAATGAGAATTGAAGTGTTATATATTTAAAATATCATGGATATATCCTAATTCACACCTTAAAACACCTCATCAAACTCACACATCTCCTTGGATTCTTGAAAATAAGAAACAGATACAAATATACACCCCTCTTAAATGTAATTCCATAAAAAGCTACCTAGAGTGTAAATGATCATTCATAAAGGGGGATAGACAAAATTATAAGTTATTATTATGTATTTTAAGTTTACTTATATTGATATCCACCTGTAAAATCATTTCCCTTAACTCCACTTGTAGACTTCTGTACCAAGTGCTTGAAGTTGCCCTTCCTTGGCTTGCCAATGGAGAAATAAGAGAAATGAGTTATAAATGAAATTTTTTATGAAATAAATATAAAAAAATGTTTATATGACATTTGGTGAGGGTAAGAGTCACACCACCATGTTTTCCAAGAGGCACGCTTCCTAAAGTAGCTATACAAGTTCCCATTTCTCTCTCTTTGGCCAAGAAAACTACCTTTTATCTGAAAAACCTACAAATTGTAGTTAATAATAGTTTATAAAGACATCCTAGGACATATGGTACATGATACAACTCCTTAACACTCGTATAATTCCCAAGAAACCCATATAAGTCATTAAATGCACTATTTAGACCCCTTCAAATGACTTAAAATGATAAATGGACCTAGAGAAAACTAAACCAAAGTTAGTACAACATCAATTAACACTAATTGACCTATGAAACACATTATAAAAACATATTACACCCCTTTAAAATCTTAAAAGTGAAGTTTTTACTAGGGGTGCCCTATTTTGACCTAAAAGTCAAAACTGGTCAACAATTTTTTTGTTCAAGCGGGAGCTACTACAATGATAGTAGGAATGACCAAGTATAATATGAAGTAAACAAAAAAAATTGATGCCAAGAATTTATCTCTGTGTATAAATATGGAGGATCTCTTGGTGAAGATTTTGTTCTCTTAAATGTTACTGAGGAGAAGACCACAAAATAATTATGGGAAAAGCTTAACAATTTTTACCAAATAGTCAGCACCAAACACGTTGTTCTTGAAGAAGTAACTGTATAGTTTGAAGAGTGTTTTAAAAATTTTGATAATATTCATGTATTATTCCTAATTTAGTTAAAGGGTCTGGATTAATAATTAGTAAATAATATGCAGTAAATAAGCTATTTATTTGTGAAATTTATTTGTAATTAGAGCTTTCTAAAAATTGTAATAAAAGAAAATAAGACTTAGATTAAATTGTGTTGATGCGACTAAGACAGGGTTTGATATTCATTTTACAAACCTGGGACACTATCACAAATAGGACTCTAACTTTGGTTTTATGATTAGATAGGAGCACTGAAGGTGGATAGGAGTGGCACTAGTGCTATAGTCCTTGTCTGATGTTGTTGTCCTAAGGATCCGATCTTTTTGGGTTTTACTCAAGAGGTTTGTGTGACCTTGTCTATGAATTTGTGAAGCCTCACTATCATAAGTACTCCCTATAGAGCTTATTTTTTTCATTTTATGCCTTTAACGTACTTGAATAAAACTTTGGAAAATAGGGAAAAGGGGTTAGTGTGTGTAAGATGCACTAAACATGCTTTACACCCCGTGTGTGGGCATGTTGCCTACATACCAATACTTCGAAGAGAGATCAAGCCATATGTATTTCTCCCTTTGAAATTGATTGGTGCAATTGTGATATGAGAATGCAAGAAATGTTAAACTAGATGTGCTTGAGGTGGCTAGGGACTAGTGCAGAGATTAAGATGTGTTTAGGACTATATTGAATGGTTGTATGTAGAGAATAGGGAAGATTGTCTGAGTGGTTTCACTTGTATTCTTGCTTGCTTGATAATATTTTCCAACCCCCTATAAATGATCTTTGAATGGGATTTTATAGGGATCTATTGGTCAAGAGTTAAATACAATCATGTTAGGCTAACATAATGACAAAGAGGATTCAGGGGAAAATGATCATTTTAGCTCAAAAGGTGATTAGACAGGAGCATTAGAAAGGGGACACCCTAGGTTCTAGCATTTTAGTCCAACCTAAGTGCTATTGTCCTAGAGTTTTAGGACCTGGAGGGATGGAAAGAACATGGAAAATGGGTCTTGGCTAAGCTGAAACAAGGTCTTGAAAGCCTACAAGTGACTGAGAATCAATGAAAAGGTGTCTAGAAGGGTCATGAAAGCAAGCAAGAGGGACCTATGGGTTGGGTTTCATTAGCCATGCTCAAGTTACCAATTTTTGCATTTTATATGACTACATTTTCCCCCCTTTATTCCAGTGATGCAACAGAGTGAAATATTAGGATAAAGGAAAAATAGAAAGCATACCTGAACTTACCTATAAAGGTGAAGCCCATGAAGCTATGTCATGTTGGGTGTGCATAGAGAGAGCATGTTATGAAGTGAAAATCTACAAGTGAAAACAAAAGTAGATCAGCTCTTATTAGATATGCTATATCTAAAATAATAATGTAAAAAACAAGGTAAGAGAGAGAGGAAAATAAAAGAACAAATACACCTCATCGGGTACATAAACCAATATAAAACCTATTGTGCTATTGAGTGATGTTGGGTTATGTTGAGTAATGATGGAATTTTTTGTACCAAGAGTAATGTCATGAATAGAGTTGACTTCTCAATTCCCTAGAAGTGGATCAAGAATGCAAAGTCTAGCCCTTTGACTCTATCATCACCTACTAAGTGAAGCTAGATGATCCTACGTGTGTTGATCGATGTTTGGACTGTGTGTCCAATCCCTCTGAATAAGTGGCTCAAGAATACAAAGGCTAGCTAGTCTTTTGGCTCCATCATTTCCCCCTAAAGTGAATCTATAAACTGATACAGATATGAAACATATGCTATATGAGATGGCTCCTGAAGCCCATGAATGTACTGTGATCTAACAATGTTAGCATGGATAGTTGAATGTATGCTAGAAACTATGCCACTCTTGGCCATTGTGAAAGATGGACATTAGGCTTATATGAAAGCCACTCCAAAATTGATAATCTATCTTAAGACACCTAGAACAATAAACATGCTCTGATGCCTACTTAGTCAGGATCTTGCTCTACCAATTAGAGCACATATGATTACTTCTTGTATTAGCAACTAAACACAGAATTATACCAGAACCAATAAGTAACTGGAAATATGAAACAACACAGGAAATTGAGAGACAATACACAATTGTATTAATAATCACTCAGAAGAATATGCAATAAGGAAGATGCCACTTCTTCCTCCACCTCAAAGGTTCGCCACACCTCAAGACCTTCTTCCCTCTCTCTCTCGGTCCCAACAATCAACTCCAATATAGAATTGATGTTCACCTCTCCAACCAGTCAATAACACGCTGCCAGTTCACCAAGTACACAACCGTACTCCAAGTAGATCCCCTGCTCTCTGCTGCTACCTGCAAATCACTAGACCTTACTCATCATGTAGATATCTCTACACCCCTGAAGAACCCTTGTCCTTGCCTCACCAAGTCCTTATGATTCTTCAACCAGTACCGCGGTGGATCAGCTCCTTGACCTTGCAAACCTTACAACTCTCCCTGATCATACACACTCAGCACCCCTTTGGAACTAGGAGGAGCTACACTAGCTCTCTCTAAAAGCTCTATGGCTTTCTAGCACACCTTTACAATACAATCATGAGTCTATTATATAGATCTCATCCAAACAATAATTAGACATCTAATACAATAATTAAATCCACAGCTCTCAGTCTAAAATTAGCTCTAAGCATGCAAACACTTAGTTTGTCAACCAATTGCCCATAATAAACTCGCAGCTCAAACCACAGGTGACCGACGTCGGTCCCTATCTGCCTGGGATCGCCGACGCTGGCCGACTTCTGACCGTCGTCGGTTGCTTCCTGTCTCCTACCTGCCGTCGTCGGTTGGCCTGATCGACGCCAGTGTCTATGACACTCCGCAACTCTTCTGCAACCTCCATAACTTCTCCTGTTTGCATCTTGGTGAAGCTTTTAGCTCCACAACCTAACAGAAGCCACTCGAAAACTTAGAATTTAGGCTTATATGAAAGCCAAACCAAAATGATGCCAACCACCTGTAGATGGAGTAAGGCATGTAATTACTGAGAATGTCTAGGTAATGTTGAACTTAGAAAGAAAATAAAACAAATGTGTCGCACAAATTGCGCCCAATCACTGGTGTCTAAAACATGGATTTTGATCTAGAAGTTATATCAACTACCATAGCTGAAACTAGAAGTGAGAGCCAATCATGTCATGCATAATGCCCCTTATATCTAGATTCTTTCAGAAAAAGTGTACTAAAAACTATTGTTACTAAACTAGTCTGATAATATAAAAACTGTATCTAAACCTACTTTTCTACCTACTTCTATAAAATCTAGTTTTTCTATTATTTAGACAGGAGTGCTATAAATGGATAGTAGCACCACTAGTGTTGTAGTCCAGTCTTGGCACTATTATCTTGGGCCAAATTCAATGATTGTTTTGGATTATTCATTGTCTATCTGGTCTGTTCTAACTGGTTTGATGTTTGGTTATTGTTATAAGTGTTATAAAACTAGATTTTTTGATTCATAGGAGCTCTGATCTCTATGACAAAATCCTTATTTGTTGCCCCCTCTTTTGAGGGTAGGAATCAAGACCCTACAATGACTGTCCCCAGAAGAAAGAGCCTTACATGTGTGTTATGCTATAAAATATATGATATAGTAATGATAATTGACAAGATATCTCAAGATATAGCATGGTTTGTATTGAGATATTGTTAAATCAATAGGGGTATGCCTAGATAGATATAACAATGTAAAAGCATGTGAAATATACTAAACTAGAACTGTAAGTGTTAGTTGTTAATTATTAGTTTTCATGGAGGGATGGAGCGTGATGTCCATCATGATATCCAAGAAGCAAGATAATGCATGATTTTGATCATGGCATTGCAAACAATCAAAAGTAATCAAGCAACAAGCACACAAGGCAAGAAGAAAGAAGCGTACAAGAGTGGCCAAGGGGCCAAGCAAACAAGGGACATGGACACATGTCACTCAAACTAGAAATCAAACATACAAGGCATATTCAAATGCCACATACACATACAATTGAAACAAACAAGTTGACATAAAGTCCACAATCACATAGAAGAGTACAGGCAAGGGACATTGGCAAATGTCCAAAGGCACACACATGAATAGAAGCAAAGGACATTGGAAAATGTCCTAAGTCACATACCAAAAATAAGTAGGAACTGGGAATGCAATCACATCAAGATACACTAAACAAGAAGGTAAAGCATGTAAAGACTAAAAAATACAAGCACATCTAACTAATCAAAGAAAGAATGAAAGTATGCAAGACATGTTAGTATAAGACTAGGTATATGCAAAGAAATACATAAGTGCTAAATACTAGTGAGTGTCGATAGAGTAATCTATGTGAGCTAGTAAATAATGTACATCAACATGATAACTAGAATGTGTGGTGTAGAAATGACATAACCTAGATGGTGTAGTCATTTAGAAGATGCCCCCAAAGGGAAGATATATCAATGTGCATCTTGTATGCAAGAGTAAGATTCCCCCTCAATGGGTAGAGTGAAGTAATCAAGGTTTTGAAAGCCACTACACACACTCAAATAAGATCAAGTGAAGCATGATAATGTAGATAAATCGACAAATAATAGCATAGAACATCAAATGTAAGTCTAGCATAGTAGTAGAAATGTAAAGCATGGAGGATGCATATAATCGAAGTGTTTTTGTGTTTTTGAAATATTTGAATGTTTTTGGATTTTGAGATATTTTGAACTATGTACAATCAATCATAAGGAGACTATGTACAAGTAATTGAAAAGAAGATATATACAAACAATTTGAAAAATTATGTACAAGTAAGCTAGGGAGAAATGATACTAATTGAAGAGTCTCATGGGAGACTCCCTATTGTGTTATCATGTATCAAATAAAGGAATCATGTGTGATTGTGAAGCATGAGGTAATGGCTATGAATATGACTCTGAATATTCATATTCATTGTTGGTATCTTGGAAATCATAATAACCTATATTATTTCACTCATCATCATCATCTTAATTTTGAATCAATGGAATGCTTGTGTTGACTTTTGTTGTATTTGGATTGTTTCCTTTGATAAATTATGTCTATGAATGATTTGCCTTAGGATGTTCAATAAATCCCAAACCTTGGTGACAAACATTATCAACATCTAGAATAGGAGTAGTGATGCTTTGAGCCTACTTGCCCAACCCTTGACCTTGATAATCAAACTATTGTAGATATTTTTCACCAAACCCATACTGCTTTGAAAGTTGAGCCTCATTTTGGAGAGGTAAATTTATATCTTTTCCATGCTTTACCTGTGCTTGTGGTACTATTTATTGCTTTGATTTTGCTTTTTGATCCTTTTGTTGTTTTGAGTTATGCTTTGGTAACCATTTTTATACTAATTCTGAATTTGAACCTTTATAAATGTGTTTCTGTGTCACTGTGGATTTATTGACTTACCTTGTATAGGGTCCTCATGAGCAATTATCTGTTGTATATGTCGTTTCAATGCCAAACATGAATCTGTGTGATTCCCATGCATTCTATGATATGCACAATAATATCTAAATTTGCTCACTAGATGCAGAGGAGGTAGTTTGGTCAACTTAGATTTAATCATTTCCCTTAGTACCTCACTTGAACTCGTATTTGATCTTTGAATCACTAATTATAGAGTTACTTTGTTGTGATTTCTTATTTTGATATATAACATTGCTTGCAACCAATTGACTAGGTGAAGGTGCATGTACATGATTAACGGTAGGGTGCCTTTGAGGTTGTTATATTATAATCTAATTTTCCAATGTTGTGATCATGTAATATCTTATTTTGCATTTGTATATCTAAAATTAACTTGGTCATACTAGTGATTTGATCCCTTAGAGTTTCACAAATGTAAACCCTGGTTGCTTTCAATTGAACATGTAAACACGTATGTTGAAGAGGATTTGAAGAAGATATAGGTTGAATGTATGCATTAGGAACAATCGTATGGACGACCTCACCTTCTAGAGGGGTGATAACATGGACTTGGTTAAAGGGAAGGTAGTTATCACCCTTTTGGGGGAGATGAGGAGAAGGAAACTATTTCTTGTGCATAATATATGACATTGAAACTTGGCAGGTGGTTGTTAGCTTATGCAATGGATCCTCTAGGTAGAAACCATGTATGTGGGATAAAATGCATGAAAGTGGAGTTATAAGTTGTATAAAAATATGTTTATAAAGTGCATTCCTCATGAGATAGCAAGAAAGGGATAAAATGCATGAATTTGTGCATTGATGCATAAAGAACTTTGACATGTGCTATGGCATTTCTAATGCATTTAACATGATAAACTTGAAAAAAATCCATATGAGAGAAAGAAATCAAGAGATGAAACTTTATATTAAAGACAAGTAAACTTTGCTTTTAAGGAGAGGTATCTTACTATGTTTAACAATGACTTTCTTAATATCATACCAATTATGAGAAATAGGCATGAAAAGCAAAGAATGAAGCTTTGTATTAGCATATGGTAAACTTCATCATGCATGTACATGATAGGACCAAGTATGGTCTTCTTATTATTTGAAAAAAAATGCAAGAAATGTTTAAAAATAAGTGAGATCCATTTTTGTAATTTGATTATAGATGTATGTGTAGCTAGGGTTTGAAAGATGATTAATTTAAAAATTTACTATGAAATTTTGAAATTTAAAGTGAATTTTTGAGTTAGATATGCAAGTAAAAAATCAAAAAATTATTGAGAAATTAGTGATTTAACATGACCTAGTAGATGCAACTAGGTTTTGGAAAAATAAATATTTTTAAAAATTATTATTGAATTTTGAAATTTGAATGGATTTTATGATTTAAATATGCTAGTAAAAAATCAAAAAATGATTGGAAAATTACTTGATTAAATAGGACCTAGTATGTGTAACTAGGGTTTTGAGAAAAATAATTTTTTTGAAATTACTATTGAATTTTGAATTTTGAATTTTGAAGGAATTTTCTCATTTTAATATGCTAGTAAAAATTCAAAAAATTATTGGAAAAATATTGAGACCTAGTATGGGCAACTAGGGTTTGAAATAAAATTATTTTAAAATTTAATACTAAATTTTAAAATTTGAAATAAATTTCTAATTTAAATATTCAAGTAAAAATTCAAAAATTTATAGGAAAATTTTGTAGGAATTTTACCCTGGGGTTTTTAGGTTTTTTGTGCGCAAACAAAGTAAGTCAGGTTCACCAAATGTTTTAATAGTTTTGGGAATATTAGTGTATTATTCATAATTTAGTTAAAGGGTCTGGATTAATAATCAGTAAATAATATGCAGTAAAGAAGCTATTGATTTATGAAATTTATTTGTAATGAAAGCTTTTCTAAAAATAGTAATAAGAGGAAGAAAATAAGAATTAGCTTAAACTGTGCTAATCTGACTAAGACAGGGTCTGATATTCACTGTGCAGGCCTGGGACACTATTGCAAACAAAATTTTGACTTTCATTTTTTGATTGGATAGGAGTGGCACCAGCATTATAGTCCTTGTCTAGTGATGTTATCTTGAGGATCTAAGTTTTCTAGGTTTTACTCAGTAGGTTTGTGTGACCTTGTCTATGAATTTGTGAAGCCTCACTATCAGTAGTGCTCCCTATAGATATGATTTTCTTTATTTTTATGCCTTCAATGTACTTGAATAAAACTTTGGAAAATAGGGAAAAGGGTTTAGTGTGTTTAAGATGCACTAGACATGCTTCACACAATGTGTGTGGGCATGTTTCCTACATATCAATACTCTAAAGAGGGATCAAGCCATATGTAGTTCTCTTTTTGAAAGTGCCTAGTGCAATTGTGATATGAGAATGCAAGAAATGATAAACTGGATGTGCTTGAGGTGGCTAGGGACTGGTGCAAAGATTAAGATGTGCTTAGGACTGTATTGGATGGTTGTATGTAGAGAATAGGGAAGATTTCTTGAGTGGTTTCACTTGTATTCTTGATTGCTTGATAATATTTTCCAACCCCCTCCAAATGATCTTTGAATGGGATTTTATAGTGATCTATTAGTTATGGGTTAAATGCAATCGTGTTAGGCTGACATAATGACAAAGAGGATTCGGGGGGAAATGGCCATTTTGGCTCAAAAAGTGATTGGACAAGAGAACTAGAAAGGGGACACCCTAAGTTCTAGCATTGCATTTCAACCTAGGTGCTATTGTCTTGGAGGTTCGAGACCTAGGGGGATGGAAACAACATGGAAAATGGGTCCCAGCTATGCTAAAATGAGGTCTTGAAAGCCTACAGGTGACTAAGAATCAGCAAAAAGGTGTCTAAAAGGGTCATGAGAGCAAGCAAGAGGGACCTATGGGTTGGGTGTCATTAGCCATGCTCAAGTTATCAATTTTTACATTTTATATGACTACAAGGAGTAAGTTGGGATCTATTTATGTGAAGATGAAGGATGATGACAAGTTAATCACCTTTTTGTGTTTCTCGACTATGATTAAAAGTGAAGGGGTATATGTTGTGGTATCCTACTGACCACATGATTATTGGTAATCGAGATGTCAAAAAAAAAAATCCATGCAAAAGTGGTGGTACAAAAGACACCTAAAATTTTACCTATTAAAGTAGTTCAAGATGAAGAAGAACAAGTGAGAACTAAGGTTCTATTTGGAAGGAGAAGGCCAGTGTTAAACCATAAAACTCAAATATACTTGAGTGAAAAGTGTATGTGAATGGTTGTGGTGTAGCATAAGTGAGTATCTAGGAGGGCTGTAGTGTAGCTAAAGTGAGTATCTAGGTAGACAGATGTATGGAGTAACTTTGGAGGCATATGAGTTGGTTTGGAGACATTAGATAGAGTAGGAGGCTTGAAAACTCAGTAGGTTTAGTAATTCACTGAATAGCATGATGACTTCCTAGGAGTTGTTGACATGTGAATTTATGCCATGTTAATCATGGTTGGTAGTTAAAGGCTACATGTAGATGTTAAGTATTGACTTATTTAAAATATTATTTCATGTTGTTAATTACTATAAAGAGTGTTATTTGCACTTATTTATGTTTAATAATTGGAGTAGCTTGATTCCTACATGGTGATCTCTCAAGAAGAGATGGATTAGCCTGATGGCTATGAGGATGAGGTAAAGAGTTTTTGGTTTGCAGATTAAAGAAATCATTATACAAGTTGATGCAGATGTTGCATATGTAGTATAATAATTTTATTATCTTCATGGAGAGTGAAGGTTTTAGCAAAAGTGAAGTAGATCATTGTGGGGTCAATGATGGAAGCTTTGTTATCTTATTGATATGTGTTGATGGCATATTGGATGTAGGCCCCAACATAAATAAGATCAATGTTTTGATGGCTCAGTTGACCAGGACATTTGATATGAAGGTGGTAGGAGAAAACCAAGGATTAAGATGCATAAGGACAGGAAAGCAAGGAAGATTTAGTTGTCTTATAAGACATGTTGATAAGATTCTATAGTGGTTCCATTTTTATAATATAAAACTAGATAGTACCCTACTTTCTACATGTTTTGTCTTCCAAGCAGTGTCCTAGGAAGAGAAGACATGGATGTCTAGTGTATTGTATTCATCAGGAGTAGAAAGCCTCATGTATGCCATGGTGTGCACTAGACTAGATATTTCCAAGTAGTGGGAGTTATGAGTCAGTTTATGGTGGAATCTTAGAAAAGAGTATTGGTCTATGGAGATGTGTTTGAGAGGCACTTCAATTGTTTTAATCTACTATAGAAGAGCAAATGTTGATAAATTAGTTTAGGCCAAAGAATTTTGAGTAGTGAAAGAAAACTTCTATTGGGTTTGTTATAATTATGATAAGGTAGCATCAGGCAATGAAGGTAGCTAGATGGCATAATACTCAAGTTTGATAATTCTTGAATATTGACTTTAAGTGGGAGATTTTTAGATGTGAAGTCACTTTTCATAGATATTATTCATAGTCACTATCATATTCACTATTGATGGTGATGTGGCATGCAAGTGATATAGCATACATGTGATGTAGTATGTGGTATGCAAGTGATACAGGTGATGTGGCATGCAGGTGTTGTGGCATGTGAGTGATGTGCCATGCAAGTGATGTGGCATGTGGTATGTAGGTAATACATGTTATGTGGCATGTAGGTGATGTGGTATGTAGGTGATGTGGCATGTAAGTGATGTGATAGGTTGGTGATGTGGCATGGTCCATGGAGGATCTCTCATGAGGTCAGGTTGATGTGAAAGGAGTGGGGTGTAGTAATCCACTAAGTCACATGAGTTTTATCTTATGGTGTGATTGACAAGGGTTAGTATGGGGTGTGTTTGTATGGAGGCTCCATGTTCATATGTTTGGTAAAAAGTTAAAAGGTGTTGGAACATCCCTTGGCTTTTGTGTGCACATAGGAAGAATAAGACAAGTTACCACTGTTGTTGATTTGACCTCACATGTGAAGTGGGGCACCATGTTTGGAGTCATATGAAAGTGATTTGGATATTTTCTAAATTGGTTGATCCACTTTGTTGAACCTTGCATATAAAGAGAAATTTTATTGTTGATCACTATTCACCCACTAGGGTGTGCAATAGCTTTTGGGCCACCCATGATGTATTATTTATACTCTCCTCTCTCTCTTATAATGCTATAAAAATATGTATTTTCCTTTGTATTTATAAATCCAATCCTTTTGAAGGATCATGTAATCCTTTTGGATTCCCCTTGAGGATCCATGCAAGCTTGGGCTTGCATGTTTAGAGGTTGAAGGTTGGATCTCACCTTCAATGCTTTGGTTGTAAGCATTGTATGCTTTGGTTGTAAGCAATGCATGCTTTGGTTGTACGTATGGTAATCCCTTGGTGTTGAATCCTTAAGGCTTATTAGTTTGGCTTTGTTGATGCATTATTTTTAAGCATTAGATGTTTTAGTTGTAAGCATCATAAAAGAGTTGTTTATTTCATCTTAAAGGTTTGATCCTAGAAGAATTTGTATGTTTGGTTCACTTGGAGTCTTTGGTTATAAGCATCATGCTTGGAATTGCTTATTTCAGCTTGGAGGTTGGAGCCTAAAAGCCTTTGTATGCTTAGCTCACTTGAGTGCTTTGTTTGTAAGCATTGGAAAGGAGTTACTAGAGGAAGCTAATTGTAGAGGATATTTTTTGAAGTAATTGAAGTTTGGAAGCTGCCATTGCCCCATGGTTTTTCCCTTGCTAGATTTGAAAGGGTTTTCATGTATATCTTGTGTAATGTGTTATCTCTTGTCTATTGTGTTTTGTATCTTTTTTTGTTACACTTTTATTTACTTTCACATGTTTAGGATATTTTTTCCTAACAAGTGGTATCAGATCTTAGGCTTTAACAACTAGTACTTGAGCCATGGTCCTAACATTAACCAATTTTGATGCAATTTTGTAATGTTTAGGGAAAATGACATAGTGTCACAACTTATGTAGTTGTTATAAAAATGCTCAATGGTTGATTTTTTTTTTAATATACACAAGTGCATATTTTTTCCATATTAGCTAATGAATTTGAGTATTGCCTCTAGTTTGAAATTTAGTGACATTAAAAAGTCAAAAAATTATTAAAAAAAAGATTTCTCTTTATACAACAATTGTTTCAATACATTTGATATGTGTTTTAAAAAATGATTGAATTTTTTTGGATCATGCTTTAAATAAAATTTAATATATTCAAGGCCATCAAGTAGTGGCTTCTCATCTAGAATAGTCTACTTATAATAGTCATATAGCTTTGATATTGTAATTGAAAGGGATTGACAATAATGATCTGCACTTGAAAAAGTAAGGGAAAAAATGAAGGGCCTAGTTATCATATCATGGAAAAATCATTTTTTATTATATTGTGAAAATTCAGGTGATATTTATAGTCTCTTGAAATCAATATATCAAATATAAAATTTTAATGCTTCTAGCTTTGGCTTGTATTCGACATATTTTGCCAGTAGTTGTATTCCCTTTTAATTGTCCTTTTCTAAATTAAACCCACACACAACTACCCACTTGGTCTACAATAATACTAATTACTTAAAAAAAACTAGTAATATGATATGCAAATATATTTTTAGTATGCATTAACTCCCATTGCATAATTTTTATGTATAATATTATTTTTGTAAATTTTTGGTCATGAGGCTCGCTAAAGAAAAGAGTTGGAAAGTCTATTTCCTCGAAAAAATTATCTTAGAAATTTCTAAGTGGTCATTGCCCTCTACTAGATAAATTTGAATATTTTCTTCTTGCAAATCACAAATACATGTTGTATCTATAAATATATGAACTAAAGTGTCACCAACATTGTCATTTTCGTTGTCTTTATCTACATAATCAATTTTAGGTGAAAATTGATTGTCTTCATGTTTATTGAGAAGAGTGCAAAGGAAGTGTTCCCAATTTTGGTTCGTACATTTTCTATTTGAAACAATGTTTTTTTCCACAATTTTCATAAATCCTTCTTTGTAATATTTGCAAAAACATTCCCTGATTGACAAGCATATTTATATTTGAAGGGATGTTTAAGCTCCACAACCACAACTTTTGTTTCATGTATGGAACATGATAATAGTAAATATTTGAAGGGACCTTATTTATCCTTTCAATCAAAATTTGAGTTTTTCCATGTGAGCAGTATTTGATTGTGCAAACGCAAATCTAATAGTAACAAGTATTCCTTTAAGTTTGGTGAGCATAACTACAAATGATAGCAAAGGATTTAAATCAATGTAATTGGGCAAAGAAAATTTTAGCTAAGCATCATCCAACAAATAATTGTAACAAATAAGACATATATATTTTTCTTGTATCATTATATCGTGATCAGTCAATTTTCAATATATCTCTTTTTTTAATTCCCCAAACTTAATCATATTGAACATAAAATGGACAACTATGTATTAGCATATCTTTTACTTGTTTTTAAAATATTTAAATACAACATCCACAATTTGATCTACTTTCTCCACTAATTCTAATATTTAAGACATCAAAGTGATTTCATAGGTGGCCTTTTTGTGTTATTACTTGGTTCTATAAAATTTCCATCAACACTTTCATTTGAACAATACTTCTATGTGTCCACTTTTTTTTTAGTCTTATTTCCTATAAAATGCAAGGATTTGTTTCCAACATCTTGCCTATTTAGTATTGTATATTTCATTGGTTTTAGGAACATATTTAATGGTTTCATTGATACTTTTTATTGTTTGAAAAAATTAGTAGTAATATATTGACTAGAGTAACAATATAATGGTTCATTTATGTTTTTTATTTTTTAATTATATAATCCATGAATTTTGGTTCAATATTTTTCTTATCTCGTATTTTTTTAGATGTCATAACAAACTATATAACACTTTTATTAATGCCTTTTTTTGTTTGTGTAATTTGTAAGTAATATATTGAGTTGAATATCTTTTTGTCAATGGTTCATAATGAATATGGCATGTACATAATGCAAAATACAAAATATTGTATGTTGTTTGCATTTTGGACGTATAGAGTACATTATAAAAATATTTATTGTTTGTTACTCTCACACTTGAATTTTTACATTAATCAAAATTGCTAGCCATTATAAGAAAAATACATTGTATTCAATTTTTCAGGTATTTGAAATGCGAAAACCATCTTAATAATAAATTCTTATCAAGCTGCAATATTTTGTATGTTATTTATAACATATATGTCAAATCATTTTTATAATCAATACAATATGTTTATGTTTCCAAACAAACATGCATTGCAAAAAGACTATGTTTTATATTATTTTAAACATTTAACATCATATTCTATATTGAATAAATAAATAATAGAATGAAACAAACTCTCACTACATTCCCCAATATTGTTACAACTTTTTAAAGGCCAATTTTTCTAGTTCATGAAAAAGTCCCTTCTAATAAGACTCAAATATTGCACAAGAAGTTGAAACTGGAACATTTTCCATTGAATTATTGTAATTATTATTTTTCTTCCAATGTAATGGCTCATAATGACCACACAGAGGATTTGTATCATAAAAAAATACAATATCAAAGTGTATGAATTTTTTAATTAAATTAGAGATAATTATTTCTTTTTCTCATTAATTAGATCTAAATTAATATAATAAGCCATCTAGCCAACTAGATAATGTCACCCCATAACCTTGTTTCATTTGCATTTGAAATGGTTGTTTTATAAAGTTTCATTCATCAAAATATTATCTTTGTATCGTGGATTTTATGCAAAGTGTGAAGCATATCAAGGTCTAATTTTAGTTACAATTATTTTAATACATGCAGATATCCTCTTTTCAGGCAATACAAGAAATGGTCTACTAGGCCATTTTGAAGTTAAATATAAATATATCAGAGATACAATAAGATAAAAAATGTATCAAACAAGAAATCATTGAAATTTTAGTTGAATATGTGATCTCTAAAAAGATGATGTTCTGCTAATACATTGTCAATGTCCTCACATGTTATTTTCCTTATTTTTAGTTTTTTACAACTATATGGTTTGTTAGTAGAATAAGGTATTTTTCATTTTTTTGGGGTATTTATTATTTCTATTTATTATTTAAAGAATATGAGCAAGCAAACAAATATAAACATAAACATATATTTGTAATGGTGAACTACGTTAGCACCCATAAACAATGTCCATAAACAAATCCTAAATTTAAACCTAAAAAACATCACTACAATATAAATAATAAAGAAGAAAAGTACACCACACATATCTAATCAAAGCACTCAATAAAAAATGGTTAATTGAAACCATTACATATCACATAAAATGAAACTAAAACTGCAACAAACAAAAATACATCAAACATTTGCATCACACAAAGAAAACCAAAATATTCAACAACCACAACATTTTGGCAACAAAAAAAAATACAATACAAACTATTTTTTTGACACAAAATCACTATAACAACCTCATTGCATCAGGGAATGACCAAGTACACACAGAAATATTTACAATCTAAATATGTTTTATTCTAACACAATGCAATAACTAGCAATTACAAAGCCATTGATAACAAAACGTAAAACATTGGTAATAAAAACAAATAACAATAACACTTTTTTTAATAAACTTTGAATCCGACCAAATGTATAAATTAACAAATATGAAGAAAAGTTTATTTTCTATTTCCTGAGCTTTGAAATGAACAAAAGATCAAACCGTGACCTCTTTCATTTGGAAAGAAAAATTATTGGTTTTCATTTCTAAACCACTAGAGCACGTTAATTTGTAAGGAATTTTGATCTTTTAGCTTTTGAACATCTCAAACATGCATATTTGAAGTGAAATGTTTGTTTGTTTTTTCCTATATTTTTAAAACTTACATTTATTAAAAATATTATATTTATTTAATAAATTTTATAAACATAAAAATATGAACAAAATTTTACTCTTTTGCATTTGATAGATTTAAAATGAACAATTTTAAATCATAGCATATTTTGTTCTTGAATTTTTTTAAAACTGACATCAAAATCAAATAAAAAATGCACTAAAAAAACATATAAGTGATGTATATGTTTATTACTAGTTCAGTGATGCGATCACTTATTGAAACGTAAATCTAAAACTTAACACAATGATCCAAAACTTAGAAAAAAAAACATAACAAGCATATATCAAAAATATTTGTTTTCTACATAATTTATTAAAGAAACTTCTTTATTTTATTATCACAAAATACAAAAACATAAAAACTCTAAAAATTCCACTCTTTGATTAAATTTAAAAACAAACTATGAAAATCATATATATGTGTGTATGTATATATACATGTATATGTATGTATTTATATTATTTTTAAAAATATCGAACACATATTTCAACAACTTTTTATTTTTTATAAAGTTAAAAAGAACACATATGTATTATATAATGCATACACGTTATAACGCGTACACACTTTTATATACATGTTGTTTACACCTTTATTCAATAGATATTTATACCTTTTGTTCAAGGGTTTCTTTATACTTTTTGTTTCTTTATAATTATTTTATTTTTTATAAATTTAGGTTGATTAATCATAAATTACATTCTATACAATCGACTGAGCCATAATTTAATTTCACGGAGCTCAATTTGGCCCAAATCACATCTCTGATGATACCAATTGATTAATTAGATCAATTCATGATGTAATCATCATTTTTATAGTTAGTTTCAAGGGGCTCAAATTGGCCCTAACTGTGTTTGTGATTAAACCAATCGACTATTTATTTCATGCAATGATATAATTGGAGTTGATGAAGTCACGTATCACATCCTATATAGTCAAAATTGGGTTTGATAGGAGCTCAATTTGGCCCAATTCATGTTATTGATTGCACCAATTGACTAATTGACTCAGTCTATGATAAAATTAGGGCTAATTGAATCATCAATCAAATTATATAGTCGTAGTTAAGTTGAAGGGACTCAAATTAGCCCCAATTACCTATGTGATTGAGCCAATCGAGTATTTGGTTCATTTGTGTGATGCAATTAGGGTTGATTGATGCCCAAATCACATCTTATAAAGTTAAAATTAGGTTGACATGGCTCAATTTGGCCTAAATCACATCTTATAATCGTAATTAGGTCCAAGGAGCTTAGATTGGCCCCAATTGCCTCTATGATTGCATTTATGATAAAATTAGGATTAAATAAGCCACAATTTGCATCATATATAATCGATTGAGTCATAAATTAGGTACACATAGCTTAACTTGGCCCAAATCACATCTATAATTGCACCAATTAACTAATTTGGATTGATTCATGATGCAATCAAAGCTTATTTATCCCCAAACACTGTTCTGCTCTCACAGTTAGGTTCAAGGGGATCAATTTGGCCCCAAATCCATTTGTGATTGAACCAATTGATTATTTGGTTCATGTAGTGATACAATTAGTGTTGATTAAACCTCTTATCACATCATATACAGTCAAAATTATATTTGAGAGGGTCTCAATTTGGCTTAGATCACATCATTAATTACACCAATTGACTAATTGGCTCAATCTATGATAAAATTAGGGATAATTGAGCCCTCAATCAAATCATATAGTTGTAGTAAGGTTTAAGAGACTTAAATTATCCCCAATTACCTCTGTGATTAAGCCAATCGACTATTTAATTCATTATGTGAAGCAATTGGGGTTGATTGGTTCCCAAATCACATCCTATACATTTGAAATTAGGTTCAAATGGCTCAATTTGACATAAATCACATCCTATAGTCCTAGTTAGGTTCAAGGGGCTCAAATTAACATCAATTACATCCATGATTGCATTTATGATAAAATTATGGTCGATAAAGCTACACAATGCATCCTATACAATCAATTGAGCCATAAATTAGGTTCACGGGGCCCAATTTAGCCCAAATCATGTCTCCATTGCATCAATTAACTAACTGGATCAATTCATGATGGAATCAAAGTTAATTTAGCCCCAAATCATGTCTTACTCTCATATTTAGGTTCAAAGGGCTCAAATTGGCCCTAATTGCATTTTTTGTTGAAGCAATTGATTATTTGGTTTATGCAGTGATAAAATTAGTGTTGATTAAGCCCTATATCACATCTTATATAGTCAAATTAGTTTTTAAAGGGGTTCAAATTTATCCAAATCGCATCATTGATTGCACTAATTGACTAATTAGCTCAATTTGTGATGAAATTTGGGATAATTGAGCCCCAAATCAAATCTTATAGTCATAAATAAGTTGAAGGGATTGAAATTGTCAAGGAACCTAGAACAATAAACATGCTCCGATCCCTACTGAGTCAGGATCTTGCTCCTCAAATAGAGCACATGTGATTACTTCTTGTATTAGCAACTAAACACGGAATTATACCAGAATCAATAAGTAACTAGAAATATGAAATAACACAGGAATTGAGAGACAATACACAATTGTATTAATAATCACTCAGAAGAATATACAATAAGGAAGATGCCACTTCTTCCTCCACCTCAAAGGTTCACCATGCCTCAAGACCTTCTTCCCTCTCTCTCTCGGTCACAACAATCAACTCCAATATAGAATTGATGTTCACCTCTCCAACCAGTCAGTAACACACTGCCAGTTCACCAAGTACACAACCGTACTCCAAGTAGATCCCCTGCTCTCTGCTACCTGCAAATCACTAGACCTTACTCACCATGTAGATATCTCTACACCCCTGAAGAACCCTTGTCCTTGCCTCACCAAGTCCTTATGATTCTTCAACCAGTACCCCGGTGGATCAGCTCCTAGACCTTGCAGACCTTGCAACTCTCCCTGATCATACACACTCAGCACCCCTTTGGAACTAGGAGCTACACTAGCTCTCTCTAAAAGCTCTATGGCTTTCTAGCACACATTTACAATACAGCCCATGAGTCCATATATAGATCTCATGCTTACAATAATTAGACTAACCTAATTACAATAATTAGACACGCAACTCAAGACTAAGACTAGCCTTCAACATGCAAACTAACAGTCCAAAAATAGACTCTCCAGAATCAACATGCGAACTGCCTGTTCACGCACAGGCTGTTGACGCTGGCTCCTCCAAAACTGATGTCGGTCGACTGGTAACCGATGCCGGTTGCTTCCTCACTACCATATGACCGATGTCGGCTGATCAGACCGACGCCAGTTTCCCTGCAACTAATTCTACAACTCCCTGCAACTTTGCATCCTCCATAACTTCTTCTGTTTGCATCCTGGTGAAGCTTTTAGCTCCACAACCTAACAATCTCCCACTTGGAGATAAATAGCTGCACCTGTACCTGTACCTGTACACCGTCTAAATTATTCCCTGGCTTGTATCCCTCTTCAAGATCCATCCTGAAGACCAACCACCACACAACTGTGATGCTATACCTGTCATTCAAGTAACCTGCCACGTCCGAACCTACATATCCATGTAGTGAAGAACTTGACCCTGCATAACAAGAATCCCTGCTGCTAGTCCCACTGAACTGCCCTCCAGTACTCCTTCCCCGAATTGGCTCCATACTTTTCGACAACCCCCACTGATTGGGAAAACTCAGGTCTACACTAGACCTCATGTGATTTTGAACCCTGTTTCAAGCTAAGCTTGAACTGTCCAGCCATTGGTGTGCTTTCTGATTCTGTATCCTGCGTAATGAACCTCGCCAACACCGTCTTCACATCAGCTCCCACTGGAGATAAAATCTCCATGTCTCTCATGCCAAAGAATTTTGCTGCTCCAAATTCTTCATGACACACCTCTGAACTAACCTTACCTTTAGCTCAGCAAATACTTGTATGTACAAACCTACTAGTAAATCACCCACATACGGTAACAAAATGATGTTGCGACCATCATCTACCTGGTAAGATAAACACAATAGTTACACTGACATTGACTGAAGCCATGCTTAGTCATCCACCTATCAAACCTATACCACTGTCCTGTAGCTTCCTCAAGACCATATGCCTTGGCCTTCTGTCTCTTGTATCCATCCACTCTCTTATTTAAAACGGGAATCCATTCCATCTCTCAGTGCTTTCTTCCAGCTGACAACTCTACCAACAAATACCTGTTTGGTTCTTCTCCAAGGACTCAAACTCCTCATCCATGCCAAGCTCCCACTGTATCTGGATTCTACCTGCATTGCCTCTTCACGTCTTCCTGGTTCTCGACCATCAGTAAGAAATATAAAGAAGGTGAACAGTAAATATGAGGTTCACTTACCCTTTTTGACCTCGACATGAGCATTTGAGACTTGTTGACAGCTTGCTGTCCACCCAATATCCATTCCAGTGACCGATCTCGGCCATCTCCCAGTCTGCTCCCGACCAATGTCAGTTTTCTGCACTGACCCTGACTGCCGACATCGTTTCCCTGGCCGATGCCGGTATCCTTTCTACCGACGTCAGTTACTTCATGACCGACGTCGATCTTCCTGTTGCCGACGTCGGTTACTGTCTGACTGATGCCGGTACTTGTGTTCGTCTGTGAGTGATAAATTTTTACCTGCAAGCTCTCCATGGATCAAAATCCTAATCAAATCAACATAACCCTGCTCAGAATAATTTAGTTCTCTCACTTGATCTCTGTCCGTCATCTCCTCCATGAACACTAAGGCTTTCCAGTTCTTTAGCTTGTCAAAAACATCTGTCTTCCACTTCAAAACCTGCATTCCCCTCCTACATATGTGACCAAGCCCATGAAGCCACATCTCTGCAACAGAAGGTGAATCAGTAATATAAGTAGATAGATAAAGGATACCTACTTTCTTACCACCATCTAATTCAAGTGTATCCACTATGAGAGTTACAGTGCATCTCTCATCACCCAAATTTCCTGAAAAAATTAGACTCATCTCCAAGACTGGTACCTGCATGACTTCCTTCAACCACTGTGTGTCATCCATCTGCAATTTCAGCTTCACTTCCCCTTTGCCAATTCTTTGGCAAGGCTCACTAGCTCCTCTCCTTGGGGCTGCATGGAAAGAGGCAACATAATCTGTTATCCAAGATTTAACTTCATCCAAGAAACCTCCCAAAGAATCATGTGCAACAACACCTACAACATCTGCATCTTCAATTCCTTCATGCTGATCTGCTACCAACCAATAATATCTTTTTCCCTGCTCTTTCTTTCCATCAATTAGACCATTCATGCTATTCAGTTTCTCCATTCGTAGCTTACTTCCTTCTGCCATTGCTATACTCCCACTCAATCAGAAACCCCTGTGAGCAACCTGTAATCAACAAACACTACCAGATCTAAAACCACCTGTTAGTAACCCAACCAAAAGCTCTGATACCACTTGTCAAGGAACCTAGAACAATAAACATGCTTCGATCCCTACTGAGTCAGGATCTTGCTCCTCAAATAGAGCACATGTGATTACTTCTTGTATTAGCAACTAAACACGGAATTATGCCAGAATCAATAAGTAACTAGAAATATGAAACAACACAGGAATTGAGAGACAATACACAATTGTATTAATAATCACTCAGAAGAATATACAACAAGGAAGATGCCACTTCTTCCTCCACCTCAAAGGTTCGCCACACCTCAAGACCTTCTTCCCTCTCTCTCTCGGTCACAACAATCAACTCCAATACAGAATTGATGTTCACCTCTCCAACCAGTCAGTAACACGCTGCCAGTTCACCAAGTACACAACCGTACTCCAAGTAGATCCCCTGCTCTCTGCTACCTGCAAATCACTAGACCTTACTCACCATGTAGATATCTCTACACCCCTGAAGAACCCTTATCCTTGCCTCACCAATTTCTTATGATTCTTCAACTAGTACCCCAGTGGATCAGCTCCTAGACCTTGCAGACCTTGCAACTCTCCCTGATCATACACACTCAGCACCCCTTTGGAACTAAGAGGAGCTACACTAGCTCTCTCTAAAAGCTCTATGGCTTCCTATCACACATTTACAATACAACCCATGAGTCCATATATAGATCTCATGCTTACAATAATTAGACTAACCTAATTACAATAATTAGACACGCAACTCAAGACTAAGACTAGCCTTCAACATGCAAACTAACAGTCCAAAAATAGACTCTCCAGAATCAACATGTGAACTGCCTATTCACGCATAGGTTGCCGACGCCGGCTCCTCCAAAACCGATGTCGGCCGACTGGTAATCGACGCCGATTGCTTCCTCACTGCCATATGACCGACGTCGGCTGATCAGACCGATGCCGGTTTCCCTGCAACTCCCTGCAACTCTGCATCCTCCATAACTTCTTCTGTTTGCATCCTGGTGAAGCTTTTAGCTCCACAACCTAACAAAAATTTACCCCAATTGCCTCCATGATTGAGCCTTTTGACTATTTGTTTTATTATGTGATGCAATTGGGGTTGATTGATGCCCAAATCACATCCTATATAAATGAAATTAGGCTAAAATGGAATAATTTGGCCTAAATCACATCATGTAGTAACATTTAGGTTCAAGGAGCTTAGATTGGCTCTAGTTTCATTCACGATTACATTTGTGATAAAATTAGGGTCAATTAGCCATAATTTGCATCCTATACAATCGATTGAGCCATAAATTAGGTTCATAGGCTCAATTTGGCCCAAATCACATCTCTAATTACACCAATTAACTAATTAAATATATCCATGATAAAATTAGAGATAATTTAGCCCCAAATCATGTCCCACTCTTGTAGTTAGGCTGAAGGGGATCAAATTGGTCATAATTGCCTCCCTGATTGAATGAATCAACTATTTGGTTCATTGTGTGATGGTATTGGGGTCAATTGAACTCCAAATCACATAATATACAACTGAAATTAGGTTCACATGACTCATTTTTTCTTAAATCGCATCACTAATTGCAATAATTGACTAATTAGCTTGATTTATGATGAAATCAGAGCTAATTTAGCCTCAAATCACATTATATAGTCATGGTTAGGTTTAAAGGGCTTAGATTGAACCCAATTATCTCCATGATCAAACCAATCGACTATTTTGTTCATTATGTGATGACATTAGAGTTGATTGAGACCCAAATCACATTCTATATAGTTAAAATTATGTCTCTCGTTGAACCAATCAATTCTTTGGTTCCTTCACTGATGAACTTAGGGTCTTTTGAACCCCAAATCACATTCTATAACAACATTTAGGTTGAAGGGGCTCAAATTGGCCCCAAATTCCTTTGTGATTGAGTAAATCAACTATTTGGTTTATTTTGTTATGACATTGGGGTTGATTGAGCCCCAAATTAAATCTTATATACACAAAATTAGGTTCATAGGCCTCAATTTTGCCCAAATGCATCATTGATTACACCAATTGACTAATTTGGTCAATATGTCTGGAAATCATAGCTAATTTGGCCCCAAAACATATCTTATAGTCACAATTAGGTTTAAGGGGTTCAAATTGGCATAAATTACCTCACAATTGATTCTTTAGTTCATTTTTTGAGGAAATTAGGGTTGATTGATCCCCAAATCACATCCTATATAGTCAAAATTAGGTTCACGAGCTTAAATTAACCCAAATTGTACCACTATATTGACTACGTCATTTGTATGATAGTGTCTATATTTTCACACACCACTTTTATAATAAAAAATTCAAAATTAAAATAAATGATAGTTTTACTTCACATTTACATCCCTTGTGGTGTGCGGTTTCGCTTTAAGTACAATAAGTAGTTAACTATACAGATAATGAAAACATTACATGCATATTTGTGTATGTTTATAGTGATCATAAATCACATGAAATGAATATATTCTATGTTTCTAGTGATGAAAAATGAGAATATATAGATACATATAGAGAAATGCATATACATCCATACATAAAGGAACATGTACACACTTCTAAAAGTGTGTAGGCATTATATCACATATCCAATTTTGCTATGTGTAGTTTCAAAAACATGCATACATGCTCAGAAATGGCTTGGATTCCTGAGCCTAAGGCTTGGACCTATAAACACATTGTAATTCACCTCATGAACAACAAGTGACTTCAATTGCTAATTGACATAAGATTCCCTGATAATGACTAAGAACCCTATTAGTGGGACTACAGGGAGCTCACCTTAGGATACATAATGAATATTAGAACATTGATACTCTCATTTAACTCTTGAATATAATTTTATTCATGGCCCATTGAGACATGCTTCAGGTATGGACAAGGCGATAAGTTAGATCGATGGTAATACTCTCTTGATGGTGTTGATTGCAAGGTGGGTGGATCATGCAAATGGTAAGAGTGGATAAGAAACACCTGAATTATTGCCTTATGTTCCAATTGAGATTATGCTTTCACTAGGTGTTATATTGATCCCACTTCATGACCTTATGAATTAATTGGAAATCTAATTACATTGGTTTAAGTAAATGATATAGCATGTTTATTATTACAAGCCTTGGTTATTAGGATAGCAGATTGCATGGGTGTAATAAGTGTGTTAGAAGAGGTCATTACCAAAAAATGAATAAGGACTATGCTAAGCATTGTTTCATCATGTGTGATCCTATCTCTAAACCATATCTTATGTAAACCTTAATTGATCCAAGTTGATTGCCTTGTATGCCATTCAACCCTTTCTTTAGTATCAACGTGCCTTAACAGATTGTAATCATTGATGGGTTGGTTGAAACACCTTTGATTGGTCATATTCAATATATGAGGATGAAGTAGACCAACATTTAGAATGCCTTATGGAATAATTACATACTTGTCCATTAATTGCCTTGCCTTGAGACCTATTTAGGGAGGTGGGTTATCTTCGAAGAAACCATAGGACTCTATTAGAGTCACGATGCACCGCTATGGATTGGAAAAGAGAACATCTATTTACGAAGGCATGGGCTGGAAAATAGAGTGGTTGGTCGATCCAAGGAAAGAACATACACATGTCATGTTTTGATTAGGTCGTAAGAATGAGATAAGACCCATTTGAGGAAGGCATATCTCTTGGAAAAGGGTTTTGGTTTCTAGATTGGATCTAAGAACTTTTGGACTAACCTAAAGGAAGGAAAAATATGAATAGAGCCTAGAGAGGGAGAGCCTTAGTCGGTAGAAGTGTTTTAGAGAAGATCCAAGGAGGGCCTAGATCGTTTGGTAGGTATATTATGACTTGACCATCATGTTGATTGACTAAACAAAGTTTGTGTGATTCTTGATTGATTATTATGTCAAGAAGATTAAGGTCACTTGGCTTATTTCTTCTCTTTTCCTATTTCTCTATGATTGTGCTTGAGTCACCCCATAGTTACTTCCCTTGTGTGGGAGTTTAGATTTAAAATATTTCTCCATAACGGTCCTAGTTGCTAAGACTTCTGCTTACTCAATTAGTAAGGTTCTAACATGAAAAAAATTTGTGATGCCTTAAAAGGTTACATTCTTCATGATGGAAGAAGGGTTAGGTCTCTCATGTTGGACATGATTGTAGGCTACATAAGCTCTCTCATGATTTATTTTAGAATTTATCTTAATTGTTGTATACCTATTGATTATTAACCTTGTGTGTTCTCTATTATGATTTTATGCTTACATAGATAGATTTAAGGTTGGTAGCCTCTTGATTATGATATGTTTGGATTGTTATTTATGATCAACTGTCTCCTTGACCCCTAGACATCATGATTTCCTTCTTTTCTTTATTTTCCTTGCACTATGATGTGAGCATGCCTGGAGCTAGGAGTCATACTTGGGGGTGCCTAGAGTAGTCGCTTGATGATGGAAAAAGGTTAGAAGGTGAGCCTAACTTCTATTGGCCAAAGTTGTACCTGAAGCAAAGAGGGGCTCATCTTCAACTATTGATTATTCTTATTTTATTTCTTTCTATAACTGGCTATAAGCCAATGATTATTTATTATCGGTTAAGCCTATTGTATTTATATGTTAATAATTGATAGCGGGCTAAGTTGTGAACCACTATCATTATAAAGTCTACGAATTAGATGTTTTGGTTATTACTTCAAAGAATTGTTGAATAGTTTTTTTGTTTATATATGATTCTATATCTCCTTACGATAGACTCATCATCTTAAATGAAATTCATATGAATGTTCTATATTCATTCTTGAGCTTAGCTAAGTTAAGGGCCTTATTATATATACATTTATATTTAGTTGAATATCCTATGAGTGTTTTATGCATTACATCTTTAGGTGCTTCTAATGTCTTTATTTCTATATGGTCGTAATGTGGAAGACACTTCTAATTAAGAAGGCAAGTGAGTTAGATTGTCTATGTTGATGATAGTAAAGATAATGTTGTTATATGCTTATATGAAATTGGTTATGACAAACCGTTTTATAGTAAGGCATAATCTAAGTAATATAAAATCTTAAATAATTTATAAGCCATGTTAAGGATAACCTCAATGGGTTTTGACCGTGGAGCTTCCTGGAAGGAATCAACCAAAGGAGTAACTCTTAGGTCTATATGGCTCTTTTGGATAAAATGATAAGTATGCCTTGCTTGGTTTAACCTTGGTGTTAATCAACCTTTTCTTGGATAGTAAAAGGGAATCCTTTCCCTATATTATGTTATGTTTGTCTTTAGGATTTAAGTCTATCCATGTGTGGAAGAAACTTAAAATATTAATTTGCGTTGATTATCATTGGAAATAAAAATTTAGCTTGACTTGATATTTTGAATATTGATGATATCCTAGTAGAAATATGTCTTGAGAAACAGTTCTTAAATTAAAAGTGTTGAGTAGGATTTCTGCCTTAGACTTTTCCTGTTACAAGACCAACTTTTATAAAGAAGAGATTTATAACTGAGTTGGGCTCTTCTACTAAGAAAATAACAATGCAAGGTAACCATATGTGTATAGATTTTGATACCCTTGCATGAAGTAATTAGTGATTGAAAAAGGATTTACAAGGCCAATCCTTGACATTATGTCCCTTCACTTTAGAAAATCTCTTGTATAACCTCTTATCTTTGGTATATCAAATTAGGCATATGTGTTGATTCTAGAAGTTATGACGTATAATGAATAGAGTAGAAAACTCATAGTTTCAGTAGTATCTTAAAGGGAATTTTGGATAGATTAAGTTGCCTTTAGATATTTTGTTAATCAACTAAACCAATGAGAATATTGGTTTAGTGTTGAGAGATCAAATTAAGCATCGATGCCTTCTTGTTTACTTGACCTATGAGGAGTTCAATTCTTTTGTTTGCTAAGTGATTGCCAATGTTGTTGTGCTTATTCTTGGAACTCTATTCCATATTTGATGTTTTGCCTAAACCAATTAGAATATTGGCTTAGTTTTGACGTATCGATTTAGACTCAGACCTGCTTGTTAGTTTGATTAGCATCGTATTTTGGACTTAGATATTTTATGCATTCCTCTTAATCACTCATTTCTATCCTTGCCAAATTGTTCTATGTAGGTTTTGGTTTAATCAACCTTTATTGCCTTAGTCACTTTTTAAACTAATTGCAAACTTCAACTTAGTCGAATATTACTTTTTGCCTTAACTAGATTTGCCTTGTCGACTAAATTTATGCACTTGGACTTTGCCTTAGATGCCTTTTAGTTAGGTCTTTTCATGGCCTTTTGCCTTAGTCATTTTTACAACTTTTTGTAAGTGGTTCAGAGAAATCCATGTGTCATCATCTTGCTAACCCAAGAGTGACATCAGCTTGGCTTACTATATGGTCTACGTCGGGCTAACAGGCTAGTGGGATATTTCCATGTGGCATCATCTTGGTGACCTGTGACCCCAGAGAAGTCCATATAGCATGGAAAGCCTCCAAGCTAGCGAGATAGCATGATTTTGTCATGTGACATCCTCCTAGTAACCCACAATCCCAAAGAAGTCCATCTAGTATGGAAAGCCTCTGGGTTACCAGGATGTTACCATGATGCATCATCGCAATGACCTGTAATCTTAGAAAAGTTTATACAAGGTGCAAAGCTCGTGGGCAAGTGGGTGAGTGGGATATTGATACACTATTTCAGAGACATTCATATTGAGTGTAAAGCTGCAAGCAAGTGGGTTAATGGGATACTACCACATGGCACAACCCCACTACTTTGCAGCCTTAGGAAAGTTGCACAAGCCCTGTAGAGTGGTAAAATAGTGGATTTGTAAATTTTTGACACCTAGAGTTTTCCCAAAGTTGTTTGGGAAGTATAAGTAACAAGAGTAGCCCCAAAAACCTGAAGAGAAGCTAGTGTGGCCAAGGATCTTGTCGAGACAACCATGTGGAGCCAATTGTGTTAGTAGTGGTTGAGGTTAATCTTAACAACCATCTTAACGTCATAACATTATGATTTTGAGCATAGGCCAATGGATGAGCTCTTTAGTGTGTGGCCGAATGAGAAGAGTTATTTACCTATTAATCAGTGGCTTGCACCATTTACAGAATAATGGCGATTGTAAGATTTGCATTTATGAACATTGATTGATATAAATTCTTGTATTTGCTCAAGTTTTATGTTTGCTTGTTGCGAAATGGTTAGGCCGTGTTTGTATTTTAGAGAGAAAGAGGGGCATGACACACATGGTCAAATCCATGTTTTTGATTAAGAATAATGAAATCCAATTTGCACCATCATAAACACTATGCATTTCATCATGACATTTCCTAAAACCATTACTATAATGTCAAGCATACTCTCGTCTTTCCAAATATATGATTTCTTTAATTTTTTTTGACTATTTTAAGGTTTTCATCTATATTGATTCCTAAATGTCTTTTTTATATCATTATATGTCATAACTATGCATGTCTATATTTGTTTATGTGTCTTTTTTTTCGCTCATCCAAATAAAAAATATATATGATTGCAAACCAGGCCTAATTCTATATACATTGAAAAAAATAAGGTATTTAGGGGGGCATGGCTAGCTATCCATTTTTTATTAGTTTATAGGGCCTATTTACTTGTAAAATTAATAAATAAATAAATAAATATTCATTATAAAAAATAAAAATATATATATAGGTTGCAAACTAGATGGTCTTATCTAGCTTTTCACAAAAGGGTTTCAAACAATATTGAATAACGTTCAAAAAATGAGGGGGTGCATAACCAACTATCTACTATATTTTTATGAAAAAAATGACACCAAAATCAAATAAAAAATGCACTAAAAAGGCATATAAGTAATGTATATGATTGTTACTAATTCAATGACACGGTCCCTTGATATTGCAAACAAACCCAAAACTTGAAAAAGAGAAAGAGAAAACCAAATCCAAAAACCCAACATAATTACCCAAAACCTGGAAAAAGAACCACAACAAGCTTCTATCAATTTTTTTTGTTTTCTATACAATTTATTCAGGGAGCTTCTTTATTTTGTTATCACAAAGTGCAAAAGCTTGAAAACTCTAAAAATCCCACTCTTCAATTAAATTCAAAAACAAAAACCATATATATATATATATATATATATATATATATATATATATATATATATATATATATATATATATATATATATATATATATATATATATATCCTTTCAAAAAAGATCGAACACATTTTAATAACCTTTTATTTTTTATAAAACTTTGAAATCTACATATTTGATGTATCAGAGAGACTTCAAAACCTCGTCCATGTAGATAGTGGATGACACATGAGTTTTATCTTCAATGGAAAAGAACACCACTGACTAACACACCATGAAACCTAAAACCTAAGAAAAAATAAACACAACAAACATTTATTAAAAAAAATAGTTTTCTATGCAATTCATTCAGGGATATTTTTCATTTTATTACCATAAATGACAAAACCTTGTAAACTTTAAGAACCCCACTTTTTAATTAAATAAAAAAATAAATTATGAAAACCACATAAATAATGTATATATACCTCACCTTCTAGAAAATATTGAATGCTTCAAAACCTTTCCCCTTGAAGATACTAGTGGACGCAAGAGCTTCCTCTTAAATGAAAAAAATGCCATCGACTAAAACTACATCAAACCCAACGCCTTGAGAAAAAACATATTAAACATGTATAAAAAATGGTTTTGTATGTCATTTATTAGTAATCCTTTTTTATTTTATCGCCACAGATTATAGAACCCTGAAAACTCTAAAAACCCTTCTTTAATTGAATTTAAAAACAAACCATGAAAACCATATGCAAGAACTTCTTCTTTTAGGGAATAAAACACCACCGACTAAAACACTATCAAATCCAAATCATCCGAAAACAATTATAACAAATAAATTTAAATTTCTATGCAATTTACTCATGAAGCTTTTTTATTTTATCACCACAAATTGTAGAATCTTGAAAACTCTAAAAACCTTAATTTCTAATCAAATCAAAAAACAAACTATGAAAACATCATATATAATGTATATATACCTCGTCTTTAAAAAAATCTAGAATACTTCAAAGCCTCGACCACTGCAGATACTAGGTAATGCATGAGCACTCTCTTCAACGTCTAAAAACACAATCCACTGCATAAACAAAAGATTTATCAAAACAAAAAAAATGCATGCACGTGGCCTATGTCAAGGCACATCAAAATAGGGTTTTAATGCAACCAAACCACTGAATGCAAAGCCAACATAAGCATTCAATGCAAGCTTGCGCAAGTATAACCAACGACGATCATTATTGCTCTGTTAGCATTTATTTAAAAGAACATACTCGACTTTACTTAGACTATTGAATTTGTAAAAATGTACCACACGTCGCATCGTCGTCAATAAACCAAAAATGTCTATTTTAAATTAATCGAAAAATTGACCAAATAAAAATATAAATATAAATAAAAACGATTCTTAAAAAATCAAATAAATATTTATTTTTCAAAACCTTTAGCCTAGACTTCAAAAATGCCAATTGTCAACACATGATTGATGCATCAGTGAATTTGTTAGAGTAGGTTGCAAGTTCAATTAAAGTTCACAATTAGGTAATTAGGTAATGTATATGTAGGATTAACAATCAATGATAGAAGCAATATATACATATCCTTATAGATGACAACAATCATGTCACCCCTCCGCCGGCACAATAAATATGATTGATTGTTCATTCAACTTTTGTCACCTTCGATATGGATTATGGATTTCTTGCCATTCATTCTATTTTTATAATCATCTCCACGTGCATGATTAGAAAGAAGCTTTTCTTAATTTCGCTTCCCCCCTTGTCTTATATTATAAGGTTACAAATTATTGCCATAAATCCTCCCTACACGGATAGGACATTCTCTTTATAAAAACTTTCTAGTGGCATTTTGTTTAATAATTTATTCCAGTTTTTGTTTTATTTGGGCACGGAATAAATTGGTAGCTGCCCATTTCACAATCTTCTCATCCTTGATATTATTTAACAAAGTATTTTTTCGGAATATGAAGTGTGTTTCGTTGTCTTCTAGGTTGTTTTGTTCAATAGAATCCAATTTTCCAGATGTTATATGAGCTTGAGGTCCTCCACCAAATTAACAAAGAGAAGTGAATATTATTAATAGAGTATTTGTTTATTTATTTTTTATGTTTTACTTCTTAATGATATTTTCAGAAAAAAAAAATTATTTTTAAAGAGTTTTGAACTTTTTTATAAGGAATAATCATCGCCACTTATTTCATAATTTTGTTCCGTCTTTAAATTTTTTACTAAAATGTGTACACACCATTTATCAAGGAAAAAAGTTTCCTTAAGAAATATGGTATTCATAAATAAAGGAATGGAAAAAACCTCAAATAAAAATAATATTTTGGATAAAACGACATTAATATTTTTGAATAAAATAATGACCCTCGTCATGATTGTTTATAAAGATTAATAACTTTATAAATGGGTTTAAATACTTTCTTCAAATAAATATTACAAGTATGATTAAAAACTATGGTCAAGATTACCAAAATTTCAACACCGTGATAAAAAATAACCCAAAGATGTAATCACAGAAAAGACTATCCTTAGCCTCAACAAAAAAGGAATATGCATTCCAAAGAGGAAAAGAAATCTTAATGCTAAAATCAATTGAAAACCAATCATAACAGAGAAGACGAAAGCTTCCATGATCATACAAGGTTGGAATAAACAAATGAAAGAAAGAAGGAGATGCATATATGTGGAAGACCTTTATTTCCTTCACCACTCCTTTTGCATGTGCAAATGCCAAATGCAGACAAAGGATGAGGGATATAAAGGCCTTCACATACGCAGATTGTCAACTCACATGCCAACTTTTAAAATCAAATAAACATAACGTAAAGGCATCACGAGAAAAAGATTGTCACAAAAAACCATAAATTAAAGTTCAAATATATCTTGAGACTTGTAAAGTTTTGATCTAAAATTGTATTAAATTCTGAATCAATGGTAAAAGGGGGATAAAAGTTGGAGAAAGTTATTATGAGAGTGGTTAAGCTTTATTATAAGATTAGTCATATGATTTGTCGCTTTGTTCTTGTCTCTTTTGATAGAGAGTTATTAAGTTTTGAAAACAATTTTACCAACTTAACAATTTTAGATGGAAGAGAGTTTTGAATGATTATTTGAATTTATTTTAAACACTGTTTTGAATCCCTTGATTGTTAAATTTATCTAATATTTCACTTTTTTCAAATGGAAGGCTTCTCCATAAAATCTCAGCGTCTGAAAAATTGGTAGAAGTTTTGCCAAAGGCTTTGAATAAAACAAGGATAAGAAAACTATTTTTATCTTTGAAAATTACACTCAAACAAACTTATCCCAAATTTCTTTTAACTACTTTATCAAAAATAAAAAATCTTTATAAAATATACGCATTGATATTTTTATTCCGTTCACTTTATTATAAAAAACCCTTAAAAAAATTATTTCAATTTTAAAAAATACTAAATCTTCCAAAATATTTTCCATTTTTAAAAGACCAAACATTGATTGGTATTTTGATGAACTTTAAAAAAAACATCCGTTAAAACAATGTTCTTTCTATCTCTAATAATTATTAGATATTTATTTAGGACCAATAATTCCAACAAACAAGGGTGAAATGGAGTTCTAAATGTAAACCAAGGGGGAGACTTATGATTACACTCGCAAGAGAACAATAATAATGGCTCCCTCTACTAAATAATAATGGCTATAGTCAACAAGGTTTGTCAATAAACCACTCAATTAAAGACACTAATAACCCATCCACATAGTGTGGGCATTCATTTTGTTGAAAAGTTTTCAACAATAATCATGCAATTCTCATATAAATTGTGAATGGGCTAACTCCCCCAAATTCGCATATAGAAATAGTAAGATTCACGAGTAAAATTTGTTCACCATATTACCAATTTATATGGTGATATGTTTTGGGTTGTTTTCTTATAACTTTGAATGTCACTCATGTCAAGTATTTTATTTTTAATATTAGTCCTCTATATACATATTATATTATCATATTTATTATAAATTCATAAGGATGATCTAATTTTAGATAGAATCATTGAATAATAGATCATATATTAATACAGATGTAATCGAAGAATCAAGAGTATATAAATGTAAAATTTATATTTATTTTATTGATTTTAAGAAAGTATTTTATACTATTCCTAAACATCTTTTACTTTGGTAGTTTCGAGATCTTAAATTTTTGTAATATTTGATTATTTTTATAATGACACTTTAAGAGACGCTGGTTGTCTAGGTTTGAACTCTTAGTAGACTTACATAAGATATCAATAATACTATTGATGTTAAAGAATGTTGTCTGGATTCTCCTTCTTTGTTTGGTCTCTACATATATGAACTAAAAGATATCATTGCGAGTTTAGAGAAAACAAGTAACGGTTCTACTCTTTATGATACAATCGTCACTATTTTATTATTTGTTGATGACATTATACTCATATCACATATTGCTATAGGCCAACAGGGACATCTTAACATTCTATGCTCATTTTGTGATATTCATAGTCGACGAATGAACTTGATTAAAACAAAGGTCGTGATTTTCAACATAACTAAGTAAAAATTACATAAAACTAATCTCGTTTACAAAACAAATTTGGTTAAAGTAGTTTTCTCTTATACCTATCTTGTCGTGCCTTTCAAATAACTTTTTTTTAATATATGCATGTTATAGAAAAATAGATTATGCAAAGGGTATGTTGCACTTAGTCCACTTGAGAGACAATGTTTCTAGTTCTAGTTTCAGGATGCCAAAGAAAGATTGTGTATCTCCCAAACTTTAGTGCCATCAATAGTATTGAATAGTTGGGAGATTTGAGGCCCTGGACATCGTAGTAGCAATTGAGATTGGGTTGACATAGTTCTTATTTTCTATGCAATTTAAAAACTTAAAACTAAAACAATCAGTCCCATGTGCAATTATTTGTGTTGAATTTGACTCGATCTCCTTCATATTTTAATTGTTTTCAATGTAATGATGTTACTTCATAGATTAATATGTATGGTAAATACAAAATTGGGCATAATAGATATTTATTGAAGGTTCAAGAATCATCTATAAATTTATGTGAACAAGGGATCAATAACACTTGATATGCTAAATATATGTCTTTCATATAAGTTGATATCAATCATTTCCCTGCAAATATATTTTCCATCAATGCTCTTCATGTGTCTAAAAGAGATTCATAGAGGTATCATAGATGAGATCTATTTATCCTATATAAAATCAACTCTAACATAACCATTGTCAACACAAATGCATCACTACTTGGAGCATTATCTTCAAATAGAAGATATACATAGTTTCTATCCCAAGTACACATGATTTCTCTTGGTTTGAGATTTACTTTGGGCCAATTTCAACCATGCTTTCGTCAGTATCGCATAGAGTTAGAACACTTTACAACATTAGTGTATGTATGAACTTTGCAATAATGAACTACAATCAAATGAGTGTTTTGTATTTATGTATCTAGTGTATTGTGAGATATATGACAAAGTTTACTGCTTCTTTAGAGGAAATCAAAGTTCTCTGTGAGATCTTATTTCGTTATGAGGATCAAAGATCTGTAGCTCTATTTATCAAAAAGATTACCCAACAAAGAGTTAGCCTCCTTAAGAGTCATTAACACAACTCTTTGTTTTATGATTCAACGTCAATATCCTTTTTTCAACCTCAATTTCAAAAATACAACTAAAAACAATCATGAATTGTCACTTAAAATATCTCAACAATTTAAATCTCATGTTTTATCCTTTTTTTTCTTACAAACTCTTATTTAAAATTAACTTTTCATTTTACATGGATTTTTTAAATTTAATATATATAAATGTTCCTTAAAAATCTATATTGAAGGTTTATCCAAAAAGTTTGGTTGGAGTGGGAAGTCAAGGCGCTCACTCCAATGAGAAAAAGAATACCATCCATGTGAGGCCGACCAACTTCTCCTCATTAAAGTGTATACCATCGTGAAGCCGACCAACTTCCCATTTTGTCAACACAAATGCTTTAAATAATGACCTACTAAACCTACTCTTAAAGTGTTGCCTACCCTATTTCCTGAATTTAAAAAAAGAAAGAGCTATATAAATTTTTTAATTAAAATAGAAAACCACATTTTAAATGTTATAGATTTTTCTATTTGAGATTTTATGTGTATATTTAAATTCTTTTAAAATAACAATCATTGTTTTAATATAATTTTATTTGATGTATTCTTAATAACAATAATAGGTAAATGATCTATTTAATAAATAAGCATTGTTAATAGAAAGGAATTATAAACATATTTAAATCATTTTTATTTTATTATTAATAATAAATCAATTTTAATTTATCATTATTATTAATATATTTTATAAAATTTGAAAAGAAGGGGTTTATAAGTACTTTCGCTCGAACACAAAAAATAAACTGAAAAAATATATATCTTAAAAAAAGATTAAATTTAAAAAAAAAATTGAGAAATTTATTAAGCAAAGACATCCAAGGGACCTTTCTTTATATGTTTTCAAAATCCCTAAAAGGCACCATCACTAATCACAAATAAAATCTTTAAGAAATAATTAGGGAGATCAATAATATGTTGTAAACATCCTCCTTTCTTTGTAGCAAGGAAGGTCTCCATAGTCTATTGCAATCTCTCATTAATTGATATCATCGCATCCAACTACAACAATTTAGTTATAGTCTTTCATCGTTTATATTTTTCTATGGATCTAAAATTCACCTTAAAATTTTTGGATTACGTTTGTGAAATGGTGAAGACTTAAATGGAATCTAATTGATATTTTTCTCCATGAGTAGGAGACCTTCAATACCCTATTTCTCTATTATCCTAGCCTCCATAATTCTAATTCATGGTAATGGAGCAACCAAATGCTTTGCACCTCAAAAATCGGCAACCAGCCCCGCCACTTATAGGAGAAGAGCCAAAATTTGTAAGCATGACATTACCTAATGCCTTTATAGATGGTTAGACACTAGTCACATAGGGAGTGAAAGAACAACATTGATTCCAATGCACAAAATCCAATATCAATTGATATGTTTTTCGAATCCATTTCTATAACTTAATAGTTTTTGTTACATCCTGATTCTTCGTTGAGCAAACTATTTGACTATCTGTGGATATTTATAATTGACACATCTAATTGGGTTATATTTTTGGACTAAGCTTTGAGATATATATTGTCATGGGACAGTAGGATATTGCTTAAGTACATGGTTGCACTGTTGTGAGTTAGTTGTAGTCATTATTTCTATAATGAGATAGAAAATAATGTAAGATTCATTCATACGTTTGATGGAATAAATGTATGATTTGGTTACTCCTATGTTTAACATGTTATATGATGTGTTTGTTAGTAGGATGTAAGATAAATAAATCTTATGGTTGAATTGATTTTGACCAATCTGCATTGTTGATATAGAGTAAGGAGTGAGATGGACTTCAGTGGCTTACTAGTATCATAATGACAGATGAAGGCAGTCTAATCAAGTGGTGTGTATGAATTTGATTGATCTATAGATCGTCATTATTTATTATTCTTAAAACTTTAGCTAAAGTATGTTTAGTGAGACATTATCATTTCATGAGTATGATTTACATGTTAGTAAGATATCTTATAATAGAATGGGTTTTTATGATACATTGCATGTTTAACTTTAGAAATCATACAACACATGGGTACTTGCTTGTCTCTCTGGATTACTGCACTGTCACTATCTACTCATCCATAAAAAGACAACCATTTCCTAATGGGATTAGTACAGGGGATCAATGGTTTGTGGTTGGTATGGAAAAGCGCTCAGATGATGCTCTCCCTCCTTATAATAGTACTACTTATCAAGATGACATTTGAGATTGCCATAGATACTTAAGTTTGGGAATTATACTCCAAGGGAGCCATGTATCTTACATGTACATTGTATTATATTGTACTTATTATTGAATATTGTCATGAATATTGTAAATACTTGTTGTATATTAACATCATTGGTTGTAGACTTATATCAATTGTGGTCGAGTTAGTATAGATACTTTCTATACTTACATTATTATATGCTCTCATGATATTAGAGATCAATGACATGTGATGTATTATGCTTGTTAGTTATTATCACGTTTTGAGTACTTCTTATAGTCTCCATAGATTCTTGTGATGTAATATATTTTTTGTATGTGTTTAATAAAAAAAATCATGTATTTCTAGTTGAGCCCAGTAGGGTTGTTACATGTGGTATCAAAGTTGTGACTCAAACTCTAGGACCTAAAGAGTCCATTAACATTTTTATGTCTTTTTGTTCACCAGTGTGAACCTAGTGACATGAAGTATTGCACTGGTATTTTGGATTTGTAGTGCCTCAATGCAAAAACCATATTACACTATGATTAGAGTTTTAAGACTTGATAGATCCTCATATATGGTTTGATGACTATTGTAGTATGAGACATTCGTGAATGTGTCTAGGGAACATTGAGTGTGTACCCTTATGAGCACTCGTACCCTTTTTGAGTTATTTAGGGGTTGGTTTATCATATCGAGTGTTCCAATGGTTATGGTTGTATACGAGGTTTGGGTAGTTGAGTACATAACATAGTTCATGAGTTATGAACAAAAAGTTTCTACCATAGTTTGATCACTTTGATCGAACACCTCGAGTATGATTACAGCTTTTTTGGTAATCAAGTCACCTTTGTCATTTATGTTTGGTGTTGTGAGTGTTTAATAAGTACAAGATGCTTCTCACTTAAAAATATGTGCTTTAGTTTATTGTGTCTTATGTTCGTTAACCCCAGAAATGGAAAATATTATAAGACCATTTTTAGTTTGGTACCACCTAGTGCAATGGGAATTTTCTTGTAGTAGAGTGTTGTTGTTTTGGTTGATAATTCATTTGTGTTAAGAGCTTATTAGGGATTGACACCCTTAAGTTATGTGGGTTAGGAAGAAATGCCATCCCTCATAGTTAGCTTAGAGGTGAGTTGACACTCCCTCACTTTCTTTTGACATCATTATAAACCACTAAGAGGATGCATATTTCTATGATGTTGAATTAGTATATCCTCAAATGGGAACTTGTTTTTGAAATATTGTTTGACCATATTCCCTTGAAGTTTGTGGGAGAATATCTTCTACTTCTTGTTGAGAGAGAGGTTGTAAGATAGGATGGATTGATACATCTTTGTGGTTAATATTTTATTTCTTCCAGTTGTGGAAATAGATGGCGAAACCCTACTTATAAATTTGGTAAGTAGGTATTGTTTTGGCAACATTGAGTTACAATGTTTTCTTTTTACCTTGTGAGGGTATGTAGGAGTTTTTAAGATGATAGTTCTCTATCTTTCATTTGTGACTCTTTATGGTCATTACTTTATCTAACTTATGATTTTAGACCACATGGAGTGGCAAACCTTGAGCTATATAAAAAATTCTAGATTAAGTACTATAAGTTGATTATAATTATTATGTTATTATTCACCCTTTATTAGATTGATATTATTCTCTTTTACTTAAAGCATATTGTTTTGGTATATTTGTACCTTTCATTGAAAGTGAGTAGGGTATAGGGTGTGTAGAACATCTTGTCAATCTAGGGGTCGAGATAAACTTTTAATTTGTTGTATTCTAGTTGAGCAAACAGAGAGATATTATCTCAGTTGTTCCCTTATAAGGTTTAAAGGAGGGTGTGATGCTTGGCCTTTGTATGTCATGTTAATTTTAACAGTATTTACTCTTAACTATGAATATAACACTATAGATTAAGTTGTGAAATATGATACTAGTTATGTTTAGCTAGTGGCAACTTAATACAATTACGAACTGATTGTATAATTTCTCTTATATGTATGTTGATACATCTAAAATTATTTCACATATAGTATTGATTTATATGATATGTTAATATGGATTTGTGGTTCATTGAACCTTGTGCACATTTTGGAGATCAGTAGGTCATGAAGACCTAAAATAAGAGTGGTGAATTAAGAACATGAGTACCAAGCGATAGGAGTGGATCTTACTTAGCCTTACATTGACTCGGTAGTTACTGAGTTTGAATTTGATAGAAAGACTTGTTGAATTCAGAATTTGGCAGACAGACTTATCAAATCCAGTCATATGGCCATATTCATGTATACGGTGAAACGTTTATTTCTTAAATTTATATACATTTGATATGTAATATTTTTAGTTCCTATTCATTATCATACTTGTCAGGAGCTCTATGAAGTAGTGACAGTATTGACATGTTATACTTATTAGGAGCTACACGAGGTAGTGGTAGTGTTAACATATGCACATCATTCTTGCTAGATTCTCTAATTACTTTTCTCCAGAATGATAAAAATACTCTCTAAGATTAAGAGAGATGTGTAAAAAAGATGAAAGGTTTTGTGTAATTTTCCCTTGGTCATTTATTTTGGCTTGTATGATGATCTTATGTGCTCTTGGGAAGTCAGTAAAACTTTTATCAATATATGTATAGACTTGTCTTGATGGTTATGGACCTTGGGGTGGTCATGACAGAATCAATCAGAGTAAGTAATACTCGCAAACTATGTTTGCATAATCAAAGATGTCACAAAGCAAGGTCTTATAGGATCAATACTATGAGAATAGTGCAACTTGAGAGAACTTCAGTGAGTTCTACAAGTAATTTTACATTTATTTACTTTATTTGATATTTTATTATGTGTTGAATAATATTTTTAATTCAAAATTTATATTTGATAAGAGCCATCCGAGACGATGACTCACTTTAGTGGGGAAGGATGTTACATCCTGATTCTTCATTGAACAAACTATTTGACTATCTGCAGATATTTATAGTTGACATATTTGATTGGATTATATTTTTAGACTAAACTTTGAGATATATGTTGTTATGGGATAATAGGATATTACTTAGGTACATGTTTGCATTGTTGTCAGTTAGTTGTAGTCATTATTTCTACTATGGGATAGAAAATAATGTAATATTTATTCATACGTTTGACAGAATAAATATATGTTTTGGTTACTCGTATGTTTAACATGTTATATGATGTGTTTGTTAGTAGAATGTATGATAAATGAATATTGTAGTTGAATTTAATTGAACCAATCTACATTGCTGATACAGAGTAAGGAGTGAGATGGACTTCACTGGCTTACTAGTATCACAATGATAGATGAAGATAGTCCAATCAAGTGGTGTGTATGAATTTGATTGATCTATAGATCACCATTATTTATTATTCTTAAGACTTTAATTAAAATATGTTTAATGAGACATTATAATTTCATGAGTACGATTTACATGCTAGTGCAATATCTTAAAATAAAATAAGTTTTTTATGATACAATACATGTTTAATTTTAGAAATCATACAACACATGGGTACTTGCTTGTCTCTTTAGATTCTTGCATCTTCACTATCTACTCATTCATGAAAGGAGAATCATTTACTGATGAGATTAGTGTGAGGATCATTGGTCTATGGTTGGTGTGAAAAAGTGCTCGAATGATGCTCTCCCTCTTCACAACAGTACTACTTATCAAGACGACACTTGAGATTACCACAAATACTTGAGTTCAAGAACTATGCTCCAAGAGAGCCATGTATCTTACAAGTACATTGTATTGTATTGTACTTATTATTGAATATTTTCATGAGAGTTGTAAATACTTATTGTTGTATATTGACAATGGTGGCTGTACACTTATATCAACTGTGGTTGAGTTAATATAAATACTTTTTATACTTGCATTATGATATGCTCTCATGATATCAAAGATCAATGACATGTGATGTATTATACTTGTTTTCTATTATCACGCTTTGAGTATTTCTTATGGTCTCCATTGATTCTTGTGGTGTAATCTATTTTTGGTATATGTGTTTAAATTAAAAAAATTACATATTTCTGGTTGACCTCAATGGGGTTGTTACAGTTGTGGACTTACAACAAAAACATATGCAAAGCAAACCCTCAAAGTCCATATGTTAAATCCAAGTGTCATGCTTAGATAAAAATTGAATTAAAAAAAAACCCAATTTCAAAATATCCAAATAAACGTAGGCTCTAACAAAATTTGATTGAGGCCCACAGGTTTCAGGGTCAATCTTTACAAACACCCCTACCTTCTTTACCAATAATTTTATTTGACTAGGATTTTGCAGGTCCAAAGGAAGTAATAGAAATGGATCCAAGTAGGGACCCCAACAATAGATTATATTACAAGGTCAAAGAAGGGTTTCTATAATGAATTTACTTAGATAGATCAAATCAACTCATAGTAGTAATTATAAATGAGCATACAACAACAATATATCATAATAATAAGAGCATAGTAAGTAGAACCACAATGATTATTGATAATAAAGAAGAATACTTGATAGATAGAATTGAGCCACTTTGAGGGGGCAACCTACATAAACTTGTAAATGAGAATATAATTCGTAATATAAGTTTCAAGTAAACCATTACCTCCTATATATAGTCTGCTTAGGCTATAATTACTCCATAAACCGATCTTACTAACAAAATGATAGCATAGAGAAATGTGACAAGATAAGATAAAAGCTTAGGTAGGCCACAAGTCAGCCACACATATCCCTAGATAGGCTATAGGTTAAGGGTGTAACATGCCCCTCCCCTTGAAAACAATATTTCTCTTAGTGTTGAACAACTCTAGATGTTGTTGTAGGAATGCTTCATCCTCCCATGTTGCATCCCTACTCATATTATTATTCCACTTGATCAATACCCCATAATGTCTCTTGTGCATAGCCTTTCATGCGTGTTTGAAGGATTTCCTTTGGTTTTAGAATGATTTTACCTTCTTCATCCAGTTTTGGTAACTCTTTTTAGGTAGAAACTCTCTACCTAATTACCTTATTCGAGTAAGAAAAATGAAATATTGTATGTATGCGAGTAGATTGGGGTAGCTCTAGATTATAAGCAATAGTGCCAATAAATTGCAGGATCTGATAAGGGCCATAATACTTAAGATGCATTTTGATGCCCTTTTTTGTTTTTTTAGGGACATTTGCTTATATGGTTGAAGGCATACAAAGACACATTCACCCACTACAAAATGCCTATTACTAGGATGATGATATGCTTGTTGCTTCATTCAATTTTATGCCATTGTTAAATTTTCTCCTAACTGGAAAGGACCTTGTGCTGGTGTTGAATGCATCCTTCGACAGCTCAAACCTTTGGTTGTACCCTCATAGATAAGGTGATGGCTGAAGACTAGTATATGTTCTATGTAAAAAATGGAGACATTTTGGAAAAGGTATGGAAAGAAGTGTTAGACCATCATTCTTCTAGTGGCAACCAATGAACCCACCTTTTTTATTTATCTGATGCAAAATAACAAAGATAACCTTCTTGGAAATTATTGGCAATCTCTATTTTCCCATCAAATTGAGGATGATAGGATGAGCTATGAGCCAAATGAGTACCCAAACATGAGAACAATTTCATCCAGAAATGACTGGTGAATATATGATCATGGCCACTTACTATGATCTTTGGAGTCCCATGTAGCTTTTGAACTATATACAGAAAAAAAGTAGCTAGTGTATTAGCTACAAATGGCCATGACAAAACAAAATAATGGGCATATTTTGTGAGCTTGTCCACTATGACCATGATAATATTTTCACCATCTAACCTTGGAAACCATGTCGTGAAATTCATGGATACCTCCTCCCACCTTTTGCTGGGAATCAACAAGGGTTGTAGAAGACCTGGGGTTTTAATTGTCTCACCCTTGTTTTGTTGACACAACATGCATTCAACCAAAAAGTATGACTATCCCCATTGAGTCATTCCCAAAATAAACCATGCTTGATTTTATGACATGTTTAGAAAAATATTAAATGCCCATTATTGGAGATACGTGAATCTTAATAAAGATTTTGTGCTTGTGGGCATAATTATATCATAAGTACAATGCATATTTATACCACAATGCATTCCCTTTCCACCAAAATTTTTAGAGACATTAGAATCTTGTTGGAGCTTTTAAATCAAAACTTGTGTATCCCTATCATTCTCCCATTGTAACTTGGCTTCATTCACCCAATTTGCCTACCAAATGGACATTGAACATAACAATGCCTTTGTGGATTCATCCCTCTTGGATAGAGCATTTGCTACTACATTCATTTTCCTTTTTTATAGATGTTTTCAAATTTATATCCCAACATTTTAGTCACCCATTTTATTTTATTTTATGACAACCTCTATTCCAAAAAATATTTTAGACTATCATGATTAGTCTTTACCTTAAAGTGTACACCCATCAGATGAGGTCACCACTATTTGACTGTATGCAAAATAGCTATCATCTCTTTCTCATATATTAGTTTAAGCACATTCTTACCCTTGAGTTGAGGACTCTCTAATGAAATGGGTCTCCCTTCCTACATGAGTACTAATCCCATTCCATATCTCAATGTATCACATTCAATAATGAAAGTCCTTAAAAAAAATTGGGGTAGCCAAAACCAGAGTGGTGCACATGGCCTTTTTTAGTTTTTCAAAGGCCTTGGTGGTAATTTTGTTCCAATGGAAGGGGTATTTTTTCAACAAGGTTGTGAGTGGTGTTGTTATGTTACCATAATTTGTTACATATCGAAGATAATAACCTATGAGACCCAAAAAACCTCAGAGGTTTTTGAAGGTTTTATGTACTTGTTATTTTATCATGGCTTTGATCTTGTGAGGGTCTACTTTGACGCCTTCATGCAAAATAATATAACCCAAGTACTCCACCTCTTATACTCCAAAATCATACTTGGAAGGCTTTACATACAAATGACTTATTTGATAATTATCAGTACCCGATTCACATGTTGTAAGTGTTCTTCCCATATCTTACTGTATATGAGGATGTCATAAAAAAATACCACGATAAATTTCCACAAAAAGGCCTAAAAACAATGTTGATCAAACTTAAAAATGTATAAGGTGAATTTGTGAGACCAAAAGGCATTAACAATAACTCATAATGGACTTCATAAGTTCTAAAAATTATCTTATGGATATCCTCATCTATGATCCGAATTTGATGGAAGTTCGAATGAAGATCTAATTTTTTAAAGTAGACATCCCCATGTAACTTATCTAGTAAATCATTATTGGTACATGGAATTTATCTTTGACGGTATACTTATTGAGTTCTATGTAATCCGAGTACATCCTCCATATATCATCCTTATTACGTACCATGACCACAAGTGAAAATATGTGTTTTTGATATGTCTGATAATACTTACCTCCAACCACTCTTATATCATCTTTTCAATCTCACTTTTCTAGACATATGGGTACATATATGGTTTGATGTTTAGAGGTTGACTTCTTGGGATCAATAATATGGCATGATCATATTCTCTTAATGGTGGTAGTCCTTTTGGCCTGACTTCAAAAATAACTGAGTGGTCATCAACAATCTTTTTTAGATCGAGATGTGTAAACATCTTTGTGGGTTAAACTTCTACAGAAAACAACTATGTGACAAATCCATCTGCCCCTTTTTTGAGAATCTTTTACATATGATGAGAATTAATCAACTGTGGTGATTTTGCTTGTAGTTTGCCAAGTTCAAATGTCCTTCCTTCATAATGAAAGTGCATGAATAACTCTTGAACATTGATCTCTATAATGCCCAAAGTTGTGATCCATTGGACTCCAAAATAATGTTTTCCCCACCCATGGGAATAAAAAACATAGGAGAATCCAACCTATATTATCCAATAGAAGGTTTGATACTATGACATTTCCTTGAATAATTGATAATGCCACCATCTACAACCATGACCTAAAATTCTAGCGCTGGGTAAATAAAATAGTTCAAATGTGTCACCAATTTATTGTTGATGAAATTATGGGTAGTCCCTGAGTAAATTGACATTGTCACCTTGTTCTTGAGGAAACCCACAACCTTGAGGGTTTGTGGAGTGCTAATACTAAAAAGGTCATGATAAGAGATAGTTGGTTTGGAATCTTCAAATTCCTCATGTCTCCTCCTAATAACCAACTAGGAATTCATCATCTTCTTTGTCTTCATTTGCCCCTTAAATGTAAAACAATTTATTCTCAACAAATTTATGTCCTTTATTATATTTTCTATCGTAGTTGAAACATAACCCTTTTGATCATTTCTCTTCAATTTGCTGAGGAGTCAATCTCGTAGGTTGAGGGAATGGTTGTGTAAGAGTGTTGTGCTCTCTTCCAACAGTGAAAAATCATTGTTTGACAGATCTTTTTCCTTTGACCTACAAGTGAAGGTCATGGACTCTGATACTGAACTTGGGTTAAACATGCAAACAACAAGTTGGATGTTTTCCTTGAGCCCACCCAAGAATATGTCACTCCAGTTGTCATCTATGATGTTATCCACCCTTAAAGATAGGCTATGCATTTCATGAATATAATCCTTGATAATGCCCATAGGTGAATTAGTTTTATGTGACAATGTTACGACAATGTAGTTGTAGCTCATTAGTAAACATTGACCACGTAACAATAATGCCTTTATTTTTCTTTTGAGTGCACAACCATTTATACCAAATGAATTGCTCTGGTTCCAAATACAATGATGCCATGACCGCCTTTTGTGCAAATGGGGTCTATCGTAGATCAAACATATTTTCCATTTAATTATTCCAACTGACTGGATCCTTACCATCAAACTTGCACACATCCATTTGTGGTAGCATGTTTTTCAAATTGGTATTTGAATTTTGATTGTTTTGGTTGGCAGAGCCTGAGTGCCCAGATGGAGAGGTATTCAATGGTGGCATCAAGGATGTAGAGAGATTTGTCACTATTGACATGAAGTCAAGCAATTATTTTTTTATTGAGTGCACTTCACTTTTGAGTTTGTTTACATCTTCTTTTCTAGCCATGCCTTGCATATCGCATTGAAGTTGGTTAACCGTATCCAAAGTCCTTGAGTTAGAAGTTTCAGAATCCATTTCTTCCTTGCTTGACATTTTTATTGGAATGGCTTGCCCTTTTCTGTGGCCTTGGGTGTTTGTCCCTGTCACGCACAAACTCAAGGGCAAATGGTTCGGGAATAGGGTTTAGGGTTGTGAGGTTGAGAAAAAAATGTACTAGAGGTTTATGCCATTGTAATTGTCTTACAGAGACAAATCTAATGATTGATAATTTTCACAATGGTGTGAAAAAAATTTAAACTTCAAAAAATTTCAAGTGATACCATGGCGATAAAAAATTTAAATTCTTCCCGTATAAGAAGTTATGTTTTTTTGATCCTCCAATTCACAAAATAATCACTACGCTATATCTTGAAAACAACACAGTCAAGAAACAATGGGAAATGATGCTAAAGGGTGCATCTGAGTTGTAGGCTCACATTTAGAGTTACCACATTCGTAAATAGTGTAGGCTCAATGTTTAAGAGCACTAACTACGAAAGTGAACCTTACATGTAGTTTACTATCTTGTCTCCAAGGTCAGTTGTGAGTAACTTCTCAGGGCTAACAACTTATCGGTGCACCACAAGTAATAAACAACCAAAAGTTTCATATAACTAAGCTTAAAAAACAACTAAGGTGTCTACCGATATACCCAAAAGTATGTGGAAGAACAAACTTGTATATAATGTTGTCTAATGGCTTGTGTATTAGGGCATAACCCCTCACTCCATGGAATCATGTAAAATTGATAATTTCTTAGCCCAAATCAACAACTTTTTGTTAGTTTTAAAATTGTTAGAACATAGTTTATAACCTAGAAGGGAGAGATGATTTTTTTTAGTAAATAAACTTTACGCCTTGGAAAGAACCCTGATACCACTTGTAATAAAATTATTTAGATCAATTAAATTCAGAACAATAATTGTAAATGAGTAGATCAACAATAATATATTGCAATAATAAAAGTAGAGTAAGTAAATCCACACCAATAATTGACAATCGAGCATAATACTCAATAGATACAACTTGAGCCACTTCGAGGGGGCAACCTCCACAAACATTCAAATGATAATAGAATTTGTACTATGATTCTCAAGTACTAACCACTACCTCTAATATATTCCCTACTTAGGCTATGGGCACTCCATCGACCGACCCTACTAACAAAATGATAGCATAGATAAATATGACAAGATAAGATAAAATGTTATGTACGCCAAGAGTTAGCCACACATATCCGTAGACACACTATAAGTTAAGGGCATAGCAATTTCCAAGGGCATAAAAATAACCTAACCTTACCACGAAACCAAGAACCTTTGTTCCAAACAAAGTCTCGTCCCCCCCACTATTTGAAATTAAATTAGGAAGATCAGAGTATCAAAGGGCACACAATATCCTTCCAAGTGGATTCCATTAGGTGAATGATCTTATTTGAAGAAGACCTCTTTCCCATACTCCCCATCTCCTTTGAGACTTGATCCACACATTCTTTTGGAAGGTATAATTCAACATATACTTGGCTAACTAAGTAGGGATGTCCCCTAAAAATAGGGACATCTTTGGTCTGTATGCTTATGGGATTGATATTCCTTTAGTCAGTGTTTTTTTGTAAAGAAGCCCTTCCCTCCGCTGCTTCCAAACCCTTGGCTCCTTTGCAAGGCTCTCTAGGGGAAGAATGATTTCTAGCTTGGCCAAGGGATACCATCATCAAGGTGAGATAAAGTGAAAGTCTCTGTAGGAGTGGAAATGATTGGAATCTTTTTTTTAATTCTAAAAACACCTTATGGAGAATGATTCCCGCCTCTATTGCCCACATTTTTTCCAACCTTCATGGAACCAAAAATCTCTTCAAAATGAAATTAGGGTTAAAGTTCTTTGAATTTAGTTTTTGTGCGAGTTTTTCCCTATCGAGCAATAAATAATTTGTACCAAATGTTGAGAGACAATTTGTCCCCTGGTGTTTGGAGCCTTGATGCCCTCTCAATGTACTTTTGTCATGTTGCTACACCTATCTCTCCAATCCACACTTGTCCTATTGACTCCTCACCTTATTATTATTAATATTTTTTGGTTGACTGATGTCTATCCCAACGACTGCATCCCTATTTGCCTCGAGTTTACTTTTTTCCTGTCAAATTTTGGGAAGAAAAAAACGAGATAGATGAGACTAATCCTTTCACGACCCATACAACTACTCGAAAACCACAAGTACTAAGTAATTCCAAACAATGAATTTAAAATATTTATATTAAATTTGTCATTGGAGGGTTTATGCCCCCATCCCCGTCCTTAATTAAACTCATAATTTTTCAGAAGCACCAAAAAGGAAAATAGTTGTCGGCAGGTCAGTGTGTGTTGAAACCCAACTAATTTATATTTTATTTGTGGAAAAAGACGGCAGTTCCAGTTAAAGATGCCCACGCAGTCGTCCTTCCCCGCCCACCAAAACTATCCACTAACGACTCTCAGGTCATCGCCTGGGTGACGTGGCATTTACAGCCGACTCCTCGGCCTTAAATGTCCGGGTTCCATGAAAACGACGTTACATGTAACGGTCACAATCAATTGAAAATCCGGACGCGTTCCCCGTTCTCCATGCTAACGTGTCAAATTTATGCCGTGTATGGATATTAGGTCATATATACATATAATATATACTGGCAGTTTTTTCCGACTGCAAACTTTTCCTTCATGCGTTTCAGGGTCAAATAAGCGTGATCTTTTCCAACATATATTCCATGAATATATACACACATTTTTATTTTTATACATCTCCTTTCGTTACAACGTTTCCTTGTTCATGTAAATGAATGAGTTGATTCTAACCGTTTTGGCTGGTATTTAATGTGTGTATACTTCCAACAGAAAATTCTCCACCCAAAAACAATTCACAAGTTTGCCCTAGTCGTTTGCATGACCAGGAAATTTGATTAACAGACAATCTTCGCCTTCGTCAACACGCTGTGCTGTGGATACCAAGAAGTTGTCAAATAGGTGCTCTGCTGCTTCTTTAATTAGGTTTTAATATGCATATAAGATATTTATTTTTGGATTTTTGTGCACCGATGTCATTCGGGATATATTTTTAAATTTTAATTTGCCGTTTACGCAAGAGCGTGGAATGCGCTATTTTTATTTTTGAAATTTACAAGATAATTTGAAATTTGACGAATTTATGGCTAGAAATGTTGTGGTTGGTAAATTTGTGGAAAATATGATTGCCTTATGGTGCAGGCAGGGTTGAGAGGTGCGTGTGATTTTAGGAGTTGTGATGATTCGTTTGATGCATGAATTAAGGGCAAGAGAAGGGAAGGGAAGCCCGTGTTGATGAATTGGAAAAGGGGATATGCAGAATCATCTTTCGGTGGACAGCACTCGTCAGGAGGGGTCTGTAACCGAGGAGGAAGCTGATCTTGCCTTCAATTCTAGTACAGAGGAGGTAAGTGCCTTTTTTTGTTGTTATGTTTTAGGGGTTTATTGTGCTTTGCATTCACAAGACAATGTACCAGGCAAATTTCTACGTGGTGCAAATATTTTAGATTTAGATAATTAGAAAATCTTAAGAGCTTTTAAAAAGATCAATTGCCTGATGATGGGGTCACGAAGTTTGATCCGAAACAATGAATTCAGAAAATGGTAACACTTTTTCCATCCAGAAGCCTTTTATGCTTGAGAATTGCATAATTGTTAGCTAGTTCATGTATTTGCTGCCGGATATCAATATAGTAAGATTATGGATTTCTTGTATAAAAATTTTGGTAACATAGAAGATAGATTTAGCTATTCAGACAATTTTATATTCAGTACTCTTGTCTAAAAAGTGATAATTGGCGATGAGCTCTAGACCATATAGTTCTCCATGAAACCTGTTTTTCGACCAGACACAATGCAGATCTGTTAGGGTGCACAATGTGTACTGCTCCTAGATTTATAGATTTCAACACCCGCTAGAATTCATGATGCATTATGCCCGCTTGTTTACTTGACTCAATGAATGGGTATGAGGCTTGGAATTCACTAACTTGTCATGACCCGTATGCCAAGCTGAATCGAACTCCTTAAAACAATTTGTTCAAATGTCGTGCACAACTCGGTTACTTGAAATGATGTCAGATGTGAACATTTTTTTCTCTTTTTTTTAGGTAGCCGAGTTTTGTGCTTGGACTAATACAGCCACCCCGAGCTTGGAGTTTTTTTGCTGAGATGATCCAGTTCGACTTGTTTTTAGTCACTTATCATTCAAAACTCAGGAGTTCTATGTTTGATTCGGAGAGCCTCACAATTACAAATATGACTTAATGCACATAGAAGTATTGCAAGAATTCCATAGGAAAGTCAGCAAGATCTTGGATGATAAAAGACACCTAAATAAAAACCACTTCTGTCTCTGGAAACAATTACGTCCCTACCTCCTAAACCGACATCTGTTTTTAAAATTTGTTTTCCAAAAACATGTGTCACTTTATATGAAAATTTTACTCGCTATCATTATCTTCCTAACCTAAGGAGATTCAAAGCTTAATACCAATCTATAAGTTAGTATGCTCCTGCACGAAGACGACTCGGGTATGCAGACTAGACTCTCACCTCTGCTTGCCACAAGGATTTGAATCTCAATTAATAAACACTCAAATTTAGTTGTTTTTGATTTGAATTAGCAGGTTAAATGGTCAAAATATCCTAAGTCAGTCCAGTTTGTAGACCTTATTTGCATCAATTTGATATTATCTACATGGAGATTCAATAAAATTTGTTAGGCAGGCTTGACTGCAAGCGTGAAAATTACTCTGTAAATAACCATCATAGGTAGAATAAGACTCAATCAAACAATATGCATGCCGCATGGTAGCTGATTATGTTAATCAAAATTTATGAGATGGTATCACTATTATTTTGAAATTCTGGCTTATGACAGTCTACAGCAGAATAAAAGCTATTTAAGTGCTAGGAAGACAGATGCCTATTTAAGTGATATGAAGACAGATGCCTATTTAAGTGCTAGAAGACTCTTTTGTTTATTAAATTTTCCTTACAATTAGAAAATTTCTGTGTTTCTTTTCAATTCAAAAGTCAAATGCACAATGTACTTGTATGTGAAAACCTTTTAAACATGCCTTAGGAGTATGAACTAATTCACTACACAAGTGGATCAGATGAGATCTTTATAGTGCTTATCGATGAACTAATTCTTTCTTAAGGATGAACTTATTGATGCTCTTTTAGGATGGTACAATTCTTCTGTGACATTTATATATTTATTTTTCATCCTTAGTAAAGACAACAGATTTCTTTTTGTCAAGGCCTGATTTAACAAAACGCTTGTGATCATAGGAACAAGGTTTGAAAAGTTTCGTAGGTTCAAGAAGGCAAAATCTTTAACAATGTTTGGAATTTCAAAATGGTTCAGAAAGGTTCTATATATAACAAACCATGCATAATCACAGAAATAGAATATGGAAATGATATAAAAGAACTCTTTCACTGTCCAATTTTCATAGTATTTCAAAATTTGATCCATTGCACTTATCATATAATATTTAGAGAGATTCTCTCTTGGATCTCTATAGTCTAGGCCCTGAGGTGGCGAGGCTATAATATGACGACTTGAAGCCCTTAAAAATAAAACTTTCTACATGATCTAATTGATTATCATCAATACAATTTGTGCCAACATCATGTTCCAATGCATCTGCACCACCACTACAATATTCACTATTTGTTTGCATGTCAAAAATGGGGGTTGATGTCACAGTCAATGTGTTGACCTCCTATTGGCAGATTCAGTCGAACGATGTTACTATGTTCATGACCATAAGGGGGACTAATACCGAATATTTTTCTTAAGATGGGGACCTCACATACTTTTCTCTTGCAGATTTAATCAGAAGTGCTAAATAAAGCAGAATAGAGCATTTTAATTAGGCAAACTTTTGAAGCTAAGGCTATCTTAGCAATGAGCATTAAAAAGATTTTCGATAAATCTCATTAATATCTGTAATTTCTTGCATTTTTGGTTCTACTGATGAAAATGTTTAGTGCTCAATAGTTTTGTCTAGAATGAGTTTATTGCACAGATAAGAAAATATGCACTGCAGTCAATGTTTTTGGATCAGGATAAATTCAAGTAGAGTAAAAACTTAACCACCGAATAAAAGTACCTATAGTAAACCAAGTCTATCAGTCTGTTTGTCTTTTAGATGTCATGGTGAGGATCTGTTCTAAACACAACAAGAAGCAGGTAATGGAAATATACCTTGCATAAAATATGAAGCTGGACTGAAGGTTGTCACCAAGTAAATTCCAATTATGCTCTTTGACAGCAGAGAGCACAGGGGGTTGACAGGAACACAAAGCTGCAAGGCCAGACGACCTTGCATTCCACACGAAAGCCCCAATATCTGTTCAGTGCCCATCAGGGAGGGATCCCAGCAAAACTGCTTCCCATGCCAATTATTTTTTCTATTCATCTCAAAGCAATAAATTTTAAGCATATGGGTCGATATAGAATTTGTTATTATTACTGCTGTCGCATTTAGGATTATCCTTGTGCCCCAAAATATAAATATTCAGCAATGTTTTTCCTTGTAATGAGAGTTCTTTAAAAGTCAGTGTCATCCCACCTCCCCACCAAAGATGAGCATGTAATCAATCAAAACCAAAACAGAAAGAAAATTACAAAGAAAACCATCAGGTAGCAACATTTTCCAGGTTACGGTCAATCCCCTGCACATTCCCAACAGCTATAGCCATACTGTTTCGGGTTCTTTCCCTGAGAAGAAAATTGCTTGCCACTTTGCAGTCATCACACATGATGGAATTGAAAAGTACAGGCACTGTGCAACTCAGCTATTGTTCAAGGGAAACTATTTCTTTATATCCATTTTTTAACCCATTCACCTTTTGCTTGTGGCTGTTAGAGACATCCAATTAGGATTTGAATTCCTGAATTTTTTGCTCATTGGTGTCAAGGCTCACAGTCAAGTCTTTTTTGATACAGAGTTGTACCTGGTTATCAGTTTCCAGCTTCTCAATATGGGAGAGAATATTTAAGTAACCAGTCAAAGGCAAGGGTTCAGGATGGTTAGCAGAGGTTCCTGTTGTCCACTAGGCTTATTAGCAGGATGGTTATCTTTCTGGGTTTCACCATCATAGCAGGATCCATCACATTACTAGGCAGATTACTAGTCTTAGAAGACTTCAAATTACCATTATCCATTGGCCTAAAGTGTGAAAATGGAAAAAGAGGCAGGTTGAACGGTTTCCTTTAACAATCTCAGTCACATATATTTTCACATTTTCAATTAATTTGCACAATTCTTTAGTATTGCTAGATGACAGGTATCAAATATCTTATCAAGAGCACTAATAACATTATTGATCGCTTCATTGGGGTTATTGATGTTGCTACAGATGGTGCAATTGATTCCAATAACAGATTCTTTGCAGCAAAGTATAACTCTGTTGCTTTCTGGAAAATTCCGTTAGGCCCTTTAGTAATTAGGGACTCCACACTCCCTCAAATGCTGGTCTCTTTCATCCATGTCTTCCTTGTCCACATATTTTGCCTTGGCATTCTTCCCTCTTTCCTTGAGCTGGTTGAGGAATTTCATCCGTCGGTTGTAGAATTGCCGGGCATGATCTTCTTCCCATTGCTTCATCTTTCTAGCCTGGTTTTTCTGCATTTCTTACACGAATAGACAGTTTTCTTTAGGCTAGTAAAACCCTTTGCCATCTTTAAAAAATTTACCCTGCCACAGAGTCACCACCAAAGAGCAACACTCACATTGATAACAGGGCACAGACCCACAATAGTATATGGTAACTGGGTAAAGTAGAAAGCAGCAGGAACAGAGAAAAATTGCCAAACTTCTGCTCACATTTCAAAAAAAAATCAGCAAACACAAGAGAAGCCAGCACACTCAAAGAGAAACCATTGATCTGTCCATGCCAAATAATAATGGCAAATGGCACTCCCTGTGAGGAAGATTGAACTTTTTAGTGGGTTCAAATTCAAGTTCATCTGTTCATCTCCTGCTCTTGATATTAACATCAGACATCATTAATCAGAGCAGAAACACTAAACTATTTTTGAAGAAGAAAATTGTCAAGTGAAGGTTTCTATTCCTGTTTCCCTCACCTTACACCCAAACAAGGTTCTGAATGAGAGGGTCTTATATTAAGTGAAGCCTCGCAACAAGAGAGGAGTACCATAAAGCATTTCACAATCCTTCAACTCATAATACCAACTCTGAAGCTGTGAAAAACACTTTTAAGTTCCACTCATTAATCCTTATTCCTGCTAGCAGGGAACAACGGAGGAGGGCTCCTATAACTCAAATTGAGCATTTTGATTGGGGGCATTATCTATTGCATTAAGACTTTTGAGCTTAAGAAAATCAGCACTGCTGATTGGCCCTTTATTGTCATGAGAAAGATCAATGGTAGTGGGAAGCAAAGTGTTCAGATTAGCCAGATGGTCTGCCACTTCATTCCCACTCCTCGGGTATGCACGACATTAATATTATCAAAAACATCTAAGACTTCTGATTTCTTTAACCAAATTAACTTGTCGTGAATTTGGCAGAAGCTTATGTGAGAGGATTCCCCAAATAAAGCTGCCCGAATTCGAGAATCTGTTTCAATTTTGAGATTACCGAGCTTCATTTTCTTGGAAACTTTCAGACCTTGCCTTCTGCTAAGCACTTCAGAGACATTGTTAGATTGGATTCCTAGGCTGCAAGGAACCACATAATATTATTGGGAGTAGAAAGTTCTATGCGGCTGGTATATAATTTGAGTAAGTATGAAAGACAGGTAAACTAAAATTTATGCTTAGTTGGATTAGAAGCCATCAGTGGAGTTGCTGTTTCCTGGCATTTCCTGGGTTTACCTCACTATATCTTTACTGCCTGCAACCTCCTGAATGGGCTCATGAAGCCTCTGCTTTTTTCTCTTCTTTGCAGTAAAAGTGGCAGTTGATGTTATTTTTAAATTTTGAAGCCCTCTGATTGAGGTCATGAAGCTTTTGCATTTTTTCTTCTTTGTGGTCAAAGTGGTGGTTGACAGTATTCTTAAACTTCACACACAATCTCCTCTCAAATTTTAGACTACTCACTGCTAAATCCACTGAACTCCAATTTCATTGTATGCATATCTTTCTTAGCTTGGTGTAAGCTTGCACATCTCCTCCATACTGCACCGAGAGTTGTAGCTGGCACCTAGGAATTCATTGTTGCTCTATTTTTGAAAACAAATGGGTGGAAAGATGATAGTAAAATGGAAGGCATCCTGATTACAGTTTTATTGCCACTTATAACATTGATCTATAGTGTAGTTGTGCAAGATCCTAGGTTTGCCAAAGGGGAACTTAGGCTATTATAATTGCATTCTTTTTTCTTATTATTGTCTGTCATTGACAGTTCCGTGATTTTAATCACTCTTAAAATATCAAATGTATGGCATCGACTTAGGGTTTGTGTTAGATCTCTCCCAAGTCCGTGGTCATGTCGTGTTTTTAGCTGTGGCGGCTCATTTAACTTGATAATGCATCTTCTTGCAATGTGTGTGAATTTTTTTAATGTTAGCTGTCTACTTCTTTCTTTTGGATGTTAAAGTCCAATATAGTGTATACTGATGTTGCCACAATCAGCAAACTTTTATGTAAAAAAATGAAATTGGCTGAATACCAGATATGCCTAAAACAATTTGTTGAAATGCTATAAAATTTGTTGAAGTTTGTGGAAATTTATTCTTTGTTCTGACATTAGCGCACCCTACAAAGTTTGCGCAGCACTGTAGCCTACCGCACCATGTGCACAACCTCTGCAAAACATCCTTGGTATGTGCATCATCCACAGACTTGATGCACAACTTGAATCTACGTGTAACACTGAGAACACACGAATGGCCATGTGGAGATATTGTGCCATGTTGCACCATGATAGATGGCACCCCAGGAGCTCATTCCATGACAAAACACATGTCATCATACCCCATATCTGGAGATCAAGCTATGTAACTGTCGGAAGCTGAAGAGTCACATGTTTAAGCTCAAATGCATTGACTTCCATAGCTATTTTTTAGCCTTCACACCTTTGTAGTCTATGTATACATATTTGTAGCATTGTTTAATGGGCAGATGGTAGAAGATAAACAACCATACATCTCCCTCCAGAGTATGCCATGTACAAAATGCACAAATTAATATAACTTTACATTCCAGTTCTATTATTTTCTCTACTCATCGTTTACAATATTGCTTTTGCATGCACATATAACACATTTGGAGTGTTGACTCTTAGACCTTCTGGGATGCAAATGACCGACAAAACCAAAAGAGGAGCTTAAGAGACTCAAGCTGATGGCATGTGGGACACAGGGTGAGAAAATGATCTTTCTTGGGCTCAATAAGAGCTTTCCAGAGATTTTTGAACCTTTGGATCCAAGTAGCCCTAGAGGAATGCAACCTCTAGTGAGCATTCAGGGTTAACAAGTGAATGTGCTAAGGAGACAAAAGTTGATAACCGAGTTGGGGTTTGTACTGGTGGAAGAGTCTCTCAATAGGTCACTTCCAGCCCTTCCACCACTTATATGGTGTATGCACACCAATCTTGTGGAGGTGTTCCTCAGGGATTGCCCTTTGGATTTCACTGATAGACTCAATATCACTGTTGATGAGTTGGACTTGCCCTTGAGAGTAGGCCAAAAGGAGCCAATTTTCAGAACATTTACAAGATAGGTCAAAATAATTGTAATCCCTATTTTGAAGAGTCTACCACTTTTGACCCATGGGACCATGGCAAAAGGGACACCATAGTAACTAATAATTGAGGACCACCAAAGGGAATGGGTGTTAATTGAGAGTCCAGACTTGAAACCATCCCCATCCCAAATAAGATTAGGCTTAAATGACTCCCAAGCCTTCCAGATTCACTTAGCAACAAAGGTGCCAACAATTCTGACTTGCACGAGGGTAATGAAGAGAGAATGCAAACCAAGGTCTCGTCATAATTTTTTGCCATAGGGAGTGCCCCTGAGAGATGCAAGTGCAAAGAAGAATCTTCCAGGCCTTATCTTCTTCAAGTGCTCAAATAATCCATTTGATGCAAAGGGATGAGCCTTGGCGTTTGATGTCAAGTAGACCTAGTCCTCCAACCTCTTTAGGTCTACATCAAATATCCCATTCAACTCCATGGAATCCTTTAGAGTCTTTAGAACTAGCCCAGCATAAGGGCACACACCAACTTTGAATAGGCAGCCTTGGAGGGGCCCCAACAAGAGGAGTAATAAACATGGGTAGGCGTATGCACTTTAGAGCAAACCTGGAACACACCGGCAAGGGAAAGAGGTTTGGTCACCCAAAAAGCAATATTTTTTTCCACCCTCAGCAGCACATAATTCCACAGGTTTGAGGGAGCTGCTTGAAAGGAAAAAGGGGTGACAATAAATTTGAATTACTGCCTAGGCTGAATCCAATTCCACTTGAAACCCTCCCACCACTGGGGCATATAGGTGTAATAGACTGTCGATAACACTATCTTTTCTTCCATTGAATTGATGAACGTAAAGCAAGACAGAAAATCTCAAGGCACTCCTTGGCATGAGTTATAGATGCTTCTTCTTTGACAAGGGTAAGGAAGGAGTCATTTGTAAAAATTTTCATTGATCAGTTGTTGATTGCATGAGGGAGAGCTATACTTTAAACCAGACCTATATCAGTATGGTCAGCCAAGAGATGGTTGAAACCTGTTGCCGCGAGAACATAAAGGGAAGGGGCTAATGGACATCCTTGCCTGATAGACCTAACGGCCCAAACTTTTCAGACTGAGTGCCATTTATGGCGATACATGCACAAGCATCTTGAAAAGCATGTTAATCGAATGAGTGTGGGGCCAAAACCAAGAGCTTGAAGCATAGCAGTGATGAAAGCCCACACAATTTTGTCATAGGCCTTTCCAAAATTAATTTTGACTAAGAGGGCTTTCTGTTGAGAGGTTAAAGGTCACTCCATACCCTCCAAGATCTCAATGACATTGTCCAAAATGTATATATTGCAATTGAATTTGAACCCTAGCAGAGCCGAACACATGCTTCTTCTCACTATTTGTAGAATTTGAATTATAAGATATTGTTTAAAACTTAAATTTTGTTGAATTTAAGATGAGAAGTCTATTATTTCTGGTTTTGTACTAATTTCTGATTAAACCTTTTTTGTATAACTTTTGTTCATAGACGCTATTTATGGGTGCTTACCAACTTCATCAGTTTTTGATAAGGCTTAGATGGGCCCAGTTTACTGTGCATGTGCATTGAGTCCCAGGAATGAGGCTTTGCCATTTTTTTTGGAGAGTGTAGTTGAGAGCTTGGCGAGGGCAATATTCTGCGTGGTACACGAATCAAATTCCCTGTCAATGTATTCCATGTCCACGTAAAAATTGTTCAAGGGGCTTATGTTAAGATGCACTCTACTCACCACCGTACTTATTTTTTTACCTTGTTTTTCTATACTGCGTCTATCTGCATTCTAGTGCAATCAGTACCTGCAATGTTTGCTGAGTTTCATTTTCTTGTCTCATCTCCATTCTCTTCTAATATTTCTGGTTGTATGGGATCTACTTCTGGATTTTCTGGTATTCTTACATATTATGTTTAGAGAAGTCTAGAGAATTCCTTTTCCCATTTATTTCATGGATGTAACCTATGTCAACTTTTTCTAATATCGCCACTTAATAGTGAGGGTCATCTTTTTTGAGAGGAATTATAACTTTAAAGAGATTTTTGAAGTTTTGAGTTGCTCAGTTTTAAACAAGGAATATTTGTACAATTCTTGATGTCTAGTAATTATTCTTGTGTGTTAGCATTTGCTGTCTAATACGTTTTTGTTTGATTTAAAACCCCTTTTATGAATTATCTGGAGAGGGTACTTAACTCCATTTCAAAAATTAGACTCTAACTGCAACATTAATTTGGGGCCTGCTGGGTGTTGAACTTAGCTCATCGCAATGGTACGTGTTCCAACTTACTGCTAGAACACCACTTGATGGACCAGTCTACTACTATTTCAGATGGTTTGATTTATACTTTTTAATTTTTTTGTTTAAATTTAAATTCAAGCTATAATTGGAATTTCAAAGTTTTACATCTTAATGTCAATAATATGTCTAAGTTGATGTTTTTCCGTGTAACGGATTTTTAATGGCCTTTGTTGCATTGCTCAGGAGGGCCAGCATAGCGAGAGTGCTGAGGGAAGCATAACTCCTCCCCCCCTTGCTAGGGTTCCTGAACCCCCAAGGTGTTGGAGAGATGTTTTCTGGTTATTTGTATTTATCATACACTTGGCTGGCCTGGGGTTTGTTCTTTTTGTGCTTGGAGCTGATAGATTTCAGAAGGATGGCAGGCTCAAGCTTGACAAGATCACTCATAAATATTTTAATCAGAATGAAGAAGGCCGGACAGAACAATATTGGCCTTTGTATGCTTTGGCAGGGGGAATTGGTGTTGTGCTTGCATGGGCCTGGTTGTCACTTCTTTGCACGCGAGCAAATCAGATAACGAAAATTTCAGTGCATAGTCTAACCACATACCTTGCAGTTATAAGTGTGTTCTGTTTCTGGGACAATCAGATATTCTGGGGCATTGCTTTTGCCATAGCAGCAGTTCTACACTTTCTGTATGTAATGTCAGTTATGGACAGGTATTTTTACAAGCTAGCCCTCTGCATTGTTTGAAAAATCTGCCATCTGTTATAAGTGTAAGATTCTTGATACAGTACTTAACATCAAAAAAGATTCCTCAAGTATTAGTGCATTTGGAATAGAGCAAGAGTCTAGACTAATGACAGGAAAAATAAGATAAGATAAATATATTAATGTCCAACTAATGACCACAAAAGTAGGTCAAAGGGACTGCAGATTACAGAAATGTGTCTAGACTCTTGCTCTATTCAAAATGCACTAATACTTGAGGAATCTTTTTTGATGTTAAGTACTGTATCAAGAAAACTGAAAAAGTGAGTTAAATACTTTGTATTGTAAAGACAATGGCACACGAAAATCTCCTATATTCTATTTTCCGAATTGACTTCTCCATCCGTAGGATATTGACTTGAGTCTTTTGATTTTAGATATGAAATTAATGAATTTTATCATAGCTTATTGTAGCACTACAGTTGTATTATCTTCACATTTAGTTACTCTGCTTGTGAGGTAATGCCAAAAGTAGTTTGTCTTGAAGTTTTTGATTTGTCTGTGAACATATATTGCCCTAGATATGTGACAAAGGAAACTTGCTTTTTGAAATAAAAATGGCAGAAATTCTGTTGACATTTATGCTAGATCCTTGACAATCACATGCACTGACAAAATATTGAATGTTTTGAAGGTTCCCAATCGATACTTTTTAATGCATGAAAAGGAAAAATGAACTCAATATGAGGCAATAGTGTTCTTTGTGTGCCATCTTATGTTTTAGGTTCTCTGTGATGAAAATTAGATGTGGTTTCCTAATGATGGGTATGTCTTGTCAAATTGGCCTAAATCATCCCAGGGACTAAATAAAGAATCTGAAGCCATTTTAGGTGATGTGAGGGAAACAACATTGCAACAGGAAATGGGATTATTGGGGTTTCTGCTGGGAATGATTATAGTGCACCCATTTAATGTGACAACCAAAAGCACTATAGCATTGGCAAAGAATTCAGTCTTCCTTGCCAGGACAAAGCACATTGAGATTCAGCGTCACTTCCAATGTGAACTTCTCGAAGACAACCAAGTTCCTATTCCCTTCTATCCAACTGAATACCAAGTGGCATCCCATAGGTAAACATTTATTGCCACCACATGAATGGTTGAAAACTCTCAGTATTTTTCTTACCAAAAGCCTTGCTAATTTTTATTCCTGAATTTTGCCAAAGTAATGGAAAAATTCTGTCTGGGAGTCTTGAACGCTTTTCTAGCCAGCGATTCATGTTCTTGTAAGCTTCTAAATTGTCATAGGAGGACTATATGGACTCTGTCTTGGAGAATATTGCGTCCAAATTAAGAATCTTGAAAATAGTGGTGAAAACTTATTAGCATAAGGATTTAGGTTGCAGATTACTTGTTAGCATGGGTCGAATAATACTCTGTTTTTTTCATCCAAGGCTATTCCTGAATTCCACATTGGGTCTGCATTCTATTTTCCCTTGGACATGGCCATGAGATCATCTTAAATGGTTGTTAAATCATAATTTTTTTGGACCATATTACTAATTTCAGCACAATGATGCTGGCTCTGCTTGTTTTGCTGCATCATGGACACAAGTCCTTCCTTGGCCGTCCACCTTAAACTCGCTTGAAATGACGTGAATAGTAATCGATTACAATTTAGATGCTGAATGAAACTTAATAATGCGAGATTAGGGTGTCGTTTTAAGTGTGGGTGCACATTTATTGCATGTTGATCTTTGCGCATGGGGATGACTACTCCTTGAGCTTTAATACTTCTAGAATTTTTGTTCATTTTGGGCTTTGAGCTTTGCGAAGCAGTCGTCATTGATAGTGACTTCACTTGTTCATGCTTTCCTTTCTCTCCATGCCAAACTCTGAAAGGTTGTATATTAGGACATTATTGAATTTGGACTTTGGACTACAGACTTTGGGGACTTGAGACAATGGCCATAAGCCTCCCTATGACCTAATGTGATTTCTCCGAAGTCCGAATCCATGAAGTATACTTAGACAAGTTCTGGATTTCAGGCTTCAGGGTTCAAGAACTTAAGAAACTTGACCTTTGACTTGAAGCGTGAAGACTTTGACTTCAAAAAATGGACACTTAGAATTTTTACTTGTTTGGGTTGCAAGATGAGAAAAGAAAAGAGGAATGAACTTGAGGCTCAAGTACCTTAGGACTTTCTCGCATTCAGAAAGACCAGGGCTTGGCAAATATTTAGACTATTACAGGGCTTGGAAAATTTAGGTTATGACCTTGAGATTTGGAATACTAGAATGGAAAATATAGAAGTCTCGAATTCCACAATACAACAATATTTTGGACTTTAAAGTTTAAACACTACACTTGAAATACGTAGATGGAACTGAAGGTTGGAAAAAATGCATGAAATCCTAAAAATGTTATTGTTATAGACTTGTGATCCATATTTGATTGGCAATCCGGTGGACAACACATTAAATTGTTGGAACTGAGATGTGTTATAGGCAGAAGCAATGAATTACAACAACTTTAATCAAGAACAAGGCTGAAATCAGAACTGCATTAGTTTCATCTCGCCTCTATCATAAAGGCATGGAAATATGCCTGTAATAATACACAAGGGAGGATCATTCTTGAACAAAAAAGGTTGGCTGTATTAAGTCAAACAAGCTGAAGGATGAGTACAAATGTCACTCTAAACAGGATGTCGCTCTCTTAGATAAAATGAATACTCTATAATACACTTGATAGACAGTCCATGCAAAAAGTTGTGATAATATGCTAGCAACAAACTTCATTCTTCTCTGTGTTATATAAGATGAAGTGCACTCATGTTTCTTAGAGTGGAATGATGGAATTTACAGAGTTTCACACAATCATGTAGGATAGCTTGTAATACAAAGAATCAAATAAATAAATATATTTATATACGCTTCAGGTCCAACTGTAGGAATGGGACTCGGACTTGGCTCTGGCTTTGCAATACCAACTCTGGCTCAGGCAACAAAACTTGGAAACTTAAAAATCATAAAAATATAGCAAATTTCACAAAAATAAAAGTTCTTTTCATCACAAAACTAACTATTCAAAATCTGTTCAAGGATGCCATGTATTCCTCTTTGTAACTGTGCAACACACAATTCATGACATAGGAAATAATTAACATTTATTTTTGTTTTAGCCTTTGGCAGCCACGGCTGGGTCCCAGGAAAGTCACCAAGTCTCTTTAAAGTTTAAACTTCTGGTCACATGAATTCCATATTGATCGGAGAAGTACCATTCATAAATAGGGATAGGATTTTATCAACTTGTTCCAACATAGAATAATGAGTCACTTGTGCAATTCACTCTTACTTCTGTATTGAGTAACTCGAGTCTCAAGCTGTCTTTTAAAAATCACAAGTCTTGCCAAAAATCGCCGAGTTGAGGCCAAATGAATTTGCTAAGTGACTTTCAGGGCAGATTTTAAAAACTTATGAAGACTATTGTTCCAAGTGTCTAACTTTTGTGTGTCAAGGTGATAGAATCCCAATGAACTACACAAATGCCTCAAAGAACAATACAAACAAGGTGCAGCGGTCAATAATACTTACAAGTTCTCAAATGACGGCTACAATAATTCCTTGGGTGTGATTTATAGCTTTCATTCCCTCTGTGCATGAATTTTACATTGTTAATTTGCCCAATCAATGATTTTAGTCTAAGTAGCCAATATGGGTATGAGTACGGGGACAAGTATTGGGTACGTGGATATGGGGATTTTTTTTTTTGGGTTTGGGTACGGCTGGGTACGGCCGTACAAAAATATATATAAAAAATAAGAAATATATTTGATAAAGCCATATAAGCAAATTCAACCACATAATATTCATAGAGGAAACAAAATAAGTTAAATAACCACAAAACATACTCATAATTTCAATGCCAAAGGCAAATATGATAATATGATAATATTAAATGGTCGAACTTTGAATAGTTTTATAAATTTATAATAGGTACATAGTGCAAATGTTACAAATTACAATGTATGGAAAACAACTCAACATTTGCTGTAGTCCATATTAATTTAAAAAAATTCATCTTCGGCTGCGATGTCTTTAGGGTTGCAAATTTAAAGACAATAAAATGAGTGTGATTCATGCTTTTAGGGTTGCAAATGCATTTTAAAATTTAAAATGTTTTAATGACTGGCGAAATAAAGGGGAAAAAAATTAAAAAATGTTTTTTTTTCTCAGTACACCCAGCAAACGGTACGGTACACCCTAGCCCCTGCCGGTACATCACCATGCCCCCTGGGTACGAGTACGGGCCGTTTGGGTATGGGCATGGGGGGTGGTACGCTCAACAAACGACTACGGTACCCGGGTGTACCCTAGCCGTTTGTTGGTCGTACCACCCCCCGTTTCCATACTCAGACGGCCTGTACCCATACCCAGGGGGCATGGTGATGTATCCGGTAACATATATTTTCGTGTAAGGGGGTCTATGATGTAAGATCTCCTCTTTTTGAGGGACACATGTGCACCCATGGGGAAACTTCACTTTATAGAACAATTTTCATCCACGATCAAAACCCAAACCATGCTTTTTGAGCTTAAACACCACAATCTTAATTAATCCATAAACATTTTCCATCCTTTTTTGGACAAGAACCCTAGCTGTACCACCTATTGCCTATTAGGACTCATTGCCCTGTATGAGATTTTTTGACTCTTTTTTACAAATGCTATTGACTGCAAAAAATATCGTGCATTTTTTTTAATATTATATTGTCCTTATGTCCATGACACTTATTAGGTCATGTACTCCCTAGATAAGACCTTTGAATGTAGTTCCAATTCACTGTTGCTTTGGATTGTGCCTGCTTCCACAAATGTATTTGTTTTACATTCCTCAAGTCTTGCTTTTTTGTTGAACATTTTTACATAGTTCCAAGTCCATGGAAAATATATGCATGGTTCTGGTTAGTCATATGTGGTTGAAAAATTAATATAATTGAGAATTCTTAAAATGAAGCTCTGACCTTCCTCAAAGTGTTCTTACTTACCACAAGAACTTTCAACGTGTCCTTCAAATGGCCGGATGTGTTTTCTGCTACCGAAGTTAAAATTATCTCCAAAAATGACTTGTAAAATTGGCATCACAACCACTGTATTATTTTTAGGCTTTTAACACCTTGAAAGCATTTGAGTGATCAAGTCGAGCTATATATTCAAAACTTTAGCTTTATACATCAAAGGAAAAGAGATAAGCCTTTCCATTTCAGCCAACTGTCCATAGCTACAAGTGTGCTGTGCTGCTTATGTGTAGTGAACATAATTAATGCTAATAGCTATCAGTAGCTACCTTTCACAGACATGTCTCAACCTACGTGTCCCTTGTACCCTATATTTATAACACATCACCTCTGTTGCCGACTCATAACTACATTTTTAATATATGCTTTGCTTTATTCAACATGTTTATTCCACATGTTTCTCTTTTATATATCTGTTTGGTATATAACATTATGTCTTTAATCGATTTGTCCTTGGATGCTTGATAGATGAATACTGCCACCTCATTGTGTTTTCTTAACATAATTATCTGATATCTAAACCTCCCCTGGCCATTACTGAAAACAAGTATAACCACTGCTTGTAACCTTCCCTGGTTCTATCCGTGTTGTGATCTTTGGTATTCCTCCCTTCTAGAGCTCTAGTTGCAACTTCCATCTTATTTAGGATTGCATGTGTTGGTGCCTTTTCTCAAAAAATTTACTACTCCCTTTTGAACTTTTGATCCTTTTATCACCACCTTCAACGGGTGTGCTTTCAACATCCCCTCTTTGAGGTATGCAATTTCCATGGGCATGGTCCACTGAATTTCTCCAATGCAAGAGACTTGGATTTCACACAATAAATCTATTTATATCTATATAAATCATAAATGAAAGTCAAAATATACCTCAATCTGGCATCAGATGGTTAATATATGGTGCAGAAATCAGAATGAACAAGCTCAAGAGTCTTCTCAGTACATCATGCCTTCCCCTTCTCTAAACCTTCCCAATGATGTTTGCCAAGCACACATCCTTTCTACACACATCTAGATGGATTAATATAAGATAAACCACAAACCATATTCTTATGGCCCATCAACTGTATGCTTCTGAAATTCAGTTGTTCCAATCTCTCATGCCACAATCGAATACCATCATTAACTACAACCACACACACATACAGACCCTGATTCTAAGAAACATCATTAAAGCTTGAAAACTTGTAGGCCTTTGCTTTCTTGTCAAGCAAGCCACTAGCAGCAACCGGAAATGTATTGGTCATATCCATCACAACAAATTTGTTAGGCTAAAACTCAACTTGCTTACCCTGCTGAGTTAGTTGCTAAACAAATAGTAGATTCACATCAAATCAGGCACATGGTAAACATCTGAAATCATGCCATCTTTCTATCACAATATTATCACTACCAACACTAGAAAGAGCTGAATCTTCCGCTATTTAAACCTTCTCATCGTTGTCTTTGCCAAGATTATGGAACAAACTATCATCTTGGCCATACGAGTACAACCAAAATCCACAATGACTTCACACTTGGAAGTGAAGGCATGAAAAGTTTGAGATGTATGTGCAACAAGAACATTACTCTTACCATTTGACTTGTCTTGATACATCTTGAGATCCATGACCTCCTAGAGATGCCACATCTTATAGCATGTGATCTCAACATGTCCCAACTTGCCATAGTAGATACACTCCTTTTTCTTGTTCTCCTTGCTTTTTTGACCACACTTGCGATCACCCTTATGAAAACTCTTCTTATCCCCATCTCCATTGCTCGTCCTTGGTATTCCCTTGGATGTGAATATTTGTCTTGGCTTACCCTAGATTTTTGTTTTACTTTTCCTCCTATTGCATGAGCCTTCTGCTTTAAACCAATTACACCCAACTTTGTGATATTCTCTTGTTCAACCATCAATAAAGAGCGTGAGCAAAATACATAGCCCTTCCTTCCTCCTTCAATGCAGCCCTCTGGGAGAAGAATGTAGAGAGAAAATCATCATATGGCAGCCTCAAGTGCCTAAGGATGATCTTAATGATCTCGCCATCCTCCTTGTACTCTTTGGCACACTCGCCCTATTGAAACAAGAAATTTGTCACACAAGATAGATAGTTCTCAATCTTATCAAATGCCAATGGATCAAGTGCTGCTAGCTCGCGATTCAACTTTTAAACCCTCAATTTATCAACTTTCCCAAATAACTTGCTTATGGCATACATCATCTCCTTTGAAGTCTTGCACTTCTTCAGATGAAAATGAAACTTACGTGAAATATTATTCATAAGAATCCCAGTTTTCTGATCTTCTCAACTATAAATTACATCCTGCTTCTCCTCGGCAGAATGATTTTTTTCATCTCCACACAAGATCTGTTACAAATCCCTTGTCTGCAAAAAGTTATTTCAATAGATTACTGCCATGCATGAAAATTGTGCCTCAACAACACTAGGACACACAAAATACTATCCCTCTTCACAAATGCTAAGACCAATGCAGAAGCCCTAAAATGCAGATAAAAATAACACCGCTTTGAAGAGCTAAAAAATGCTTTCCAATGGTTCAAAAACAAGCCCAAACATAGTCCATATGACAAAGTTATGGCTGTTTGAAGTTCAATTACTAACTCAACAAAAAATGCAAAAGTTTATTTAAAATTTTCACAAAATAATCAGATTTGAAATTGGCGGGAAATCACCTGAACAAAACACTTGTTGATTATACACCACTATGCAGTCAATAGTACTGCTTTGCCGATGTGGCACCGACACTTGTCACACACTAATTTGGTGGAAAAGTCTGATTGGACAAAATCACATAAATAACAAAAATTGGCCTCAAATGACACCAAAAATTGGCCTCAAATGACACTTAAGACGCGTGTTGGCCACTCAACCCAAAATTTTGGGATTATGTTAAAATTTTGCAGTTGTGTAATTTCCACGTTGATTGCATGACCTATATGGAGCCAATTGGATTGTGCCATGTGGCACACAAATTGCCAAGCCACATTGCACAATAGTCCAATTAAGAGACAACTAGTGGTCTCCAACCGATTACTTACTGCCAACACTAAAACTCATGCGGGCAACACCAAACCTCATGTGGCCAAGTCGCAACACAACCTCCATGAGGCGAAGCCATTGCAAACAAAATCAACCAAGGGGTAATTGAACCCTAAACCTCCCTTACCGATGAGTTACGTTGGTGGGATTGCCAAGTGGGCTATGCTCGATATAGGTATTAGGTGCAATGAGGTTTTGTTGAACCAGCCGCTCCAATCTGCTCCCTTGTGCATCACACACCTTTCACCCCTACTTGCAGTCCGATGTTGCTCTGCCAATATGACCGTCGTTGCCACTTTGCCACTCACCCCTTTGTGCTAACTACTTGGTCTCCAATGTGATCACTTGCTAGATCCCTTCCACCAAAGACTCAAAACCTTTGAACATGAATTTGGAGGCTGAAACTGAAAAATCAGGAGATGAGTAAAAAGTGGATCTATACTAGATTCTCATGAGGGATACAAAAATGCAATCAGATCTGGAAAATGCTGCACTTGAAGGGGATTTCCTTTAGAAACCCAACTTCTCCTATACATACAAAATCTTCTGTTGGGAGAGCTCCACAAACCCAAATGTCTTTGAACGAGTTCCTATTGCCACCAAATTCTTGAAGGTATTCAGAACCTTGTGAGATATCGCCACTTCTTTGCACACTCTCACAGTAGCAAAGGATTAGAACCTAGGGAGTTTTACACAATAAAAATCCTATACTTGGATAGTTGATAGTGACTTAGTGTAAAAATGGATGGCATAACTGGCGAGTAACGGTCAGTTGGTTAGTTACTCGTGAGGAAAACCACCAAGCAAATAACTGCCACTTGAAATCGCAAAATTTGAAAAATCGCAATTTTTTTTAAATCGTTGAGTACTCGTTGGTTACATTTAGATAACTAGACAATATATAAATAAAATAGACATTTAAGTATAGGTTGCATTTAGATAGGAACGTCTAGTTTCTATGGTTTCAGGGTTTTAAACTTAGCCATATTTTAGGGTTTCAAAATTTCAAGGAGACATCATAGGAGGAATGAAGGCTGCATGAAGGGATGTAGGTATGATAGAATAGTATGAGATCATCTCTCGCAAAGTGCCACAAGTTGACCCCACCCCATTCCCTGTCTGGTTTGGGTGAATTTCAAGTATTTTTTGCCTTTGTCGGTTATTCCCATTTATTCGACCACCCCTGTCAATAACCGCCAGTTACCCAAAATTCACCCTTGGCGAGTACTCGCCAGTTACATTAATGTGAACTATGGTTGATACCATGTAAGATTAGTGTTAAAGGCCCATAATTAATCCAGAAAACTCCACATGCAAAGAAGAGAACACAGATGTGTGGTGGTGTTGAAAGACACCAAAAGAAGAATAAACGCTCAAATATAATTGAATCGAATACAATATGAATTGGATGATAATGTGAGAGAAAATAGTCTTTATTTATACACCTTTCAACATGAAATAAAGGTTGGCCAAGCCATAATAAGGCACTAACCCCAATACACACATAAATATATGACACATAAGCCGAAGGTATACCGCAACTACACGTATCGGTAACTCAGTGGGCCTTGACAAGGTGGGTTTTACACTAAGTTACCAAAATTGTGATTAATCAAAAAAATTGTGATTAATCAAAAAAATTGTGATTAGTCTGAGATTTTGTGATAATTTTCACAATATCCAGCATGGCGGACTCGGCGTTTCATGATATTGGCTGATCGTTCTCATTGTTGCAATTGATGTTATCAAATAGATTCATATGTGAGTGTCAAGCTGCAAATAAATGTTATGATGTGGCCTTGGAAGAAATAATAATTTTTCTTATGAACAAGTCTCAACGATTTCCTCTGAAACAAGTAACATTCATTATATATATTTGTCTCTGAGTGATCCTTTCTTACTTTTTGTGGATTTGTAGGTTTCCGTTCACAATGTTGGTGTTAAAAAAGGCTGTGAAGATGGTATGGAGTCTTCCTGAAGTTGTGAGGGTGTCTTACGCATTTCTGGCAATTATGCTTTTGTGGATGGTAATATGGTCATTTGGAGCAGCGGGTGTGATTGCTTCGAGCATGGATGATGGTAGGCGCTGGTGGCTTCTTTTGGTGAGCTGGCACGTATACTCTTTAATGTTTGCCTTTGTATATTGAGACAAATATCTAATTTGAACAGCAAAGTGTGCTGGAACTTTGAAATGAGAGGTCTCTACAAGCAACTGCTCGTATTTTTTTGTACTTCAGCTACATGATTATATATTAGTTTGGTGGTTGCCTGAACTTGTAGGTACTCTCAATCAGTCTGTTTTGGATTGGTGCTGTTCTTTGCAATACAGTTCATGTTATAGTGTCTGGTATGATTGTTCTTGTTCTTATGCACGGAGGCCAGGGAGCATCATCAATGCCCCCAAAACCCTTGTGGAGGTCTCTTCGTCATGCTGTGACCACTTCCTTGGGCAGCATCTGTTATGGATCCCTCTTCACTGCTGCTATTCGAACCTTGCGCTGGGAGGTCTGCATTGAACTTGTTTATACCGTATCCTTTGAACTTTCTTTGTGATTACTTTCTGTCTAGCCCTACATGTAAGTGTTTTGACATTATGATTGCTTTTTTTAGGAGTTCACTTAAATTTATATGTCATTTACTTGATGTCTTTCAACAATGTACAGATCAGGGGGATTCGGTCGCAGATTGGAAATAATGAGTGCCTGCTATGTTGTGTTGATTTTTTGTTTAACCTGGTCGAGACACTTGTTAGGTTTTTCAACAAATATGCTTATGTACGGGTAATATTCTATTTTACAAACATTTTTTTTGCGTTGAACTCTTTGAACTTATTGAACATATTGAAAGATACCTCAATTTTGACTTTTATGGATGACATAGGTACTTTAGCCTAAATTATTGCTTTAATATTTACGAGGAAAGGAATATCCCGACTAAGTGACATTCATTATGTGAGAAATTTTTGTATGCATTAAAAACTAGAAGAGATACAGTGAGGGGTTTTGCCTATCAATAAAGAAGCTGTAGCTGTCTCAGAAGTTTATTGTTTTCATCATTTGGATCAACTATTGGAGAACTTATCAGAATACAAGAGTGTAGTCATAACAATTTGGCTTTGATAATATTGCTGCAGTGATACCAACTGCAATTTCTAGTATTGTATGGTATGTAGCAAAACTCAATGCTAGATATTATATGCAATATATACTTAAGAAAAAGGATCTAAAAATTCTACCATTCCCTTTAAAAAATATTATGGAGGGGTACCCTGGCATTGGTAAATTTCCACGGTAACTGTTATTTGAAATTTTTTTTGAAGCTTTACTTTCGATTTGCTTTACCTGGATTAATACACGATAGTCAAAATTCAACTTTGTTTCATGAATGCCCCTATATCTCCTCTATATGGAAGGCTCGATTAAGGACCATATATTTAGCTAGGCACTCATCTGGTATGCTCCCAACAATATAGATAGTGGGCCTCTATATAGATAGAGGTGGCCCCATATCCCATCTATCTAGAGAATAGAAGGGACAGACTTGTGCCTATCTCTATATAAAGTAGCCTAGCCCTCGGGAGGCTGAAGGGCAGGCAGGCTCTCGATCGATGAATACACTGGGTTCAATAGATACACAAGGGAGAGAGGCTCAAACCACGAGAGACATTAAGATGCGGAGGGGAAACAAACACCACCTATATGCTTGGCCGCTTCGCTCTGAGCAAGAGGGAGCATAGATTTAACCATGTGATTTTACTACTAAACCAATGTTTCTGTAATTCATTCAAGTTAAGAATGCTGATATTTGATCACTAAAGGATTGGTTTGACAGAAGCAGCTTCTGTACTCTTGCAGTGGTTTTATTTTACTGTTGATGAAACCTTAGAAATCTGCATCATGGACTTGTATGCAAGAATGTTTGTACTATCGGAAAGTATTTGATCTTCGAGAGCATATCTTCTTTGATTGAAGAACGTTTTGATCTTAGATTAATCGCTGCTGTAAATGTGTAGCCTTCAGAGACCCAGTACTGAAAATATGGAAGATAAACTGAATTCTGCACAGATCATTCAGGCTGCTGCAAATCTGGAACTACAGTTACTGAAAAAACAGGAACAGCTGAATGGTGTTGAAAACTAAACTACTGGAAAACAATGAAATCTGACCAGATGTAAAATCCTACATTTGAACACTTGAAAGTTATATCTGATGAATTGATTCAATCAGGAATTCCTGAAAGCCGCTGCAAACTAAACATTTCTGAAACTGCTTTAACTGGAAATTTTAAATTTGCCTAAAACTGGAAACTATGATTACTGAAAATCAAAAAATTGAACTTTCTTTTTAATTTATTTTTATGAAAAAATGGAAAGAAAAAACACACCTACAACATGGTTGCAAAATAAATCAGATATTACATGGAAAAGGGTTTAACTTTCTTGAGAGGGTGTGGATGCCGACCCTGTTAGGATATGAAGCCAATATCCATGTCACATGTGATGTGGGATATTTCACTATTTATATGCATAGGTGGAATGGGCCACATTTCATCATTGGATGCACATGGAGAAAAGTTGATGGAGATGGATAAATTTAAGTCACATAAAGGTGATTTGAATGTGGGGCACATTTCTTGAATGCACATGGAGATAAGCCAGAAAGATGATTCTACTTTTTGGCTTGGAGGCACATGGTAGGTGAGTTTGGTCGAAAGGGTGTTTGATGAGCTTTTGTCTTTTGTGAGAGATAAAGACAAAAAGTTGTCACATGGAGATCTTTGCCAAAAGGTGATTGATTACCTTTTTGGCACATGTGAGAGAGACAACTTTTACTATTCACCACTATTCATTCATCAATAGTGTTTAACTATTCACAACTTTATGTCCCTCTCCAAGTGTGGAGCTATTTTTTTGGTCTCTCTCTCTCTCTCTCTTCTCCCTTCTTTTTATGTAATTGTATAAATAAGGATTCAGTCCTTTTTATTTGTAACCTTGAATTATAAGCATAAGCCATTCTTAGCATAAGCTTTGTATGTAAGCTAGGAGTAAGAAGGCCAAGCTATTGAGGAAGGAAGCTTCCAAGTTGCCATTGCCCCGTGGTTTTTCCTTGCACATTGCAAAGTTTTCCACATATATCTTATGTTGTGGTGATCTCTTGTCTATTGTATTGTTGCTTATTAATTCTGAAATTTGATTTCTTGCACACATATTTTGTATTTTTTCATAATATGTGGTATGAGAGCTAGGCTCTTTGAAAAACACTTGTGTTGAGTGTTTTCTGTTGAATTAGGGAGTCTTGTGCAAGTGGGAGCTACAACAATGACAAGAGGAGTGGCCAAGTTTGAGATAGAGAAAATTGATGGCAGGGGTTTCTCCCTATGGAAGATGGAGGTGGAGGATCTCTTGGTTCAGAATGACCAAGCTCTAGCCTTGCAAGGTCTTACAAACAAATCCAACAACATGACAAATGAGGATTGGAACAAGATGGATATGAAGGCGGTTTCTACAATCTGTCTTTGTCCTGCAGATTCTGTTCTTTTCAATGTTGCTGAGGAGAACACTGTAGAAGAACTATGGGAGAAGCTTAACAAGCTTTATCAAACAAAATCAACAACAAACAAAGTATTTCTGAAGATGCAACTTTACATCTTGAGGATGAAGGAAAATTCATCTGTTGCAGAGCACTTGAATGAGTTTAATACATTCATTAGTAAGTTGATCTCCATTAGTGTGAAGATGGATGATGAGGACAAAGCATTCACCGTACTGTGTTCCCTCCCTGATACTTGGGATCATTTGGTGATGACCATCAACAATTCATCATCTGGAATTTTAAAATTTGATGATGTGGTAGCAACATTGCTTGGAGAGGAGATGAGGAGAAAATCTTCCGTGGTACCATCCTCTAGCAATGAAGCTTTATCTGTGAGAGGTCGATCTAGTGAGAGGAGCAAACAAGGTAGATCACTGTCCAGATCAAAGTCAAAAGGACGCAAACTGAAAGTGAAATGCTATCATTGTGGAAATCCATGCCCTTTAAAGAAGGATTGTTGGCAACTGAGGAAAGAAAAGGATGGAAATCAGAATCCGCCTTCAACTGAAGCTAGCACAATAGATGCAGAGGAGACACCATCACATAAGGCCTTTTGCCTTAGTAACAATAGATCACTTTCTAATGCTTGGGTGTTGGACTTAGGGGCATCTTTTCACTTGTCACCACATAGGGACTGGTTTGTCAAATATCAGCCCTATAGTGGAGGTTTTGTCTACTTGGGTGATGATCATCCATTAGATATTGTGGGAAGAGGAGATATTTTGATCAAGTTGGATGATGGCAAAAAAAGGTTTTTGAAAGATGTGAGGCATGTCCCTAATTTGAAGAAAAATCTGATCTCTATCAAGATGATGGATGAGCTGGGGTATTTGATGATGACTATCAGCAATTCATCATCTAGAATTTTAAAGTTTGGTGATGTGGTAGCAACGTTGCTTGGAGAGGAGATGAGGAGAAAATCTTTTGTGATACCATCCTCTAGCAATGAAGCTTTATTTGTGAGAGGTCGATCTAGTGAGAGGAGCAAACAAGGTAGATCACTGTCCAGATCAAAGTCAAAAGGACGCAAGCTGAAAGTGAAATGCTATCATTGTGGAAATCCAGGTCCTTTAAAGAAGGATTGTTGGCAATTGAATAAAGAAAAGAAGGATGGAAATCGGAATCCACCTTCAACTGAAGCTAGGGAAACAAATGCAGAGGAGATACCATCACATAAGGCCTTTTGCCTTAGTAGCAATAGATCACTTTCTAATCCCTGGGTGTTGGACTCAGGGGCATCTTTTCACTTGTCACCAGATAGGGACTGATTTGTCAAATATCAGCCCTATAGTGGAGGTTTTGTCTACTTGGGTGATGATCATCCTTTAGAGATTGTGGGAAAAGGAGATATTCTGATCAAGTTGGATGATGGCAAAAGGAGGTTTTGGAAATATTTGAGGCATGTTCTTGATTTGAAGAAAAATCTGATCTCTATCAAGATGATGGATGAGCTGGGGTATTCTTGTACCTTTGGCAAAGGTCATTACAAAATTACCAAAGGAGCCCTGGTGATAGCAAAAGGAGAATCTTATGGCTCCGTATATAGTTTGTGTAGAGATTTAGTGACAAAACAAGCAACAACAATAACTGTAGAAAATGCTCGGGATGTAGTGATGCTTAGCATTACCGCCTTGGACATATGAGTGAAAAAGGTTTGCAGATTTTGCATGGCCGAGGTATGCATCATGGGATTAAGTCTTGTAATTTAGACTTTTGTGAGCATTATATCTTTGGCAAACAAAAGAGAGTTCGGTTTACTACTAGCGCTGGTAAAAGTTCTAATTTCTTGCAACTTATTCACTCTGATGTATTTGGATTTGTTCCCACAGTCTATAAATGGTAGAAAGTATTTTATAACCTTTATAGATGATTATTCTAGAAGAGTGTGGGTGTATTTTTTGGAAAAGAAATCAAAAAGCTTTTGATAAGTTTTAAGAATTGAAGACATTGGTAGAGAAAAGATTGGGCAAATCTATTATATAATGGAGAAGAATATTGCTTCAATGAGTTTGATAACTTTTGTAGGTAGGAAGGGATTAAGCATCAAAAGACTATTCCATATAATCCACAACAAAATGGTGTAGCAGAGCGGATGAATCGCACAATCATGGAACGTGCAAGAAGCATGCTTAGTGCATCTAAGCTGGATAATGGGTTTTGGGTAGACGTTAATACAACTGTGTATCTTAGTAACAGGTCTCCTATAACTGCGTTGGATGGAAGGACTCCAGAGGAGATTTGGCTTGGTAAGCCAGTCGATTATTTTGATAAATGTATATTTGGTTGTAAAGCATTTGCCCATGTGCCTAAAGAAAAGAGGTCCAAGGTTGACTTAAAGTCAAGGAAATGTGTTTTTCTCAGTTATGGAGATACAGTAAAGGGGTATAGATTTTGGGATCCTACTAACCACAATGTACTTGTTAGTCGAGATGTTGTGTTTAATGAAAAATCTAAGCAAAGGAGGTACAACGGACCCCTGAGATTGTACCTATTAAGGTAGCTAATAAAGAAGAAGATGAAAATTAGCCACTAGTCCATGAAAATCAGCAAGATAACAATCAAGATCAGGTATATGATGAGGATGTACAACAACTAGATGAGCCATAGGGTAACACATCACACTTTGTGAGGAGATCCACTAGAGTGATCAAACCACTAGAAAAGTACTCTTCTAGTTGTAATTCAGCTTATGCATTAGTTACTGATGTTGGTGAACCTAGTTCATTTTAGGATGCTAGAGAATCTGTAAATGTAAATAAATGGAGGAAAGCCATGGAAGAGGAAATGAAAGCTCTTTATAAGAATGAAACATGGGAGCTTGTGGATCTCCCACGTGGAAGAAAGGTAGTTGGAAACAAGTGGGTATACAAAGTGAAAAATAATAATGATGGGTTCTTGGAGCGGTATAAAGCTCTCTTGGTGGCAAAAGGCTATGTACAAAAGTCAGGTATAGACTTCAATGAAATCTTCTCTCCAGTTGTGAAGCTAACCACTGTTAGAGTTTTACTCGCACTTGTAGTTGCACAGGATTTAGAGTTGGAGCAACTTGATGTAAAAACAACATTCTTGCATGGTGATCTTGAGGAAGAGATTTATATGGATCAGCTTGAGGGATATGAAGAAATAGGCAAAGAGTATTTGGTTTTTCTGACTAAAAAAATCACTATATGGTTTAAAATAGGCGCTGAGAATGTGGTACAAAATTTGATACCTTCATGAAGAGCCAAGGTTTTAGTAGAAGTGAAGTTGATCATTGTGTGTACTTTAAAAGATTAGATGACGGAAGCTTCATTATCTTGTTGTTATATGTTGATGATATGTTGGTCTCAGGTCCCAACATGAAGAAAATCAATGATTTAAAGGCTCAGTTGTCTAGGACTTTTGAGATGAAAGATTTAGGAGCAACGAACTAAATTCTAGGGATGAAGATGCATAGAGACAGAAAAGGAAGGAAGATATGGTTTTCTTAGAAAGACATACATAGAAAAGGTTTTGCAACACTTTAATATGCAGAATGCAAAACCAGTTAATACCCTATTTCCTTCACACGTCATGTTGTCTTCGGAGCAGTGTCCTAGAATCGAAGAGGAGAAAACAAGCATGTCTCATGTACCTTACATCAGCAGTAGGAAGCCTCATGTTCGCCATGGTTAGCACTAGACCAAATATTTCCCAAGCAGTGGGAGTTGTGAGCGGGTTCATGGTGAATCCTGAAAAGGAGCATTGGACTACGATGAAGTGGATTTTTAGATATCTTAGAAGCACTTTAGATGCTGTTATTTGCTATGAAATAACAAATTTACAAATCACAGGGTATGCAAATTCGGATTTTGGTGGTGACAGAGATGGACGAAAGTCCACTGCAGGATATACTTTCACTCTTGCAAGTGGAGCATTTAGTTGGGCATCCAAGTTGCATCTAGTGGTGGCTTTATCAACTACTGAGGCTGAATATGTAGCTACAATAGAAGCTTGCAAAGAGGCAAATATGGTTAGAGCGGTTATTGGGTGACTTCATGGAAATGCAGGGAAAGATTGTTTTGCATTGTGATAGTCAAAGTGCAATTCACTTGGTGAAGAATGCAACATTTCATGATTGCACGAAACATATTGACATCAAGTACCACTTCATTAGGAGCACGGTGGAGGAAGATAGGATCTTGTTGAAGAAAATTGGCACTGAACAAAATACTATAGATATGTTGACAAAGCCGGTCAGGACATAGAAGTTTGAATGGTGTAAAACTTCTTCGGGCTTGTTGAAAATGTGATGAGGGCAACATTAGGCAATTGACAGCTGGATGGATTAATACATGTGTATATTTACTTCAAGTGGAAGAATGTTAGGATATGAAGTCAATATCCATGTCACATTTGATGTGGCATATTTCACTATTTATGTGCATAGGTGGAATGGGGCACATTTCATCCTTGGATGCACATGGAGAAAAGTTGATGGAGATGGATAGATTTAAGTCGCATAAAGGTGATTTGAATGTGGGGCACATTTCTTGAATGCACATGGAGATAAACTAAGTAGCCAATACGAGTACGGGTATGGGTACAAGTATCGGGTACGTGGATACGGAGGATTTTTTTGGGGGGGTTTGGGTATCGCTGGGTTCGACCCTACAAAAATATATATAAAAAATTAGCATGCAAAATTAACCACATAATATGCATAAAGGAAACATAATTAGTTAAATAACCACAAAAAATACTAATAATTCAATGCCAAATATCATAATATTCAATTGTTGAACTTAGATTAGTCTTATTACAAGTACATAGTGCAAATGTTACAATGTATGGACAAAAGTAAAGACAAAATAAAATGCACTCTCTGTAGTTTGTTGAAGATTACAATGAGATGACCTGGTGTTAAATCAACTTAAGACCATGGCCTGTTCTCTTCTTTGAGCTTATTCACGAGTTGAGCTTTCGTATTATACTTATGCAAATGATCTTACTGTATGTACTGCAGAAAAAGAGTCCTGGAGAACCATATTTTTGGGACATAGAGGATAAGCAAAAAAAGACATTGATTTCAACCTCTCCATCATCTTGATCATGTTACAGACATTTATTCCCTTTATTTTGGCAACGCTGAAACACGATCAAATAACTAGAAGACTTGCTGACTTGCTCTGGCAACCTTCATAGCTGTTATATACAGCCCTAATTAAGAAGATATAGATGAATCGACTGAGGCTCACATTTTGAAAACACAGCGAACCATTGAAACTACAAAGAGGTTTTCATACTTTATTTTGTTTTTTGAAGTCCGTGTTTGACTTTTTATTAAGCGAAATGAGTAAAAAAATTAAAAAAAAGTTTTTTCGGGGGGGGGGGGGGGGATGCCTAGCCAATGCCCAGGGTACGCCCCAGACCTTGCGAATATGCCTGGGTATGTTTGAGGATGTACCCGGGTGGACCCACAGGGACTCGGGCATACCTTGTGCATTGGCTGGGCGTATTGCCCCTCGTACCTGTACCAAGACATCACGTACCTGTACCCAGGGGGCATAGGGGCGTATCTAGTAACGTAGGAGATAAGCCAAAAAGGTGATTCTACTTTTTGACTTGGAGGCACATGGTAGGTGAGTTTTGTCAAAAGGGTGTTTGATGAGCTTTTGTCTTTTGTGGGAGACAAAGACAAAGTTGCCACATGGAGGAGACCTTTGCCAAAAGGTGATTGATTACCTTTTTGGCACATGTGAGAGAGGCAAATTTCACTATTCACCAGTATTCATCAATAGTGTTTTAACTATTCACAACTTTCTGTTCCTCTCCAAGTGTGGGCCAATTTTTTGGTCTCTCTGTCTCTCTTTTCTCTCTTCTCCCTTCCTTTTATGTAATTCTATAAATAAAGATTCAGTCCTTTGTATTTGTGAGCTTGAAGTAGAAGCATAAGCCATTCTTAGCGTAAGCTTTGTATATAAGCTAGGAGTAAGAAGGCCAAGCTATTGAGGAAGGGAGCTTCGTAAGAGGAGTTTTGCTGAAGTTAATAGAAGATTTAAGCTGCCATTGCCCTGTGGTTTTTCCTTGCACATTGCAAGGTTTTCCACGTATATCTTATGTTGTAGTGATCTCTTGTTTATTGTATTGTTGCTTATTAATTCTGAAATTTGATTTCTTGCACACATATTCTACATTTTTTCTTAACAGACCTTGGGAAAATCTTGGGTTGTATCGCCTTCACCAAACAAGTCTTCAAACTTATGCCCAAGAACTGTTTCCCAAAAATATCATGACACATAAAGGCTGAAGGGCCTATTTTGGAATTAATTTGAATTTCTTTTTGACTTTAATTCTATTGGCATTGTGGGATAGCTAACTTAAATTTACTTTTCTGCCCTTTTCTCCTTGTTTATATACCCTTTTTACATGTGGGTGAGTAATTGAATTTTTTTTTTTTTTTCATTCTACGCTTTACACAACTTGTTATTGTTGAATTTAATATAAGATCCAAGCTGCCATTGCCCCATGGTTTTTCCTTGCACATTGCAAGGTTTTCCACGTATATCTTATGTTGTGGTGATCTCTTATTTATTGTATTGTTGCTTATTAATTCTGAATTTTGATTTCTTGCACACATATTCTGTATTTTTTCCTAACAGACCCTGGGAAAATCTTGGGCAGTATCACCTTCACCAAACAAGTCTTCAAACTTATGCCCAAGAACTGCTTCCCAAAAACATCATGACACATTAAGGCCGAAGGGCCTATTTTTTAGTTAATTTGAATTTTTTTTTTTGACTTTAATTCTTTTTGCATTGTGGGATAGCTAATTTAAATTTACTTTCCTGCCCTTTTCTCCTTGTTTGCATACCCTTTTTAAAAGGGTATGTAAACAACTGAAAAATAACTTTTTTTTTCTCTACGCTTTACACAACTTGTTATATTTTCCCCTTTTGTCCCCTTATAACTAAAAGGAAAATGCATCTGACTCTTGAAAATATGTTTAGTAGAAAAAACACAACTAATTGGCGTAAATCTAGTGCTGAGGCTGATTATCTTCGAGCATTGCAACGTCATCTTCACACATCGGGGCAGAACAAGAAGGTTCTTGACAGCTTCTTGAATTTCTTTCCCCAAAGCAATAGGAGAATTGAATGCTGAACTATATTGGGTCCTCTCAAAAACTTATCTGGAAATTTCTTTCAAATCTTGGTGACATTGCCCCCAGAATCAAAAGACAAAGGAAATAAATCAGTTTATTCTTTACAAATAAATGTCGATAGGAACATATCTTCTAAAGATTTGTGAGAGTTTTCAGTGTTCTATGTCCATGTTTCTTGGCCACATAGATGAGGTGAACGATTTCTCTAATTCTGATCTCCTAATAGAGGACGACACTACATTATCACCCACTGCAACTGTGGGGGTCCAAATGTGTCAACTTAATCCACATGATGTATGTGCTGAAGTTGGCACAATTTGAAATGAATTTCAATTGGCCTTTCTTGATATGTTGGAAGAACGATGATTGCAAAACTTGTAACCAACAGCTGCAAAGTTTGACATGGTGCACCAAGTTTTATACGTGGAGGACAATGTAGAGGTCCAACTTGAGCAAATAAGATGATTGATGCTAGCGCCTCTGTCATTTTTTGTAAAGAAACTTTTGTCGGTAAGTTTGATTGGTGCTCTAGACCTGACCATTGAGTTGGTAGGCAAACCTTAGGTATAGGTTCAACCCATGGAAGTTTTGAAAATGTGGTGGAAATATCTCTCAACAGTGGAGCGATGATTTCCAGGTGGAATAAAGCAGTTGAATCTTTTTCCTCTTTTTTCATTCAAATAAGGTACTAAATTATAGACATAGGTGGCATTTATTTGAAGGTTTATCATAGCCTTTTCACCTTTCTTTGTTGGAACCTCTTTCCGAAGGTCTTCTCCAACAACAGTAACTGTAAGAGAATGATGGCTGCAAGAGTTGAACAAGCTTTCAACCAAACTTTCATTGTTACCCTCACATTCATAAAGAAGATGACTAAAATACAGATTTTCACCAACTTCTTTATGGGCTGAACTATTTACGTCCTTGCCTATGGTGTCCTTAGGAAATTCTTCAAGTTTCAACAATCACTTCCTCTGAACTGCTTCATGAAGCTCAACATATTCTGAGAAAGAGATATCTAAAGGATATTCTCCATTTCAAGCTTCTCATTATCCTGGATATTGATCAATAAGGGCTATCAGACTCTCTACTTGTCTAAAGTCATCTGCCATTGCCAGGGCTTCTTCTATGAGGCCAACACAGAGGCTTTGATAGCCACTGTTATGAATCCAGCTGTAGCTGGCTGCGACTACTCTCAACCCTAGGTAGAAACCTTTGGTCAGAAAACAAAAATGTTAGATAAAAAATAGACAATATTGAAGCCTGGAATTTAGACAAATTTTCAGATGTAAATCATAGATAAAACTCAACATCTGAATTTCTGAACTAAACAATTTATGAAATTTCTGTAGAAATCTAGAAACTATTAAAGCTGCTGTATACTAAAAATATAGAATTGTTAAAAACAAAAAATCTGGAATTTCTGGAACTGGAAAAATCTGAAATTGAATATCTATTTTTGTTTTATCTGGGAAACTAAAAAAAGATCAAAACCTCATTATTACTAAGAAAAGAAAGCAGTCAATACTTAGGAAAGAAACTAACTTTTGGAAGAGGGTACGGGTGCTGATTCAGTCCGAATCCAAGACAGTATGAATGCTGCCTTGGTTAAAACAGAGTCTCAGATCTGAGAATAAGAACTGCTTCCCAAAATCATCACGACACTTTAAATCCTAAGGGCCTAAGTTATAGTTACTTTCCCTTTTTGATTTTTTCACTGTGCGCATGTGATAAAATTTAAGCTGCGAGTCCCCCTTTTTTCCTTTACACTTGTGTAACTTTCCTTATACACAACATACACTCGTAACATAATATTTATATTTTTTCCTTGTAACTAACAGGAAAGTACAATTGACTCTTAAATTTTTTGTTAACAAACAAAAGCACAACTGGTATAAATTTAATGGTCAAGTTGGTTATCTTTAAGAATTGTAACAACATCAACTTCAAGAAACAGGGCAGAACAAAAAGGTTCATAAAGTTGTATATATTTTTTTTCTTGTGGGCTTCGTAAATGAAATTTGAATTTTTCAGTTGGTTCTTTCCTTTCATTTCTTTGGATTTTTGAATCCTGAGAGCCTCTTTCTTTTATTTGAGAACCTTCACTTTCTCTTACGTACTGTGAAGTCAAAAATTGAGTTTTCAGTTCTCTTTTTTTTCCATTTATTTTGTTGTTGTGATGTAATGATGCATTTTCTATTACTTCAATTTTCAGGTAGCTATGTATGGTAAGTCCTTCAACCATTCTGCACGAGACGCATGGGAATTGTTTCAATCTACTGGGATTGAGTCTCTTATTGCATATGATTGCTCTGGAGCCGTGCTACTGATGGTGACTATTCTTGGAGGACTTATTACTGGGACATGCGTGGGGATATGGACCTGGTTTAAGAAGAGTGATCATGTCCTTATGGTTGGTTCTACAGCTATGCTGATGGGAATGATTCTAGTGAGTTTCTACCTCTAATCCTTTTTTCGTTTGAGTGGGGTGGGGAACATTTATAAGGTTATCAGACGATCCTTTCCTGGTTTTAGAAGAGAGAAAATAAGAAAATGAAATATTTTCTGCATTAAGAAGAAAAATTAAAAAAACCAAGTCAAATGTTGTATTAAATCGAGTTAATCAAATTACAATCTTATGCAGACACCTGCATTTTTTATTTTAAAGTTTAAACCATAGGAACATAACCAATTGCATTCCTTTTGTAAGAGTGCTAACAAAGTAACAAAACATCATTCTGCTGACCTGTTTTGGAGTGCTCCTTAACTTTTTCAGCAGTAATAATTCTTGATTACTATTTTCTAATAACGTGTGTCAGTTTCCATTGTTATAAAGTTTAAACCTCTTCGGGTGGCAATTATTTGACAGAAGCTTAACCTTGTAAGCCTTATTTAATTGGGCATGTGATATTGTGGTTGATTTTTGTTTTCGGTTTTCAACTCTTTCAAACATAATCAGAAACATTACAAGATGTTAGTCAAGTTCACAAGCATCCAATGGCATATGTACGGCTAACAATGCCTATCATGCATTAGTCACGACATGCCTTTTTTAGAATCCACACCTTCAACTCAATAAGAGTGCATGGCCAGTGAATTTCATTATATGCTTTTTGAACTTTGAACATCCGCCTACTTAGAAGATTGTAGATACATTCCTTCAATTTTTTTTGTGCTCCAAAATGGACAATTAAATATCAAGTTGGCACATGTGGCCCGATTAATGTTTGAAATAGTACATGCCAGCATAGATTAGGCAAAATGGAACCATATTATAGATGAGGATAAATAAACATGACAAAGGCGTCTTGGATCGCTTATGTACTCCATTTGCATGATAGAAGAGTATTAACATATAATGGAAGCTTTTATCTATGTTTAGTCCTCCATGTCAAGGAATTTTATGAAGCATTCCACTTATCAAAAGCTTTACCAATCCAGAAGAAAGCATCAGGTTGCAAGTTTTCAAGTTGTCACATTAGTAATTACTTTATCTCTAGTGCTAGCATCGTTTAGAAGTTTTTGTCATGCTTTATGTCCCACCTTGCCTCGTGCTTTCTTAATTACAAACTGCTAATCTGCTTATGGTGGGAATTCATCATTTCATGTCAATACCTCCTCTCCTTTTCTGTGTGTGTTGCGTATATTTTTAATAGTTCAACAATAACAATTATGAGTCCAGGAAGGTTTGTACGACATTCCACCCATTAAATGCTTTACCAATTCCAATGCAAGGTTTGGGCTGCTAGTCCATAGGTTTTTGTCTTACCAATGGCCTCTCCCCATGGGACTAACATTGCATAGAGATGGCTATCGTGCTTTGTGGTGGTTGTCATTGTGATGCTTTTTTAATTGCAAGGTGTTGATTTTTCACATAACATTTCCCTACGGTGGGATTTCATTCCATGTTAATATCTCTTCTCCTTGTGTGTGTGAGAGAGAGAGTCCCACATTGATAAGTATGATGAGTAAAGGAAGGTTTATGAAACCTTCCACCCATCTAAAGCTTTGTCAATCTATAAGGAAGCTTTGGGGTTCAAATCCTTTAGGTTGTCAAGTTAGCAACCTCCTCTTTTCTGGTACTAACATCACTTAGAGGTGGATCTCTTGCTTTTTGGGTCTTGTTTCCTTGTGATGTTTGCTTAATTGCAAGCTGTCTATCTAAACGCAACATATCCTTATGATGGGATTTTGTTGCTTGTTAATACCTTTTCCTCCTCTTTTATTACAGATATTTTAAACAGATCTTTCATTGGCAGCTACAACTAGGTTTTATTTATCCAGAAGGTGGTGCCTCACTTGGGAAAGCATTCTTGATCCTATGGAGTACTGGAGGAAGGTGGCATCTTGCCTTGGGATCTGCTGTCAACACATATTTGGTCCTCTTATAACTTCTATATCAGATTGGATGATTTTATTATGAAAATAGGCTATAGCTGCCATTTTTATGTCTTACAGCGCTGTTATGGGGGATCCCATGAGCAACCCATCCCTCAAGATCTTGATTGGATGAAATATGATATCCTCACCCATGATGATATACTCCTTTGAGCATGCCATGGCGATCTTAAATGTCTCAATACCTTATCTTTGTTGAGGTATGATGGATTTATGATGAAACTATGACAATGATGAATGATTCATAGTACGGATGGTGCATATGAGCCCTTGAGCCCAGTCATAGGGAATTAGCCAAGAAATGTGGGTATGGAGGTGTTGTGGATAAAGCTATGTAAAAATTTGATATTTGAATGGTTTAAAATTTAAGGATGATATGCTGGTTACATGAACCCCCTTAATTTATGTATAGTCCTAGTAGTGTATGATAAGCACTTATAACCTTATATGGAAGTGTATCGTTTATAGCCGTAATTGTACATGGAAATATGCTTTGTGCTACTATTTGTGTGTGACATCTTGGAACTAAATATAAGGTTACCTCCCTAATTTTATTTTGTTATGCTCCACACTCACATGCTTGCCTTTCATTTCATTGGTATTGTGCTCAACAACATCTACTTTACTGACATCTGCCCGTTGATACTCGAAACATTTCCTATTTCTCTGTCCAACATCATCATAAATAGCATGTCTTTCATGCTGATAGGGTCGATCAAGGAGAAGGGCATAACAATCTGTGGTAGTTATCTTGTGTCAGTGAACGACTTCAAAGCAAAAGTGGGATTGCAAAATCTTTATCCTCCCAGGTTATAGGGTCAATGGTGACATGCATAGGGGAAGTTAGAATGATTTGACTAAGCTCTATGACATGAGATTCATCATGCTGCCATTTTCAATGATATGTTGGACTAGTGGGCTCTTATTTTGGAAACTGTTACCGATGCTTCCTTGTAAGTGGAGTATTTGAACGTGAAGTCATGAGCACATATATGGGTTAGGAGCATTGTAGTTGGAAACACCAATTGTGTTATTTTACTCTTCACCAATCTCTTATGCGATCAATGCTTTAGCTTCCTACACTTTTAGTTTCAGACCTGCTTCATTAGAGTAGCTCTAACATTTTTTTTTAATTGGTAAATCCTCATTTTTTATATGGAACGAGACATATACACAACTTATCAGCTGCAGCAACTTGCAACAACTTGATAAAAAAAGTATCAAGTACTATAAAAGTCCGAAAACATCTACAAGATCTACAACAAAACTAAAGGTGACATACTACAACTTCGTCATATGATACCATAATAAAATCCAGGGTTCTATCTGTTTGGTTTCATCATCATCAATGTCTTCATTAGAGCCACTGAGAACATAACGAGTAGGCATAGTTATTCCTTAACCGTTTCTTGGCTTTGCGGTATTACAGGGAATGTCGTGTTATTCATCTTCAATATGCCAACATAAGAGGGATCTTGCACAAACTAAGCTGGTTTAAAATTGTCAATGCTGATTAGGCTGATTTGCAATATTATGGATAGATTCAATCCTCTTACCTCCTACTCGTACTAAAGTCTGTCCCTGTAAGGCCTATTGGCTCAAATATCTTGTTCTGGTCTCCTAAAAGTGGTCTTTGTCCCAAATCTACTCTGCATCAAGATGTAACATTTTTTTTGTTAAGAGTACCAAGGACATCATCGGGCCCAAATTGATCGGGGACACAGACGGGGGTTCTAAAACCTTAAACGGATGCCACATTAACACAACTGACGTTTACATCCACACTTGGGTGTCCTTCAGGTTGTAGGCCACCTTTACATAGAGTGGGGATTTAACCTTGGGTCTCCTATGTATGAGTGTACCCCATTCACCATTACACCACAACCTTTTGGACACATCAAGATGTAACATGATGGATAACTGCACAACAACATTTTCTTCATTTCCACAACTGCCTTCAGCCTTCAATTGACAAAAGATGCTAAAGTACTAAGAAATTGTGAATTGACACCCTTAATTTATTAGACTAAATGTCTTGCCAATTAATGTCTTTGCCAATATTTTATGTCAAAACCATATAGTGGATGCCTCTAAAAATTAACAATTTTTTGTCAATAAATGTCTCAACCTACAGTTTTTTGTCAATAGATGACATGCCTTATGTGTTCTGGATTACTAAAAACCTTACCAACCATACCATGTTTTTTGGAACAATACTAAGTAGTGTCATTGCCACAAAAAAGACACTTTGAAAAGGAGTTTAACCAAAAGAAATGACCAATTTAAATCCCAAATATCCTGCCAATTTTTTTAAGTTTTGTATTCATTACAACTATCATTTGATGATGATTATGTGGATGACTTTTAACGTCTTTTAGACCAAATTGGTCTGTAGGACTCAACAAAGGGTGTAGGCAGTGCAATTCACTTTGAATCCTCTTCGCAAAATGTGATTTTGTAGTTGTCTTTATTGACACCAGCGTTCACAATCTTTGGAGTCTTTGAAAAAATATTGCCAAAGATCAAATTAAAATGTTGAATAAGCAATGAAAAAACTTAAGGAACAATGTTACTTTGAAGTGAAAACAAACTACAAAGTTGAGACAAGAGATTTGATAAGTGGAGAAACCGTTGAACGAAGAAAAACCCCAAAATCTATTAAAAGTCTTGCAACAATGAATCTCCAAGTACATAGCAAGAAGAAGCTAAGAGAGAGAGAATGACTTTAAGCCAAAAGAGCATCATAAGGATGCAAAAAGAAGATTGTAGTCTATTGTAGAAGAATAAGAGAGGAAAACCCTTAAAATAGAGCTAGAAGGGAAAAAGAGTTACATGAGAAATCTTTAGCATATTTGCAAGTGTCCCTAATTCTCTTACAAGTGAAGAGGATGTGTGTGACATGTGGGGGCAGAAGTTACTTGTACAAGTAACCCCAAATCTTACAAGTGGACAAGAGAGGTGAGTGACACCTCATAAATTTGAGAAAGTGCATTTATAATAAATGCATACATAAAATGAGTCTTGGGATAAATCTAAAACTATACTAAAGAACTCAAATAAGATTAATTCTCCAACACTTGTCATTAAGCTTGATTTGGGGTTACAAAAGTGGATAAAACATATTACAAACAATAAAGAGAGTTAAAATTACATAATACTTGCCCTTAATAGAAACTTTCTTCAAGGGGAATTATAAAAGTTTAGAGAAGAAAGAAGAGAAGGTGCCGCCAAAAGTCCAAGGTTGAAAGTGTGATTATCAAGAATTTCCAAGAGTCCTCTTTGGATAATGTAGTTGATCTGTAATAGAACAAAGACCAACAAGGAAAAATAATCCACAAACCCTGCAAAACAAACAAGATAACACCAATCTTTCAAGTTAAGTAAGCAATATGTCAAAAAATACAATTTGCATATATAATGTAATAAAAGTAGATGTATAACAAGGCAAATGGAGTAAAAATAACTTCCATCACAAAGTGCTAAATCCTGCACAAAAAGAAGTTAGTCAACATAATCAAAGCATATTTCATGTGCAACAATAAAAAGAATGCATAATAAAATGAGTTTAATCAAAATGGAGACAAAGAAGATGTATTACTTGTAAAAGATATTCGACGTGAAACAATAGAAGAAGCATCACATGAAGACACATCAAAGTCTTTAGAAAATCCATTGTTTTCTAGGAATCTAGGTTGTTTTAACCTTAGAGGTAGGAGATTTAATCGTTTTTTAACAATGCAAAGTGTCATGAGTGGGTTTACAACAAGATTTGCATGGATGCAATTTCTAATATTTAGAGATACGATGCTCGTGTTTTCCACAATGCGCACAAAGTTTAACAATTTTAACAATAGCATGAGCATTACAAGCAGCATAATTAAAATAAATTGCATTATAATTCCTTCGGTGAGGAGGGCAATAAGATGTCAAATTTGCATGAAGAAGTAGTTGATACATCAAAACCAATACCTTTACAATTTTTATTAAATTTAGGCAAAATAGGTTCAAGAACATCATCTTCACACTTACCAAGCCCACCATCAGAATAGCTGATAGAATTCATAATTTTTAAGTGTTCAAAGAAGTTTTAGTTTGTTTAGAAGCACAATGAGTGTCATCACGAGAACTAGTATCATATGCGAAAGATGCAAATTTTTCATTTGAAACATTAATAGACAATTGCATAGTTGTCATTCACTCAATAAAAGAGGCTTGTAAAACATTTAAAGTCTCATTTTGACATACAATTTGTTCTTAAGAGCAACTATGTTATCATTTTAAAAAGAAATAGTTTATATATTTTTTTAAAAATTGAAAAAATAGCCAATTTAAAAGCCATTAGAGCAAAAGATACAATTTCAACTATCATTGAAAAAAATCAATTATTAGAAACATTGGTTGATCCAAAAAACATTTTGTAATGTCCCCTTAAGGACAGATTATCCAATTCTGTAAATTCACGGTAAAAATCTAGCCAAAACAATTATTTTTTGATTTCTTCTTCAAACTCTAGGTAATGAAAAGTGCAGATTTATGAAGTGCCAAAATAGGGCACAAAAATATTATTTTATTCCTTAATAATTATAGAAAAATTGGCAAATATTAAAATCAATATATCCACTTAAAAACAAATTTTATGACAAATTTAGGGCTGGAAAATTATGATCAAATAACAATTCCTGTACATTGTTGTCATACATCAAATTAGGCTTGAGAAAGCCTCAAAATCCACTTGCCATACCCTAGATAGGGATCATTGGCCTCATCAAATGATGTGTTGCCTTTCTTTATAGTTTGTTGACCCTTTTTGGGGTTCTCCTCCTACTCGCCCAGCTCCCTAATAGCTCACCACTCTTTGGCAGTTCCTTCGCTTTGATGCTGAAGCTAATGGTGTTCAAAAACACTTCTAAATATTTGAAGTTATCCAATACAACCCCTGAATTAGGGTTGCCCAATTGATTAGTAAGGGGTTTCGTCCTTATTAGTTCTCCGATGAGGGTTTCTGTCCTCAAAGACCTGAAACTCCGCGTTTTGTGCTAAAACTTTTGTTGTTTATTATTCCAAATCAAATTCTCCATATCCCTTCCAATTGAGCCCACAACCTTCTTAAATACCCTTTCCAATTGGGGCGCTCCACTTGGGGAGGAGTTAGTGTAGTTTAAAATAGATTATGCTTTTTTCTCATTAAGGGTTAAGTTAACCTATGCTCAACAAGTCACTCTGAAGTCATATTTAGAAAAGATATATCGAAAAGTATCTTTTATAACTTAAACATAGAACCAAGTTTTCCCTTTGATTTTACCTTCCCTTAGTTGATTGAAAACATCTAGTAATTCGGCTATGGGTCTTTTCCTGTTCTATGTCCAAAAGGAGGACATGACAATCCTTTCTGCCCAAAATTGTTTGTTCTCAAGTAATTGCAATATCCAGAGGGCTGCCCCAACCATTGGCCTTACATAGAATCCATCTTTAGCCTCTTCCCATGGAAATAAAGCCTTGTTTTAAAGCCCTTCATTTCTATATATGTGAAAAGACTGCTGTCCAAATGTGCTGGAAGTGTTGTGACAACAATGAATTGCTATCCCTCTCCCCAACAAAGGGCTGCCCTTACTGTGCTCCATATCACCAATCATGGGATAGCTGCCAACACACTCTAAACATGCTTCATTGCTCAGAAATTTGCATATTTCTTGGGTTGGAAGCTCCCTCAACCTAGCTGCAATCTGCTCCTCCTTCCCCATCAACATGCGATCTTTCAATTTGACAAAAGAGATTACATATAATGTCATGTCTCCAGTGGTTAGTGGGCTGTAATCATGTCTAACAGCATTCTTATCATCCATAATCATGAGAATTTTTAACAAAACTTATCCTTGTGAAGTTTTCATTTGCAACATACCTTCAACATGGATTTGATGACCCTCAAGCTCATACCAAATGAGCTGGAACTGTTATGGACAGCATGGTGGAAGATCGTACCATGGTTGTGGCTGCCCTTCATGGCCATTTTCATCCGTATGTGCACTTTAGATGTTCCCTTAGCACTCCCAGCAAGCCAAAAATATGGTTCACCAATTTTTATGAAACAAGTAAATTTGAACAAATTTGGAACCATACCTTTCATGGAGTTGGCAACCTTGCCATGATGTCCCAAGAAGTGTCCATTGTTTATCCTCATGCTGCCCCTTCCAAACATGCTTCCAAAGTGGCCTATGAGTGCATAAAAATTGTAGGGCTTCTTCGTCCTTGGAGCTGGCCCTAGCTTGCCCTTGGGCCTTCTGTCTCCATAAGATAGAGAGTATTTGTGGCCTCCATACAACCTTCTATTTTTGAATTCTGAATTTTCTTTTCCACGGCATACTCCAAAGCTCGAAATGCGCTGAATCTCCTTCAAATTTTCAGAATTACCAGAATGATGTAGTGTCTGTCCTAACTCAGAATTTGCAGCTTTCTTTGCCTTGTTGCCCATGCAATTGATTTCTCATGGAAGGTCCCTTCCATCATCCTTGAGGTCACTTCTGGGGGTGCCTTATTGCTCAAACCATGCAAAATCACCTCTTTCCCATCCACCTTAAACTTGAGCTCCATGGTTTGGTAGTTTTGGGTGTACTCCCCAAGTGGATGCAACCAATGGATGCCAAACACCACATTCGCTTCTTGTATGCCCACCACATATAAGTCATCCTCAATTTGCTACCTTTCAAGGTAATGTTTAGTTTAGGAATCTTTGTGGTGCATGGGATAGTGAAGCCATCCACCACGGTGACCCTAAACCCCTTAAACTCTATAGGTTGTAGCCCACATGTTGCAACCAACCCCTTATCAATAAAGTGTGGGTAGCCCCACTATCAATGAGGATAGTCACATGCTTACCTTGCAAAATCCCCTTCACTCTAAAGGGGTAATACCTAGGAGCCCCGGATGATGATGCAAAGGTACCACTCATGTCTTCCCTCCAATGATCTGCAAGGGTTCTTCATAGGTGGCTGCCCCTACCTCCTCTTCCTCTTCTTCTCCATCGGAATGTACCTCTATGTAGTGCACTTGACCCTTCCATGACAACGGTGACTTGCTGTCCATGGGTCCTTGCATGTGAAACATAGATTCTTCTTTCTAAGCTCATTTTTGGTGTCTCTGCCATCTTTGTTCCAGCTTGGCAGTTCCTTTTGATACCCAAAACCCTGCTGATTGGACCTCCCTTGCTGCCCAAAGGGCATTTATTTTGGCTGGTTTGAAATTGCAAACCTAGGCTGCCCAAATGTGCTTGTCCTTTGCTGTCCAAAAGGCCCAATAGTATTAGTTTTCTGCTGTCTGGAAGATGCTGTTCGTGGTTGCCTAGTAGGTAGAAATCTTCCCTTAGACGCTGAAGATCCCAGATTTAGCGCCCTCTTGATTGCATCTTGAAGAGATGATGGATCAAAACACTTGACCAACCCTTTGAGTGGTTCAACTAGCCCTTCAACAAACAAAAATACAAGTCTTCTTTCACTCACATCAAACACCATTACTGAAAGTCCCTGAAATTCAAAAATATAATCCACTGATCTCTCTTGTTTGAGTTGTGCTAATTTTTTGAAGTGTATCTCTGGATCCTCTCTATCAAACCTCTCTGTTAGTATTTGAATTCCAAGTGTAGTAATAGATTCATGCCCTTGGGTGATTAACTCGTGGTACTACCACTTATGTTCTCCCTCCAAATGCAAGGTAACAAATTTGAGGGCTTCTTCCTCATACATGGGATTTAAGGATAAGTACGTATCCAATTTCTGCAACCATGATCTGGCAGAACATTTATCAGAGCCATCATAAGAGGGGAGAGTTATTTCCCCCAATCTTTGTGTATTTTTGTGGCTGCTTCTGATGGAATCTCTTATTCCTCGTTTTGGTGCCATTATTCATTTTCAATTGACATAAATTCTTGAAAGATAACATCTCTCGTGTTGAAAAATTGAGAGCTGCATATTCTTCACCATATGCATCCATGTCTTCCTCTTCATGTGGTTGACCCATCTCACCCTGAGGCTCTTCTCTTTGAAGGAACTTTGCCTTGAAGGTTTTTGAAGGGGGTCTAATGGAAGTCCTTTCATTACTAGAAGAGTTTTCTTCACCATTATTTACTGTTCCATGATTAGTTGACTTGTTTGGATGGAAACCCTACATGATCTTATCCAAATCTGCCATAGATCCTTTCAAAGCATCCGACATCTCTCTTTGGGACTCGCTTCAAACACTATTGCATATCTTTCTGATTCTGTGTGAAGACCGCTTGTAGTTAATTCAGCTCCTCCGAAGGAGGAGGTCTTTGATCATAGTCCCCCATGGCTTCTTACCCTGGATTTTGAAATCCTCTCATAGGTTGCCAAAATCTTGGTTTTGATACCACTGTAATGCCTCCTTAGGGACAAATTATCTAATTCTGAAAATTCATGGTAAAATCCTAGCCAAAATAATTATTTTCTGATTTCTTTTTCAAACTCTAGATAACTAAAAAGTGTAGATTTATGAAATGCCAAAATAGGGCACAAAAATATTATTTTATTCCTTAATAATTATAGAAAAATTGGCAAATATTACAACCAGAGATATCCACTTGAAAACATATTTTTATGACAAATTTAAGGCTAGCAAATTATGATCAAATACCAATTCCTGTACGCTGTTGTCATACATCAAATTAGGCTTGAGAAAGCCTCAAAATCTACTCGCCATACCCTAGATAAGGACCGTTGGCTTCATCAGATGTTGCATTGCCCATCTTTACAGTTTGCTGACCCTTTTTGGGCTTCTACTCGCCTAGCTCCCTAACAACTCGCCACCCTTTGACAGTTCTGTAACAACCCCTCATGCATTGTACTAGAATAATGCAGTAAATTTTGTGATTTAAAAAATATTTACTCAACATTTATTCTTTCATTAGATTACACCATGAGAATCTAATTAGTGATTTGGTACATACTATCAAAGCATAATACACTTTCACAAACTTATAACAATAGTGCCACTTGCTAACATTACATGTAACATAACATAATTGCAATGAAAGTAATCACTTTAAAATTTAGCCATGACTGATAAAATAATACAACTACTGCTGTTGAAGTAACAAATAGTACAATTACATTTTCATTAGGAATTTTACCTTAACACAATAAATAGATTCTATGCTGCACAGAGCTCGAGTCATCAAACTAACTCATGTATCTTTGATAATTTCAAGTGTAATCTCCAAGTAAGTACTGCAGTGGAGGAAGGCATCATTCGAGCGCTTTTCCACACCAACCACGGACCATCTATCCCCCACACAATCCTCCATTAGAGAATGACCCTCCCTTCATGGATAGGTAGATAGTGATGGTGCGGGAATCTAGAGAGACATGTTAGTACCTATGTGTTGTAAGACTTTTACTACATGATGTGTATCATAAAAAAAATATGTTTTAATATATCGCACAAACACATAAATCAAACATATGAAATGACAATGTCTATCTAACATTACTTTGGCCAAAGTTTGCAAATAACATATGATCTCAAAGATCATTCAATTTCATACACCACTTGATCGGATTATCCTCATCTGGCATTGGTGATGCCAACTAAATCGGTGAAGTCCATCTCATTGCTTAGTTAGAATTATCAATGCTAGATTTGGTTAACATTTTTTTATAACCAACAAGTTCATTCAATTAATTTCTACAATCAAGTATCAACACATGCTAAATTACAAAAATAATTACTATGTATACATTTAGTCCGTCAAACATATGATTGAACCTCATTTATATTATTTATCTCATAAGCAATATCATATGACAAGCAAGTTAATCTACCATTCGGGTATAATGCAAGTTATTTAAGGAGTCTATTATCATCTTTCTGAAAAGCTATGCATGAATTTATTGTTTTCATAAAATATAGGTCATACCGCTCAATATAACCAACATGCATAATTTACTTAAATTCTTAACATACACTTGTTTATTCATTTATTCAGAGACTCTAGGTTACATGTTTAGAGTTGTAGTTCCTTGTTCTTCGGGATTTCATGATTTAGATGTGTAGTCACATACTAAAAAAATATAGGCGCACTTCCTATTCATACCCGCTATATACGAGTAAAACTACCTAGGTTCACGTATAGGTATAACATATATTTCAATATATATACATTATCATATCATGCTATTTTACTTGTACAATTTAAAAAAAAACTATATATTTCATATCTTTCAAGAATAGGCAACTAAAATCCAATTAGGGTCTCCATATTTCCTATGTCCCAATTTGGTTTACAAATATATAAACATAAGGGATATTATCTTTTTTTTTTTAATGAATGTTATCCCAATGTTACCTGTTATTCTCTTCGATATAATCCTTGTTCTATATATGTTCAAAAGTATACAGAGTATAACACTTAGTTAAAATTTTGAGTTCTCTTTTAGTATGATCCATTTTCGATGAATGAAAATACACTATACAAGTTGTTCCTTCTTTGAAAGAAATTACAGATTTACAAAAGGAACCTATATTTAAATTTTTCTTTCAAAGTAACATACTCTATAATTTTTAAACTTTAATCGAACTGTTACACAATGGGAAGCGGTTATATGTTTCATATAAAACTTAAATACTCTGCACTCCATTACTTGGTAAATACACAACCACGATTGTTCCCAATCTGAGGTATATTTTATGGCTATGCGTATACCTAAGAATTTAACTCTTGCACCCTACAAAAACTCCACGGTTTCCTTAAATATTTACTAAACTAAATCTGTATAGTCTTATATATTTACATTACTCGTATGTTGTATACGCCGTCTAAAACGACTTGGAATAAATATGGTCTTGCATTTCAAATTTTACAGGGCTTATATCCATATGTGCATGCAGATCCTTGTACAAAAATATTTGTATGTACTCCACACAGTTCGTGTAAATACAACTCAACTTTATATTTTTGGACCGTATATATTCATGCATATATATACATAAGGAATATGGAAAGAATATTGTATGATTAAATCTATGCATTACAATCATACATGAGATTACACAATCAGATTATCATAAACATGAACTGAAAACATGATCATAGCAAAAGTATATTAGCACTCAAAAACAAACAAACAATTTAAATCAAACAGAGAGTTAAACAAATTATTCTACTGTGGTGTGTGTTGGGTTACTAGCAATTCCTCTGTCATTCCCTAATCATCCCATCCACACCATCCTCTCTGATGATGCTATCCCCCCATCATGCTCTGAGAGAAGAATCAATCCTGCATCCACCTCACGACAAGTTGGTAGTTAGTAAGAGTTATCATTTATATATTAAAAATTAATGATGCATAACTAATAAATATATATTTATAATATACAAAAATAAGAAAGTACAACGATCACATAATTAAGCCATTATGTAAACTAATCAGGGTATAACTGTCTTATAACCAGTATATATCATAAAGTTTAAATCAAAGCAATAATAATCAAATGATAACCATAATAATCCACGGATTCAAAAGTTATGATACTTAGGGTGAAATTGGGATGTAACGTTCTTCCCCCCAAAATTGGTTATCGTTTCGATGACTCTTATTCAAACAATAGTTCTGAATAACAGAGTTTAAGAGAATAAAAACATAGTATCTAATATCAAATCATGCAAACAAATATGAAAATAGCTTGAAAAACTCATCATAGTCCTCTCAAGTAGCACTATCTTCAGAATATTGGTCCCACAAGACCTTGCACTGTGACACTTCTTTATTACGTTTGTAAGTGTCAATTATTCTGATTGGTTCTACCATGACCACCCCAGGATCCAGAACCTGCAAAGCATTCCAATCTAGAACATGCGAAGGATCAGCAATATACTTTTTAAGATAAGATACATGAAAAACATTATGTAATAGAGCCAGAGCTCGTGGCAATGCAAACCTATACGTTACATGATTGACTACTTCTAACACCTCGAAGGGTCCCACATATCTTGGTGACAGTTTCGTTGACTTTTCGAATTTAATCGAGCTTTTTTGTGGCTTAACCTGTAAGAACACTTTATCACCTATAAAAAACTACCTATCTGTTCTTTGCAGATCAGCATAACTCTTCTATCTATCATTGGTCTCAACCAATCTCTCCCTGATTAATTTGACAATTGGATTAGCTATCTTGGAAAATTTGAAATGAACTTCCTGTAATAGTTAGCTAATCCCATGAAACTTCTTACCTCGTGCACATTCTTTGGTGCCAGCCATTCCATAATGGCTCTTATCTTAGTCGGATCTATAGAAATACCGTTTGCAGAAATAATATGATTTAGATATTGCACTCTCCCCTGAAAAAATGCGCACTTAGACAACTTGCCGTACAGCTTGTGCTTTCGCAACTGTTGCAGAACTAGTTCCAGATGTTGAAAGTGCTCTTCATTTTTAGAATATATAAGAATGTCATCCATAAAGACCAAAACAAAGTGATCTAGATAATCTCTGAACACGCTGTTCATGAGATTCATGAATGCTGCCAGTGCGTTAGTCAACCTAAAGGGTAACATGTGAACTCATAATGCCCATAACAAGTTCTAAAACTTGTCTTTGGAATATCCTCATCCTGAATCCTCGGTTGATGGTATACCACTCTAAGATCAATCTTAGAAAAGACCGTTGCTCTTCGCATTTCATCGAAAAGATCATCTATACGAGGTAACGGATACCTGTTTTTGATAGTTGCCTTGTTCAACATCCTATAATCAATGCAAAGTCGAAGAGTACTATCTTTCTTCTTGACAAAGACAATTGGTGCACCCCAAGGTGACACACTAAACCTGATCAACCCCTTTGACAACAATTTTTGGAGTTGAGCCATCAATTCAACCAACTCAGTGGTTGTTATCCTATAAGGTGCTTTAGACTGTGGTTCTGATTTAGGTATGATGTCGATAGAGAAATCAAACTCACGTTTAGGAGGCAATCCTGGTAATTCTTCTATAAACATATCATGAAATCTTTAAGAAATGGGTAATCTTTGAGAGATTGTTATTTAGGTTCTTTCATTTCTTTTATCTTGATGATAAATGCTTGGCACCCTTTTTTCTGAGCTCTCTTGAGTTGCATTGCAAAAATTTGTCTAAGCCTCAACTCTCTTTTCTCACCTTGAATTTGTGTCTGATTTCCAAAATCATTTAGACATTCAACCTTTTTCAAGTAACAGCGAATCTTGGCCTTGTGTTTTGCAAGCCAGTTGACTCTTAGGATCACATCATACGACCCTAGTGATGCTACATACAGATCCATTACTGTTGTGAATTCTGACAACTTAATCTCTGCTTTAACTAGACACTTGTCAACTATGACTTTTGAGTCATTCCCATAATGTACTGACCATGCATTTGCTATAAATTCAGCTCTTCTATGAAACTTACTAAGCATTCTAGGAGTTATAAAACATTCAGTAGCCCCTGTATCTATCAAAATAGAAACTGGATGTTCAAACAAAATACCTGACAACTGTATGGGTGATGTTTGAAATTCGGCTTGTTGGTTATCAATTGTTGCATGAATACGCTGCTGAAAATTGCCCTGTTGAGGATTAGGACCTTTGCTCTTTGACTTGCCTTGAGTGCATTCACGAGCATAATTGTCTCCTCCACAAATGAAATAGCCTCTAGGTGGTCCTTTCCTGTCATTCTGTGGGTTTCCCTTGAAACAACCTTTGAAGCCATTGCCCAGTTTCTTGTTGCTAGATCCGCTGTTGAATTTGGCACTCTGATTTTTGAACTGACCCTTGGAGTCTCCACTCTTTTGTTTTCAGTTCTTGAAAGTTGGCTTAGAACTTCCAAACTTTTTTTTGAACTTGTCCTTGACTTGTTCAAGAGACTTCAACTTCTGTCCCTAAACGACTGTCTTCTCGAAGACCTGATCCAAGGTAGAAGGTCCATGAACATCTACCTCTCTACTGATCTGGGGTTTTAATCCTATGATAAACTTTCTAATCTTGAACCTCTCATCTGCTTGGTATTGAGGTGCGTACTTCAAAAGTTTGGTGAACTGATCCCTATACTCATTCATCGATAAATCTCCCTGTTTCAGATTTTAAAAATCTGTGAGCTTCTTCTAATCAAAATAAAGTTGTGGAAGCCACCATGCCCTAAACAATGTCACAAACTGTTCCCAAATAGTTATGGTTGAATTAAGGTTCATTTCCAACTTCTTGTTGGCCCACCATGTCGCTGCCTCACTAGCCAACTGGTATGCTCATCAAATTGCCTTGGTGACTTCGGAGTAGTTTTGAATCTCGAAATACTTTTCCATCTCTGTCAGCCATGTTTCAACTCTGTCACCTAGGATAGTTCCATCGAACTTAGGTGGACTCACATTTTTCATGTCCCTAAACAATTCTGCGACTACTTGAGCTTTCACATCCTGCTGATTTTTCTGCTCAACAGGATGCTCATCAGGGTCTTCCTAATATTTTTCCTCTCCATGGCCGTAAATTTTTTGTCCTAGAGTTGTGATCTAATCCCTAGTATCGTTCATGGTTGTGAAAATCTGATCCAACTTTGCTGCTTGTTCAGCGACAAATTGGTTAGAATCAATTGGAGGGTTGTTATCATTGACATTTGAAGGACACTCACCCGATGCTCTTGTTTGCACCATTCTTCTTTCTCTTTGAACAAAAGAATACAAAAACATTAACAGACTCATTAAGTCTTAGAGTTTGAGCCCTGGGTTTGATACTACATGTAACAACTCATAGATTGTACTGAAATAATGCAATAATTTTTTTTTTAAAACTATTTACTTAGCATTTATTCTTTCATTAGATTACACCACGAGAATCTAATTAATGATTTGGTACATGTTATCAAAGCATGATACACTTTCACAAACTTATAACAACAGTTCCAATCACTAACATTTCATGTAACATAACATAATTTCAGTGAAAGTAATCACTTTAAAATACAGCCATGGCTTGTACAATAATACAGATATTGTTGTTGAAGTAACAAATAGTACAATTATATTTTCATTAGGCATTTTGATTTAATACAATTAATAGATACTATGCTCCACGGAGCTCGAGTCATCAAACTAACTCATGTATCTCTGATAATCTCAAGTGTAGTCTCCAAGTAAGTACCACAGTGGGGAGGGAAAACATCATCCGAGTTCTTTTCCACACCAACCACGAACCATCAATGCCCCGCACAATCCTCCATCAATGAATGACCCTCTCTTCATGGATAGGTAGATAGTGACGGTACGAGAATCTAGAGAGACATGCCAATATTTGTGTGCTGTAAGATTTTTACTACATGATGTGTATCGTTAAAAAAATATGTTCTAACATGATATCGCACAGACACGTAAATCAAACATATGAAATGACAATGTATATCTAACATTACTTTGGCCAAAGTTTTCAAATAACATGTGATCTCAATAATCAATCAATTTCATACACACCACTTGATCATATTATCCTCATCTAGCATTGGTGATACTAACTAAACCAGTGAAGTCCATCTCACTGCTTAGAATTATCAATGTTAGATTTGGTTAACATTTAGTTATAACCAACAGGTTTATTCAATTAATTTCTACAAGCAAGTGTCAACACATGCTAATTATAGAAATACTTACTATGTATACATTTAGTCCGTCAAACGTATGATTGAACCGCATTATAATATTTATTTCATAAACAATATCTTATGGCAAGCAAGTTAATCTACCATACGGGTATAATACAAGTTATTTAAGGACTAAGTTATCATCTTTCTAAAAAGATATGCATGAATTTATTGTTTTCATAAAATATAGCTCATACCACTCAATATTACTAGCATTCATAATTTACTTAATGATTTACTTAAATTCCTAACATACACTTATTTATTCATTTATTCAGAGACTCTAGGCTACATGTTTAGAGTTGTAGTTCCCTATCCTTCTGGATTTCATGATTTAGATGCTTAGTCACATACTAAAAAAATATAGGCACACTTCTTATTCATCCCTGCCATATACGAGTAAACTACCTAGGTTCACGTATAGGTATAACATATATTTCAGTATATATAAGATATCGTATCATGGTATTTTACTTGTACAATTTAAAAAAAAACTATGTATTTCATATCTTTCAAGAATAGGCAACTAAAATCCAATTAGGGTCTCCATATTTCCTATGCCCCAATTTGGTTTACAAATATATAAACAAATATATATATATATTTTTTAATGAATGTTATTCCAATGTTACCTGTTATTCTCTTCGATAGAATCCTTGTTCTATATATGTTCAAAAGTATACATAGTATAACACAAGTTAAATTTTTCAGTGCTCTTTTAATATGATCCCTTTTCCATGAATGAAAATACACCAAACAAGTCGTTCCTTATTTGAAAGAAATTACAGATTTACAAAAGGAACCTATATTTAAACTTTTCTTTCAAAGTAACATACTCTATAATTTTTAAACTTTAACCGAACTGTTATGCAATGGGAAGCGTTTATATGTTTCATATAAAAACTTAAATACTCTGTGCTCCATTACTTGTTAAATACACAAACACGATTGTTCTCAATCTGAGATATGTTTTATGGCTATGTGTATACCTAAGAATTTAAGTCTTGCGCCTAATAAAACTCCACGGTTTCCTTAAATATTTGCTAAACTAAATTTGTATATTCTTATATATTTACATTACCCGTACGATGTATACGCCGTCTAAAATGACTTGGAATAAATATGGGCTTGCATTTCAAATTTTACAGGGCTTATATTCATATGTGCATGCAGATCCTTGTACAAAAGTATTTGTATGTACTCCGCACAGTCAGTGTAAATACAACTTAGATTTTTATTTTTGGACCGTATATATTCATGCATATATATATATATACATGAGGAATATGGAAAGACCATTGTATGATTAAATCTATGCACTACAACCATACTTGAGATCACACAATCAGATCATCATAAACATTAACTGAAAACATGATCATAGCAGAAGTATATTAGCACTCAAAAACAAACTATCTAAATCAAACAGAGAGTTAAACAAGCTATTTTATTGTGGTGTGTATTGGATTACTAACAGTTCCTCTGTCATCCCTCAATCATCCCATCTATGCCATCCTCTCTGATGATGCTCTCCCTTCATCATGCTCTGAGGGAAGAATCAATCTTGCATCCATCTCACGATTAAAACATGATCATAAAACAACATTGTATGACTAAATCTATGCACTACAATCATACATGAGATCACACAATTAGATCATCATAAGCATCAACCGAAAACATGATCATAGTAGAAGTATGTTAGCACTCAAAAATAAACAAACTATCTAAATCAAATAGAGAGTTAAACAAGTTATTCTACTGTGATGTGTGTTGGGTTATCAACAGTTCTTCTATCACCCTTCAGTCATCCCATCTACGCCATCCTCTCTGATGATGCTCTCGCTCCATCATGCTCTAAGGGAGAATTAATTTTGCTTCCACCTTATGACAAGTAGATAGTTAGTACGAGTCATAATATATATATATATATATTGAAAACTAATGATGCATAACTAATAAATATACATCCATAATGTACAAAAATAAGAAAGTACAACTATCACATAATTAATCCATTATGTAAACTAATCAGCATATAACTGTCCCATAACCAATATATATGATAAAGTTTAAATCAAAGCAATAATAATCAAATGATAACCATTATAATCCACAGATTCAAAGGTTATAATACTTAAAGGTGAAATCGGGATGTAACAAGTTCCTTCACTTTGATGAAGTTAATGGTGTTAAAAAACACCTCTAAATATCTGAAGTTATTCAATACAACCCCTAAATTAGGGCTGCCCAATTGATTAGTAAGGGTTTTCATCCTTACTAGTTCTCCGATGAGGGTTTCCCTCCTCAAAGCCCTGAAGCTTCGCGTTTCGTGTTAAAACTTCTATTGTTTATTATTCTAAATCAATTTCTCCAGATCCCTTCCAATTGATCCCTCAAACTTTATAAATACCCTTCCCAAAGTGGGGTTCTCCACTTGGGTGGAGAGTTAGTGTAGTTTACAAGAGATTGTGACTTTTTCTCATTAAGGGTTAAGTTAACCCATGCTCAACAAGTCACTTTTAAGTCAATTAAAAAAAATATCAAAAAGTATCTTTTATATCTTAAAAATAGAACCAAAGTTTCCCTTAGATTTTGCTTTCCCTTAGCCGATAGGAAACATCTAGGAATTCAGCTAAGGGTCTTTTCCTTTTCTATGTCCAAAAATGAGACATAACACATTTAAAGATATTTATCTCAACAAAATTTTCAAAGATGAAAAATATTCATGATAAAAAAATGTGAATAACAAGATTTTGGGCTAAATTGCTTTGCTTAGAAAAACCGTTTTGAAAGGAATTAGATCAATAATCTTGTAAATGTAAGTCCACACCAAAATTACCAAAATTTGCTTGCAAATTAAGCTATAGATTTATAAAAACTCAAACTTAGTTTGAATATGTCTTAAATTTTGATGTAAAGACTTTAATTAGTTTTAATTTTTAAACCAGTGTAGATATCGTTAAAAAAAACTTTGAATTTGTTTTTGCTTGAATGAAAACAATTTAAATTTTTTTTTGTTTTGATTTTGAAAAATATTAAAAAATAGAGTAAAATGCCAAAAAATTAAAAAAATCAAAGTTTTAAAATCATGTTTGTTTTGAAAAGAAGAATCATTAGGTACATAACAGTGATCTAGGTTTTTCTAAAATTTTAATAGTATATTCTTAGAAGATAGATTAACAAAACTCAAAAAAGTTTTAAAAACTAAAATTGTCAATAAAAATATATGGACTCTTTTTTAGACGGGTTTTTAATGTGACAGGTTTTAAACAATGGAAGAAATGACATTTTGTTTGTGCAACTAGCTTAAAAAATTGAAGATCTTTTTGAAAACAACTTGAAATGCATGCTAGAATTTAATGATACAAAAACAGATAAAAGTTAAGCTAAAAATTAAGAAAGAGGCTAAAAGTTGGATGCAAGGGTGCAAGCCCTGAGCAAAAAAAAAATTAATTTCTCCTCCAAAAAACCTGCGTAACTCAAGTTTCAACATCAAAAGAGAAACATGCTTCGATACCATGAAAGAATATTGCCAAAGATAAAATTACAACGTTGAATAAGTAATGAAAAAACTTAAGGAACAATGTTACCTTGAAGTGAAAACAAACCACAAAGTTGAGGCGAAGGATTTGACAAGTGGAGAAATCGTCGAACGGAGAAAAACTCCACGATTTATTAATAGTTTTACAACAATGAATCTCCAATTACATAGCAAGAAGAAGCTAAGAGAGAGAGAGAATGGCCTTAAGTCAAAAGATCATCACAAGGATGCAAGAGCAAGATTGTAGTCTATTGTATAAGAATGATAGAAAAAAGTTTTTTAAATAAAGTTAGAAGGGAAAATGAGTTACATGAGCAAGCTTTAGCATGTGTGCCAAGTGTCCCTAATTCTCTTACAAATAAGGAGGATGTGTGTGACATATGATGGGAGGAGTTACTTGTGCAAGTAATTCCAAAGCCTATAAGTGGATAAGAGAGGTGAGTGGCACCTCATAAATTTGGGAAAGTGCAATTATAATGAATGCATATATAAAAGAAGATTTAGGATAAACTCAAAACTATACTAAAGGACCCAAATAAGATTAATTCTTCGACACTTTTTCCAACTGAAGTGCCTTCACATTCTTTGGAATTAGTTGTAACATCCCGAGACCAATCTTTAGGAACTAAAATATTATAAATGGGCTTAGTTTGTAGGCTTGTAGCATCCCAAGGATATTTTTACAGTCATCATTTGCCAATCATCTTCGAACATAACCAATTTAGATATATGAGGAAACAAGACTGTTAAATCAGCCAAAAGCATATTAGAGGCTCTCTTTTTAGATATGGGGAAAGACCAAATTACAATTCAAGTTCATCCCAAGAAGCCCAATTAAAATGCATGTAAGGACTAGTAGAACATCCAATAGTGTTAGAAAATATATGACATAAAGACAACCAATGATTCCCCAAATCATTGCGCTACCTAGAGTTGCAGAATAAACAAGATCTTAGTTAACTTAGTATGAGCCCCTTATGTGCTTTCTAAAGACACAAAGACAAAAGAACAAACCCAAATGTTTCTTTGGCAATGCATTAGATCACAAATATAGACCTTTTTGTTTGTTCTTTTAAGCACTAAAGCTTAACAAAATATTGTGCCGTACATAAACTTTTTATTTTTCTGAAGATTTTGACAAAATAACTACAAATTCAAACTATATGCATAAAGAGCAACTAAATATGTAATTGGGTCGGAGGTCCTGCAACTTCTATGATTAAGTTAGGAGGTACTCCAACTCTTAATAGGCCAAAGAATCCTTGTTAGGAGCTTTTGCAAATTGCAACCACTCTCGTCCTTTGGGCATAACATTTGCATTCAGTATTGGTTTTCAGCGAGATTTGTTTTGGCTAAGTTTTCGCAAGGAATTTGTGGGCGTGTTTTGGTTTTGAACTTGTTTCTAAAAAACACCGCCTTTTTAGTCATCAATCGTGGACTTCTATCAACCTAAATGTAAGCTTGTGGGCCCTAATTACAACCTTTGGAGGTAGAAAATGGTGGGGGGATTGTGGAACCGTCATTTGTGGGCCTTTTTAAAAGGTGATAAGAAAGAAACAGTCAATGGGAAGCAAGTCGCTAAATAGTTGTGACAAACTCTTCATGATATGCCCAACCCCCCACCTTACCAATCAAACCAACCAGCACCTCACATCAAACAAGACAGATCTGCACTTGAACTGAGCTAATCAGGCCTTCATGCTTGTCTTCTTGAGTAGGCCATGGCCTACTCCCAAGGTGAAAATTATGGATCAAGATTCAAAACCCATTTCCAGATCTGCTACCATTTAGGAACAATCCACCCCAAGAAAATAAGATTGCATAACTTTATTGAATACCATGCTCAAAGGACCATCTTATGCGCCTTTCCTCTGCACAAAATTAAAATGGCTGCTATATGAGAATGACAAATCCTCCAAGGGTATTATTCACCATGGAAGAAATGGAAAAAATATTATGGTATCTTAAGGAAAAGGCACCGATTTGTAAGTTTCTGGGAGTATATCCAGGGCTGCAAACCCTGCTTATTTGGATCCAAGAAAACTGGAAACCAAACGGAACTGTTGAGGTCCTCATGATGCCAAAGAGGTATTTCATGATCATCCTCTCCACTAAACAAGAAAGAGATCAAGCTTTTTAAGGAGATCCTTGGTTCTTGAAGAAAGCTGGCCTAATCATGGAACATTGGTCACTTGCTTTCAACCTACCAAATATTTTCCTAGCACCATCCCAGTTTGGGTAGGGCTTCCACTTTTACTCGGCGATTATTGGCAAGAATTAACGCTAAGGAAAATTGGAGGGGCAATTGGAGAATATATAACATCATAATTTACAAAACAGCCTGGTGTACCAAATTATGCAAGGATCTGCATCAATATAGATCTAAAACAGCCCCTTCCAGATACAATAGGGTTAGATCTAGTGGGAATGGAGTGGGACAGCCCATTGACTACAGAAATATTCCTTTCCGATGTAGATCCTGCCATGAGCATGGACAACTGGCAAGAATCTGCCCACAAAATCATAGCAACACTCAACAAGAGAAGTAGGAATATGCATAAACAGCCCACCAAGTCAGATGTGCTGGAACAAAGGAAGAGCCAAAGCAGCAAGCGACCCAAACTGAGAATAAACCTGCACATCAAGAGGACAAATTTCAGGTAGCATACACAAGAACAGGAAACCCAAAATGGGCCAGGTAAAACCATTTTACCTATATAACTCTTTTCAAATTCTTACAGATCTGACTTGGTGGGCAAAATAAATTATCTTTTAATCCACAAAACAATGAAGGGGAAAAAGAAAATTTCAATCCACATCTGAAAATATGAGCCAGGCAAGAAAGAGCAGGAGAATGAAAGCGGCACACCAGATTCAGAAAGTTCTGATCCCTTCACGTGCAGATATGGGAACCATCTATCTCAAATAAATCAAAGAAAAAAAGAAAGCCATCAGAGATGATCACAAAATCAATCAACACAACATCAAGAAGAAATTCCCCAGAAAGAAAAGGACAAGTCTAAGAACAAAACATTGAGAACAGAAAAGATGAAGGTGAGCACCTCTACACAAATGCAGTCGTAAATATGCGTATCCTCTCATGGAATGCAAAGGGAATAGGCTTGCTCAACAAAAGCCTATTGCTGAAAAGGTTGGTTAAAGAGGGAAGAATACACCTTGGTCTAATGCAAGAGACTACCAGAGCTGAAAACCTGAATAGAATCAGATAAGAGGGAATCTGGGGGCCATAAAAATTCCACTTTTATACTTAAACAAAAGTAGCCATTCAATGGGACCCTGGAAGGTATGTTTCCCTCTCTCATTTCACCCATCCTTGAGGAGTTTCCACAAATTCTTCTCCAATGAAAAGCAAGAGCTCTTCACTTTACTCAACATTTACATACCCCCGTACGGAGTAACAGAATCAAATATCTTGATATCCTAGGAGAATGGACATTGAACATAAATCAAGAGAAACTTATTAGGAGACTTTAACTCCATTAAATCCCCAGATGAAAAATAAGGAGGAAGTGGATTTAATGCTCGAACAACAACATTAATCTATGTAATAAGCGCCAATGGACTAATAGACATGCAGTTTTCTCAAGGTCTCTTCACATGGACAAATGGTAGAAAAGGGGATAGCTGGAAAATAGAAATGCTTGACAGAGCACTGATCTCCAACAATTGGCTTGAGAAACAAATAAATATAAATCCTAGAACAGGGGGCCCCACCTAGTCGGATCATTGGCCTTTAATAATGGAAATCGATCAGAACCATACCCAAAAAGCAACCCAATTCAGATTTGAAAGTATGTGGCTAACACATCCAGAGTTTTATGGAAAATTTCAACAATAGTGGTAAGAGGAGGATCAGTTCAAAGTCTACTTTATGTATATATTTTCTTCAAAACTTTCCGATTTGAAAAACAAGATATTATAAAAGAAATGTGTTTTGTAACAATTTTTTCTCAAGTTAAAAATGCTACCTAAAAGCTTTCTCAAATCCAACAAAATATCGGACAAATGGGGCAACACACAAGAACTTGCAAACCAAGAACATAAGCTGATAGAACCAATGGAGCTACAAGGAAGGGTAGAGCATTACTGGAGACACAGGTCCAATTAAAACTGGATATATATTGGTGATGTAAACACCCTCCTTTTTCCATAAATCTGTTCTAAACAGGCTACATTTGAATTCTGTTATGTCTATCACAACAGAGCATAATCAATATTTTCAGGATCCTAAGGAAATTTTAGATTATGCAACCAAATTTTTCCAGAATATGGTCTCTGAACAACAACATACACAACATAACAATGAGGAAAAGGAACCTCGCCTTAAGAAGATCCCAAAGTTAAAGACAAATTGTCCTCTTTCAATAAAAACAAGTCTCCAGGAATGGATGGTTACTTAACATTGTTCTACCAAAGCTTCTGGGAAATACCAAAGCTTCCGGGATATAATAAAGAAGGATCTTCTAAACGTGGTAGAAGAATCTCAAAGAAACGGAAATAATATTGTCCAAATCAATGTGACAGCTGGTTCTAATTTTTAAAGAAGCCCACGCCAGCTCCATGGATAAATTTAGGTTAATAGCACTTTGTATTATGGTCTACTAATCATGTCTAAGACCATAGCGAGAAGAGTAGAACCTTTCTTGACAAAGCTGATATTGGATACTCAATCAGCTTTTGTACTGGGTAGATAAATCACATACAATATAATTGCTGTCCAAGAAATTGTTCACTCTACAAAATCACACCATATGGAGGAACAGATGTAGTTATGTTGGCAATATTTTCTGAATATTTTGAGCAACATGGTAGACATTTTGTAACACAATTCCTTTCATGTTTCGTGTAAGATTCATTTTTCTTCTAGTTTTTCAGTCTATTGCTTATCATTGATGTCAGCTATTATTTATTATCTAGAAAGCTGTTATTCATTGTGATTTTGACCAACTCTTTAATATTTATTTCCATGTAGGTTGGTTTGACACTTGTTGTGGTAGAAAGCGCGGTAACCTCCATCTATATATGTTATGCTGAAGATCCTTCATTGATCAATAGATGGGACGAGGAATTTTACACCCAAATATCTGAAGCATTACATCAAAGACTACAGCATAGAAGCTCACGGAACATAGATGTCTTGTCCATGGTGGAAATTCAACGACAAATAGCTATACCTGTTCCTGTATAGTGTGGATGGAAGTGAAGCCCGTGGCTTCTAATATATGGCGTGATTCTTGTTATTAAGACAATAAGCAATGTGTTCATAATCATGCTATTGCAGTCAGTCTTCCTCGCTCATATTGCTTTTTTTTAAAAGTGTTCATTTGGATGCATTGTATTGCTTTGTGTCTATCAATTGAATTTTGGTTGCTTCACTTTGTGCTTCTCAATTCATTTCTGTAATAAAAATATCCGGAGCAAGAATCATGCTAATTATAATCTCAAGAAACAGTGGTGTCCATGGTTGATGCAAATGGCCACCACATTAAGTAAAAATACTTACCAAAGTATAACAGTAATAAGCTGTTGCAACTTTTAAACTCAATTTCTGCTCTCCGGCTGTATTCTGGTGCTTAATGATTAAACATTCTTTGTGCCCACTTATTGGATATTGAACTATTCATAGAACTGGTCATTTTGAATTATTATTATTTAATGTCTAGTTGTATTTAAAAGTTAACATCACATCTAGCTTGTTATATATAGTGAAAATATGTTGAAACATACCATTATCACTACCTTTGTCTCAATATCATTTTAGGTTTGATGGGGAACTGAATCTGTATCAAGGTCCACACTCGTTGAGTGGGAGCAAGTATGCCAGCCTTAATAAGATCTGAACTTTGTATATTTAGTCTCAACATATCTATTATCTATATAGTATGTGCTTGTTGCTCCTCCAACACGTCCCAAAACTTTGTTTTATAAAGCTACTTTTAATTTAACACCTAAGGTCTTTAAGGTCACTTTTAATTTGATGTCAAATTATAACATAGGTACTTTTATTTTAAATATTTAAATAAAATATATTTATATAAATTAAGGACATTAATTAGAATGTAAAGTCCTTAGATATCTATAATATTTACCCACTTATTTTTTTAAGCAGATCCATTAGATATGAAATATGGTTGGAATATAAATCATGTTGGCTTTAATATAGTTTGTGTGGGGGAGGTCGGGGGTGCACACCCTCATTTAAATTGACCACCTTTTTTATTAGGAAGATCCCGTCTTAACTTCCCAAGTGTGAAAAGGTGATCCAACCCTTTATTTTGTTATGATGTAGTTAAATGTAAGGATCGGGTTTATAATGGTTGGTTGGGTAAAAGTTCACTCGTGTAAGAAAAAGTTTATTCTAAGCATTTAGTCATCTTCCTCTTTTCTTCTTTAAAAACCAGTTGAAAATCAATAGAAAACAATCACAAGAGGAAAACACTCGGCCACCTTTTTTATTTCTTTACCTTTTTGTGTATTTATTTTTTGTGGACATGATGTAGTCCTCTAATTATTATTAATTGCACATATATGCATTATGAGTATTTGTGCAAAATCTTTGACTCTTCTTATGTCAAATTATTTTGGGCTTATTTTGTTTTCTTTTGTTGAGCTAGAGTTTATGAAAAGATTGGGTGGACAACTATTGAAATGGATTTAAGAGGGTTTATGAACGAAAATGAATTATGAATGACAGAGGATATGAAAGTGTAATTTAAGAGGGTTATGAACACGGAAGTGAATTATAAATGACGAAGGATATGAAAATGTAATGTGTTAAAGAAAAAGGAAAGCAAAGAAGATGATGACAACCAATGTAGAACTGTGATATCAAAGTTTTATTATGCTAAGTTTTGCACAATATCTAAGAGATCAGATGTGTGTTGGTTATGTGTTCCCTAATTTCATTCTTGTTTATGTAACCAACTACAAAGACTGAAAGTGTACATTAATATACAATGGAATGAAATGAAGCATCAGTGGAATTGTTACAAGAGTTGATAATAACTGTTTCATAATCGATGAATGTTGTGATGTCACTGATTCTTATTAATGATGATTTGTGGTTTATAGTACTAACATTGTAAGAGTTATGTGGTAGTGCATAAGTGATGTTTGAGTTTGTGGATTGGCATGTAGGTGTAAAATCAATGTTGATGCCATTGATGTAGTTTAAGGTATAATATGTAACAATGATAATTTTTGGTAGGATCTAGTGTTTTAGATCCTCCTAGATCATTTGCTAATAATATTGTTATTTTAGTACTAAGAATTGTTCATGATGGTTGGCCTTATTCAATATTGTAACCCATTCTCCATTATTTTGGATCTTTGTTGTTTTGGTGGGGCAATGGGTTAAAATATTTTTATTCACATAAACTATGAAGTCATGTCATGTGCCATTGCTTTGGATCTTCATTGTTGTGGTGGTTTGTGGTTTGTACCCTACATATTTACAATGATAACTAATTTTAATTTTGTTGTCTTGGGCCTTTATTGTTTGGTTATTGTGGTTATCCATGAGTGATATTATGACTTAATTTCACTATTATTGTAGTAGGATTAAGATTGTTTATGTGTGGCATTATGAAACTTAAGAAGGTAATCATCTTCTAAAACTAAAATTTTGAGCCTTTTTAAGTCTTGGTAACTCATACCTTGATCTTTAAGTTACTTTGAATTAAAAATAGTTAGAATTTTTACCTCTTAAACTGGTGTTTCAAAAGACTCATAAACAATACCCTCTTTCTATAGACTCCTATGTAAATTCAAATAGACTTTATAAATCAAAACATTAATTTCACTTTAATTACCACCTTGATCTTTTGAAACTTGTCTTCAATTACCACCTTGATCTTTTGAAGCTTGTTGGGTGTTCTCTAGAAAATGACAAATTACATAATCATAGTCATTTTCATAATTGCCTTCAACTTCAACATTATCTTTCAATGCAATTATGCAAAATAGAGGACCCTTGAGAGACACATCTTCCTTATCCATGATAGGTCACTATATAAGAGTTAAAGAGTTTATGGCACAAATATTCGTATTCTTACTTTAGTTTTAATAGTTTGGAATGCCTTTAACACACTAATTTCATTTCGCTTTGACACATATATAGTTAAATAAGCATTTTTTCGTTCCAAAGTTGAGATTTGTTGAGGGCATTCATTTTTGTTATAGGGAATGTGTTGTTTTTACTTTTGGCTTTCTACTTAAGTATTAAAAGGTAATGATATATTCCCTTCCCAATGAAACATTAAAAAAATTAATTTGTTTGTTTACTTTTTATTTTGTATCATAATAAGTTATTTTTTTAAATATTTGAGAGTAATAATTTATTTTGTATTACAATAAATTATTTAAAAAAATATCTAAGAGTAATTATAATCATCATTAGGTGATGTTGTTAGTTTAATTGATCATCCATTACTAGTAAAAGAACCACTTCATAATGATCATTACAAAAGTTTAAATTCATCCCATGAGGATTAGACATTCCATCTACCAAATTGAGTAGATATAGAGCAATGGCAAATAATAGCGGATAATTTATGTATTTTAATATTCAAAATTGTTAATGAAATAATCTTCACAATAATTTTTTGATGTTTATTAATGATATATTTTTATTACAAAAATTAAGTTTAAAAGTCGATTGATAGTCAAATGAAAATGATATAAAGTGATTAATGTCTAAGTAGCAAGGTAAGTCACGAGATTGGAATAATTATTGCATGGAATGCGTGGGAGGGGTATGGAGCATCAATAATGATCAAAACGTATAATAATAACTGAGAGAGTTGGTTGGCATTGCAAAATTTAGTTTGTTATCATGAATTTTGCTAATTTTTAAATTATAAATTCTAGGTCGACCACAATGAAGGATAGTTAACGCTGATAAATAATGAAACAACGTTATTGTTGATTGATTGTAAGAGACAATAAAATTTGACTAACTCAATCAATTTAGAATATTTGAATCTAAGGATTTTAAAGGGTGTATGGATTACCATACTCAATATACCTTCTGCAAAGACAATATTCCCATTCGATAAATAATTTTTTCAAACCATTGAGGTGTGAGGGTAAAACTCAACTACATGTTTGTTGAGAGTCTAAAGTCCCTCTCCCTCAACCTCTATTGCTAGGTGGAAATTCATGTAACATATATAGAGGAAGGAGAGGACCATAAAGGTTGAGATTGTTATTTTGTGGAGATCATTCCATGTGTAATGATTCACAATTTTGAACCTTGGAAATGGTGGAATCGATCAAACCATGCCACTTTCTTCACATATTTTTCTTTATTATGCAATTTTCATACTTTTTTTGATAAGAATCTTAAATGCCACTTCCCTTCTCAAACATAAGGAAGATGGCACTTAATCACTCATCTGATAGGACATTCTCCTAATTATATTGTGATATTAGATATTGTTCTAATACCTACTAGATTTGGGTATAACAATATTGAATTATTTAATAGTTCAATTATAACTATTACAACATAAAAAATATAAGTAAAAGCAACTCTAGAACCCTTTTTTTGCTTGCTCTCTTTGCTTCTTGAAATAATTAGAAGTTAAATGACCTTTCTTGCAATATGAACAACTATCTTTTATTTAGAACCTTTGGTTTTAATGACTATGAATGCTAAAAGGTTTGAAATGGTTCTTTTTTATGGTTTATTACTATTAAATTTAATGAAGGGATTTGTGGAGATCATAGCTTAGTAAATGAAGATTCTCCTACTTTTATTGTATAATTAAAAATTGTTTCAATTTCTTTTAGGTTTGAGTTTAACAATCTTGTGTTATTTAATATGTTAATTATGAATATTATACCAACACAAAAATACAAAAGCCTCTTTCTTTCTTGAAATAATTACAATATAAAAATGATAATTTTTGCAATTTAATTTAATTTTTTTTTTTTAAAACTTAAATTTTAAAGAATTATTTATCAATTAGAAAACACTTAATTCAAAGTTCAAAAGCTAAATCTATAACTAAACTTCCAAAATAATAATTATAAAAATTAAAGTTTATAACTAAAATCAATTAAAATTTAATAACTTTGAACAAAATACTAAAAACTAATCTATCAAAAAACACTCTAATAAAATTTAACTATATTAAAATATTAGTCAGTAGACTAATCTAAACTTATTTATGGAAAAAAAAAAAACCAAAAATATATATTATAGGATTTATAAAAAGCTATATTAATTTTTTTATATGGGTCACAAATGGGATGACGGGCCATGCTGGCACCTTATTATGTAAGCCTACATGTACACTTGGGTACATGCACACAACTAGAAACATATCTAAAGAAGAAAAAGAAGGTGAGGGTGTTGGAATATACATACATCAGACACACAATAACGATACAAAGTAAAAGTCATAAGCCATGTGTAGTATATGTAGGGATAATGAACCAAAGGAAAAAAATCAAGAGTAGAAAGGTTAGAGGAAAGTCAAAACTCACATTAAAAAACTAAAACACAACTAATATTTTTAAAAAATGTAAATGAAAATGCAACCCAACAAGATCACATGGACTAGGCAAACACATTGATTAAATCAAAGCTAAGAAATTTCAAAAAATAAAATGAAAAACAACTTGAAAGTAAAAAATATATTTAAAAGGAAATAAAAGTAAATAAGTTTTAAAAATATATATGTAAGAAAATATAATTGAAGCTCTATAAATATAAACACATAATAATTTGATAATTAATTTAAATAATTATTGTACAATTGTATTTATTAATAATTTAATTTTTATATGAAACAGTTTAAGCAAGTCTCTAATTTGATCTTCAAGTGTCATATTGATTGAATTCATAATCCCTATAAACATCAATAGAATTATGTTAATACTAGGATCCTTCTAATGAAGTTATCAAGAGTACTAACTCCTTATCTCAAGCCTCTTCAAATTCTCATAATTTTTATATGAAAAATATATTCGTTAATTTTGAGTGACATTATAAAAGTATTGTTTCTAAATTACTCTATGAAATGAGGTAGAAATGTGGTAGACTTATAAAATACGATCAAGGTAATTTTAATCCTATTACACCTCTATTTTGGTCATTTCGATAGTACTGATTATCATAGGAACTTTGCTTTAGAGAAAAAAAATAATAATATTGAAACCACTCATATAGAAAATTATCAAGAGTCTTCTCCACCATCAGCAACAAGTTTTTAAATTTTGAAAGACAATTTCACACTCTATTGCATAGGTGCAATCACACTCTCAAGATTGGAAATAAATTCTAGCCAACGTACTTGGTATTGTAAACCATCTTCATATTACAAGTTTGTGAATAAGATAAAGTAATTGAATGAACCCTCTTACTCCACCAATCCATATCTCTTGTGGATAGATTGATTTCAAACTATGGTGACATCTTCACCATTGTTGTAGACATTTTATATTCAAATTTTTACCAAAATTCAGATGTTTTGTCATCATGTCATAAACCGAGTAGCACTATTTTATACTAAGAGTGCACATTCTTTATAAGCAACATTGGTTCAAATTTTTTTCCCAATGTTACATTGTTTTAGTCTTAGTATTGTATTAGCATGACAGTTTTTCTTTGAGCACTCATAGATCAATAATTGTTTTTAGTCTCATTTGTCTTCAACAAAATTTCCTTGGTGAACTCTCATATCAATGTTTTTGTTGAACTCTCATATCAATGTTTTTGTTGGCTTTCAACACTTTTCATTAGAGGATGTTAACTTTAGCATTTGTAATCTTGACTAGTCACTATATATATTGGGACCATGTTAAAATCATCTTCACTCCAATATTACGAAGGTCAATTTTCTTCATCTTTGATCTTTGTTAGGAGTAAAGGAAGCTGTGTTTTGTTAAGGGGGATAACATGTAATTCTTTCTTTCATTTTTTCTCTAAATTTATTTAAGGGGGGTTATTACTATAATTAATAATTTATATTTTATAATTTAATTACTTATATGCAACTTATAAATTTACATGAGAACCATATCCTACACCCCACATCAACTTATAATCTTGGTGTGGGTGGTGTAAGAATTTTAGATAGGTAGATAGGTTCCATGATTGAGTGAATGGAAGAAGATAGAAGCAACCTCAAGACTAGCACTCACATTACATGCATGCATGTAAACAATTAAAGATATTAAAGAGACACACATATGTTTTTATTGAAATGATCAAACTTCACTCTTACCTCTCTATCTTCTTATATATATAATTAAAGGGGTTCATGGTTTGAAAGTGATATCAAACCTTAATTTGAGGATAACCACTAAAGAGATATTTTTATTTATAGTAATTTATATATAAGAAATGAATATTGATGTGTACATATTGATGTGTTTATCCATAATGAATACAATTACAATTGCATTTTTAACTATACAAAAGTGTATAAGTTCTAATATGCACTAACATTTCCCCTTAAGATATAATATGATAAAGGAGAAAACGAAGTAAACTACATCAACTAAAGAATGATTAGAGAAGAAAGGTGTTGTGTGCACCAACACCCATTATGTGCAAGTTAGAAACAATGAGTAGGTATGACTAAACCTTAGATATGGTTCTTGGTAACTAGGCAATGTTAAGTACACATATACAATTAGTACAATCAACATAAATAGATTAAATTAGTGACCATAAGTAAATATATAATTGTATAATTGGCTCACAAAAAAGAAGTAATAGAATCATACACTTATCCACAAACATCCCCCTTAATGCTAAATTGGGTGAAACATAATAAGATATGAATGCCGTAGAATAATGAATCTAAAGTAAATGAAGACCTTGCAGGTTGGGAAATGTAATGAAATTACTTAGATAATTCACACCAATGATATAATATATTGTATAAATATGAGCATAATAAGCAAATCCACAACAATAATTGAAAAAAGAGTATAATATTTGATAAATATGACTAAGCCACTTTAAGGGGCCAACTTCCATAGAAATGAAATGAAAGCATAATTCACAAAATGATAATCAAAGACTATCCGCTACCTCCTATATATACTCTTCTTAAGCCATGATTATTCCATAAGATGACCATACTAACAATATAATAACATAGATAAGTGTGATAAGATAATATGAAAGTTTATATAAGCCATAATTCGGCCACACATATCCTTAGACACACTATAAATTAAGGGCATAACATGCCCCTCCCATTCAAAAAAATGGTGCCCTCAACGTTGAACAACGTTTAATGCTGCTACAGGAAATATTCATCCTCCCACATTGCATTTTCATGGTTTAGATTCTTCCAATTGATCAAATACTCCTTAATCTCTTTAGTTCTCAGTGTTTTAGTGAATGCGTGAAGGGTCTTCTTAGGTTATATAATGACTCAGCCTTCTTCATCTAGATTTGATAACTCAATCGAGGAAATATCTCTCTATCTAATTACCTTCTTCAAGAAATATACATGAAATATGGGATGTATGTGAGTGGAATGGGGTAGCTCTAGCTTGTATCCAACACTGCCAAATTTCTTGACTCAGCCTTCTTCATCTAGTTTTGATAACTCAGTCGAGGAAATATCTCTCTATCCAATCACCTTCTTCAAGAAATATACATGAAATATGGGATGCATGTGAGTGGAATGAGGTAGCTCTAGCTTGTATCCAACACTGCCAAATTTCTACAAGATATTATAAAGACCATAATACTTAGGAGAAAGTCTGTTATCCTTTTTATGATACATCAAAGACAATTGATTATATGGATATAAGTGCATAAAGACCCAATCACCCATGTCAAAGTGCCTCTCACTATAGTTTTGATCCACTTACTGCTTCATTCTATTCTTTGCCATTATCAAATTCTTTCTCAGACTAGCTAGTACCTCTTGTAGATGTTGAATGTGTTATTCAACAACTCAAACCTTAGGATACACCCTCAAGGATGAAGTGATGGATGGGGGATAATAACCATAGAATGTCAGAAATGGAGATATTTTGGAAGAGGTATAGAATTAAGTGTTAAACCACCATTTTATTAGGGGTAGCCAATGAACCCACCATTCTTGTTTATTTGATGCAAAACAAAGAGGATACCCTTCTAGGCATTCATTGACCACCTTTATGTATCCATAAAATTAAGGATGACATGATGAGATATGAGCCAAATGAGTGCCCAAAAATGAGAATAAATCAGTCAAAAAATTACTCATAAAGATGGGATCACAATCACTTACAATTATATTGGGAGTAACATGCAACTTTTGAACTGTATCTAGAAAAGCTACAACTACTATATTAGCTACAAATGGCCGTGATACGGAGAAAAAATAAGCATATTTTGTAAGCCTATCCAAAATTTCCATGATGATGTTTTTACCTTTAGACCTTGGTAAACCTATAATAAAACCCATGGAAAACTCATCTCACCTCTGGCTTAGAATGGATAAAGGCTGTAGAAGACTTGGTGTCTTAATTGTTTCACCCTTATTTTGTTGACACACCATGAATTCAACCAAATTATTTTTTATATCCCCCTCGAGTCCTTCCCAAAATCAATCCTGCTTGATTCTATGATAGGTTTTTAAAATATTGAGTGCCCACTTGTTGGAGATGCATGAAACTCCTTAATGATCTTGTGCATGAGGATAAAATTATTACATAGATATAATTGATATTTATACCATAATATGTTCCCTTTACACTCAAATTTATCAAAATAACTAGAATCGTGTTGGATATTTTGAATTAGAATCTGTGTAGCCCTATCATTCTCTAATTATGATCTTGCTTCTTCCAACAAATCTGCCTACCAAATGGTCACTGCACATAAAAATACCTTAGTGGATTCATCCTTTTTGGATAGTGCATATGCTATAAAATTATATTCTCCTTTCGTATAGACAATTTCAAAATCATATCCAAACATTTTAGTCACCCATTTTTATTGTTATTTTGATAACAATCGTTGTTCTAGAAAATATTTTAGATTACCACGATCAATCTTTACCTTAAAGTGCACAACCATCATATAAAGTCTCCATTTCTTGATTGAATGAAGAATAACTAACATATATATTTCTCATAGATTAAATTTAGCATATTTTTTCCCTTGCATTAATGACTCTCAAATGTAATAGGTATTCCTTCCTGCAGGAGTACTGCTCCCATGCCATATCTTGATGCATCACATTCAATAATAAAATTTTTGGAATAATCATGGGTAGCCAACATTGGAGCAGTGCACATAGCCTCCTTCATCTTCTTAAAGGCCTTGGTAGTTATTTCAATCCAATGGAAGGATTCCTTATTTAACAAATATATGAGTGATGTTGCTATGCTACCATAAATTTTCACAAATTTGTAATAGTAACCTCTTAGCCTAAAAAGCTTCAGATATTATTGAGGATTTTTGGCACCTACCACTCCATCATAGCTTTGATATTATTAGGGTCTACTTTTAATCCTTCATGTGAAATAATATAACTAAAATAATCCACCTCTTGGACTCCAAAATCATATTTTGAAGGTTTAGCATAAAGTTGATTTTGCTCTAGAACTAACAATATCTATTTCTCATGCTACAAATGTTCTTCCCAATTTTTTTATATATATTAGGATGTAATAAAAAAACACTAATACATATTTCCTCAAAAAGGGCATAAAAATAATGTTCATCAAACTGTGAAATGTAGACGGTGCATTTGTGAGACCAAAAGGTAAGATCAAAAACTCAAAATGGTCTTTATGAATTTTGAAAGCTATTTTAGGGATATCCTCATATCTAATAAAAATTTAATGGCATCTAGAATGAATATCTATTTTTTTAAAATAATCAACACCATGTAACTCATCTAACAAATCATAAATTACTAAAATAGGAAACTTATATTTGATGGTGTACTTGTTGAGTTATCTATAGTCAGGGCACATCCTCTAAGTATCATGCTTCTTACACACCATGACCACTGGGGATGAATATTCACTTTGGCTATGTCTGATAATACTTGCCTCTAAAATCTCATGTATTATATTTTTAATTTCACTCTTTTTGGCATATGGATACTTGTATGGTTTGATGTTTGGTGGTTGACTCCCTAGAAGCAGTTGAATGAAATGATCATGTTCTCTTCTTGGTGGTAGTCCTTTTGGCATGGTGCCAAAAACAACTTGGTGGTCATCAATAATCATCTACAGATCAGGATGTCCTTTTGTTGGTCATCAATAATCATCTGTGGTAGTCTTTTTGTTGGTTGAACTTATATAGAAAAATATTGTGCCACAAATCCTTTAGGCCCATTTTTTAGAATCTTCAACATCTAATGCGAACTAACTGATTGTGGAGATTTAATTTTTTCTGGATTTAAATTAATATCGTAATTAATCATAAATTAGATATGTATTATAATAATGCAAGAATCTATAAATACAATCCTAAACATTAAACTAAAGATAAATGACTGAAATAGAAAAATCAAAACATAAACGAATAAGGATAAACTATACAAAAGAGAGATGTACTTATATTTTTGATTCATTAGGCACCAATGTAGGAAAATAGAATGCGAGAACATAAAGAACATATAAAAACTAGAAACATGATATAAGTTGAGTTTGAGTGCCCTCAATATAGGACATGAGGGACAATTGATGTTGTCACTATCTATTGGTTTTGTCTTTTTGAATAAAACTATAACTTTTAGCATAGTTAGGTGCGACAGTGAAAATTAGGTCCTTTTGTATATATTTAATCTTTGGAAACTGTGTGGAGACCTATATATGCCTTCTCAAAGTTTTAAACCCTATCTTTTTGCCATAAGGAGATAAATGGATGTGAATGAAGAAAAAGGGGTTAGTGGTTGGAGTTGTGCTATACCACAACACCCCACTATGTTGAGTGCTACCTACATACCAATAATCTTAAGAGGGATCAAATCTCCATGTATCTCTCCCACCTAAGTGATTTGTGCAATATGCTCCTTTGACTATATGAATGCATACATAATTGAATTGAATATTTGATCATGTTTGGCTAGGGATGCATAAAATTCAATTCAGACTTGGTTCATGACTATTTGAAGTGCTTGGAAACTAATTTGTGAAGAATAGATAAATTTTTTTCAATCTACATATGTATAGAGAAGCTCTTATGATATGATTGATAAGCTTTCCAAGATCCTCTTAATGAATGAATTGATTATTATTTTATAGTGGTTCAAGTAGGAAAAATACCCATTAAAGAGTTTAGAAAATTTATGGCTGACCGACCCTAAGGATACTTTTATTTTTGAAGTTTTGATAGTTTCGGTGAAAGGAAAGGATCAACATACATGGATAGGAATGTTGGGTGTTCTTGTCACTTTAGGAAAGGTGTTGATTTTTAGGTCTAAGTTAGATCATACAGATGCATAAATGTGTTTTTAGTAGTAATATCATTTCTATAGGTGACAATAGATGGCCTTGTAGTGAAATAAGGTTTTCTCTTATGCTTAAGATAGGCCAAATTAGCAAAATAAGTGTCAATTTAATGTGCACATGTCACTTAATAGTTAAAAGGGATAAAATAGGTATGATCAAGTATTCATGACAAAATTTAGGTTACTACATCCCTCTCCCCCTCGCCGCTGTGCCCCCTCTTCCCCCCACCCCTTTTTGTTTAGAAATTAAATTACTAGATTAAAGGAAAGCCATACATTAATGTGTGAGACACACTTTATCTTTGAGTTGCATACTCTAATCATGAAAGGCATCGTATAGTTTGGAAAACCCTAAAAAACACATGACGTAGTTATTTTGTTCTTTTGAAAACTAAATTTGAAAACTAGAATTTGAACATTTGAAACTTTACTTGAACTTTTACAATTTGTAATTTGACATGAACTTTGCTAAATTGAAAATTTGCTTGAATTTGAGTAATTTAAAAATGGAAATGAGAGTATGGAATGAATACACCTTAATATTTGACAACCATGCTAAGTTTTGTGACTTATTTGGTGATAATTCTTCCTTGAATCATTGGAAAATTGGTGATTCCCATGAAGCACTTGGATAAGATGGTTCCTTAGCCAAACCATTGAAGAAAATTGGGGGTGATCAAACCCCAACTTGCATTTGATCCTTTGAACTGAAAATATTTCTCATTGGAGAATGTCAAAAATTGATTGTGTATGTCCATATTTTTAACCCTAAGATATAAATGGGTATGAATCCTAATGGATTCACACACATAATGTTGGAGTGATCAGTGACTCCAAGTCATGCACTATGCAACTACACTGAATTAACCACTACATATGGCTTATAGATTCAATTATAAGATCTTTGTAAATCATGGTATATCTTGGTAGAAGGAAGCATGACCATAAGAGAATGGTGTATATCCATACTCCTACCATGTATGCGAAATAGAGATTGTGGCATAAGCATATTATTATATCCGCACTATAATTGTAGAATTTGAAACTATATGTGAATGCTTGAAAACTTTAAAACCGTATAAATTTTCTCCTTGAAACTGGAAATAGGAGTGCATATGAAATGGCATGCATATGCCCACACAATATGTGCTAATAACTGAATTTTCAACTTGAAACTTTTAAACTATGATTTTGAAACTTTGAACTATGAGTTGCTCTCCAAAAAATGGCTTATCTCATGCATGAGAAGCCCACTGAAATGCCCCCCTTTTTAGGTGAGGGATTTTGATCCTAAAAATTCACTCATCTCAAAATAAAATTTAACTTTAAACATGTGTATTAAGATGTTATCATTGAAAATTGTAACATAAAGTGAAAATTGAATTTTGCATGACTTAAGAGGCAAGGCCTATAGAATGTATCATTGAAGATTATAGAATTAGTACGTATGTTAGTAGTGCATGATATGGATCATGAATTTATCAAACTCATCAATCTCAAAAAGCACACACACAACAAGAACAAATAATATAAAATTATCATTTATGTGCCAAGGGATAAAAAAAAAGACATATTCAAATGTCCTAAAGAACACACATAGACATGAGGGATGCCACAAATAAGGGACATTGAAATGTCACACATAAATAGGGAAAAGGGTCAAAGTAAGGACATGTTCAAATGTCACACACCACACATAGGGCCAAGGGTCAAAGCAAGGACATTATAAAATATCACACACCACTTATGATCTCATAGAGATGCATCAAGAAAATATTCTCACACAAGGGCCAAGGGAAAACACAATAGAAAAATAAATTATAATCTACTATGTACAAGTAAGTAGCATTAATGGAACATAGACTTAGTAAATGTAGTCTAAGCTATGCATATGTATGTAATTATATCCTAGAAAATGGCATGTTTATGTACAATACGTAAGATATAAATCTTAGCAAGACATGTGTAGATAAGATAAAATTCAACAATATAGTGGTTTTAGAATAAAAATGTAAATCATGATTACAAGAAAGGGTTAGTTTCTTTGTTAGTATTCAAAATCAAACAAATTCATGAAACACAAATTCTCAAGCATGATTTCTCAGATTGGGCAAGGTCTAACCAAGATAAACAAATAGAAAAGTAATCAAAATACTATTAACTTTCTCATAGATTACATTAACTAGTTGACACACATACATGATTGTGCCTAGATGTAGAACTCAAAGTCTTCATCAATGGCACAGTGTATAATCCATCAACATATCTCAAAGCACTATCTGAAATAGTTTGTGGATGAATTGGAAGAAAAGAGCATAGATTTTGAGGGATTTATACAAAGTTTATTTTGCACAAAAATCTTATTGAAAGGTTTATGGTGAACCTTCTATTTATAGATTTTTTAGATGAATTATGACCGTTGGATTAATATCAAGATGAGTGGCCATAATTCAATTCAATTTTGGAGGCAAATACAATAAATATTTTGGAAAATGGTTTCATTAATGAGCCATGACTTGACTTGGCAAATACAATAAATATTTATTTCATTAATGCTTAGTGCTTTCCAACTTTTTGTATGATGTCATAACTTAGATATTTGTTGAATTTTTGAATATGACAATTAAATATCAGGCAATTTATATGGATTTTACATTTAGCCATTTAATTTGATTTGTTAGGAAAATTAATCCCAATAATATTTTGGGTGATTTATGCAATATCAAAATTCAAATATTCGCTCTAGTTAATTGCCCCATAATATTGCTTACAAAGTGACAATTTGACTCACACTAATTTAAACGAAGCTGATAGTTCATTATAACGTATTTCCTTAATTAGGGATGCACCAATATATTTCAAAAATTTCACATGATGTGTGTGGATGAAATAGAGCATTTTAATGATATTTGTTCCAGTTTGTGCATTATTGCGGGAAGTCATTACAACTCATAATTTTGACACAAAAGTGTTAAAAAATGTATGTCTACATTTTCACTTTGTTTGAAATGACATGGCAAGACATTTAGGTGAAGTGATGAATTTTCAAATAAATAAAAGTTGGCTTAAAATAATCACAATTAGAATAAATGATTTCATTCCCACTTTTGTTAAATTTGCTTAATTCATAGAAAAATGAGCTCATGACATGCCCCAAACAATGTTTGGAAGGCCCATGATGCCCCCTTGAGGGTATAGATGAATAAAATATTTTAGATGGATGGTCCCTAAAAAATAATAAAATAACATGTGTTTTAGTATAAGAGGTTTAAAAATGTAGTAATTAGAAGAAAACAGGATGAAAAACAGTCAAAGGAGTCAACAATAGGCCTTTTGGGAAGAAAAATGAAGCACCTTAGTGGCAAGGGGTGATTTAAAAAAAAAAAAATAGATATAAATTTACCCCTAGGGGGTGAAAAAAATTCATTTTTACCCTCCCTCTTTTAAAACTTGGAGCTCTAGATTTTTGCATAAGAGGAGTGGAGAAAATGGCTCATATTCTGCATCACAGGCATCTTGACGAGCATGTTCAAGAGTATTGGTGACCAATAGGGAGCAAGGCATCGGTAAGTTATTTTTTATTCATCCAAATTTTTCATTAATAACAAATAATTCCCCTTGGAAACTCATGGACTAGTGAACTCTTTATTTTCAAAAAATGAAAATGATGAGTTCACTCATGCAAACGACGAATCATTGGTTGAATGATGACTATCACCATAATATTTGGAAATCACTAAATGGTGAGGTTTTAATTTTTAACACAATATATACAAATAGTGAAAGTTCTAATAAAATAATAATATCACCTTTTCGGGGGGAAATTACCCAAAAAAACAAACTTGTTAAACAATGAGATTGTCCTCCTAATTGATAAAAATGTTCTGCTAAATAGTGAACTCATCCAAAAAAGGTGATAATGTAAATAGAAGATATAAAATGATGGGAACGTCTTACAAAAAGTGTAGGAACTCCCTATGAAATGATGAGATTTCCAAGAAATTGGTGATATCACCCAAAAGCAAATAAAGGTAATTAGGAGTTGATTAGGCTAGAAGAATGAATTACAAAGTCTAAAATTAGAAAAAAGTGGTAATATTGATTAGATTTTAGAAATAGATAGAAAATGAAGTGCATTTGACATGCCTTGTGATATGTAGGTGTGAGTGGATGTCGTGACAGCCCAAGAGCAACAATCATGAGTACTACATCATCTTAGCATTATGACCATGGAGATGGTAACATTCTTAGATATAATGGGGCTACTTCACATGGCACAGATGCTAGTGATTTGATCCAATAGAGCCTATTTGTCAGCATAAATCAAGGTTGGCATTCTAAGATTTTAACTTTCTACCTTTTGATAGGTGAGGCCATGGTGACTCTTGAGGATGTGTGGTAGATTATACAACTACTGATTTGAGGTCCTAAGATCTAGTGGATGTGGCATGGTAGGCTAGCCATGTCAGAGGATTTGATTAGTATCTGGACATAGTGATTGAGGGTGGGGCCACATAGTGATTGAGGGCGGGGCCATTAATATTGATGCACTAGAGGACCTAACATTCCCATTAGATGTCATTCCCAGAGGTGGTGAAGTCATGGAAGCAATAGTAGAAACCCTAAGAGGGGATGGAGGATAGAGATAATATTTATTATCAGTACAGGGACATGTTACTCCTCCACCACCACATACATCAATGATTATAGAGGTGGTGATTTTGATGGAGATTATTAATGACATCTTATTGCCTGCCAAGAGTGGTTGGTTATTTTAGATTGTCCTGATAGGAGTGATATGAGATATGTTAGACTTGACCACTTATTTTGCATGGGGCCTCATGGTATTAACTCACTTGTATCAAAATATTCACATGATAGCCTACCAAAGTGGTAGGAACATTGGGCTGAGTACATTGTTGTAGGTGGGCCTGAGAGCACATTGTTATTGAATGACTGGTTGGTTAGAGATTACATCAAGGCGCCTAGGACCCATTATATTTTGGTTGGTATCAAATAAGAGCTAGGCTTTGAGGCCCAAAATGGGATTTTTAATTCTATCATCAAGCCATAGATGAGATGGTAGATAAGAACTTTATCTGGTGGTCATATAGGGTAGTATACTTTGGATGGGTATAGTATGGATTTTTGACCCAATATATGATCACGTCATGCTATATCATAGGGTGACATGATTTCATAGTGGAGTGGTACATGCATGATCAAGTGCAGTGATAATTTGAGTTCTAACAGGATGTACCTGATGAACCACACTTTTTTTCACATGTTATCAGAGAGACTAGGGAGTGGGGGCCACCCATCTCTAAGACAAAGGCAATCATGAATTACCTATCCCTTCAACTAGTGGTATGGGAATACATAAGAGGCATAATATATGCCTATGTGGTATGGTGGGCATCTTGCATTTACATGATTGATACGAACCTAGCCTCAATAACCAATAAAACATCATAGGAGGGTTAAGTAGAGGCATGCACTAATACAAGGTCTTTCAGTGGTACATGCACAAATACATGTATAGGCCCAAATACGGTAGTTTGTACCATATGTTACTCCATAACATATTGTATAGGTGTTGGTATAATAGGTTACATATAAGGCTTTATAGATTCCTATGAAATAAGTTGAATAACATGATTTACAGGCCTTAAAAACATAGTTCATACCTCTTGTGCTATATTTTGGGTTAGATACTAAAGATAACCAGGATGGGGCTATTGATAGAGGTGGAGGACAAGATCCTCCCTTAGATACAAAATGATAGAGGCTACCATGGAGGGTTCTGGGCAAGGTATAGATGAGATAGGGCCTTGAGGACCACTAGATGAATGGAGGATCATGCCTTCATAGAGAGACTATAGAGGGAGATTAATGCTAGATTAACAAAGATTGTAGACCTTGAGCAAGATGTGGTAGTGATAGAGGCTGAGATAAAAACAACCCAAGGAAAGACCACAACACTATAGAGGAAAGTCACCCAAATGACCATTCTTTAGGGATAACTCATGATGCATGATGTAGAGCTTGTGATAAGGATTAGTGAGTGGAACATGGCTCATGTAAAGTGAGATACTAATGCATATGTTCATAGGCTCCATGAGAGGTGAGATGAGGCTTGAAAAATTATGTTTAATCAGGGCTTGGACAAGTTACTAGTTGATGTGGTCCAAGCCAAGGATGATGCCCTACAAGCAAAGGATGAAGTGGCCTACTACCAGAGTTAATATGAGTCAGCTATGCCAGTATAGGGCATGGCTCCTTCTTTCATAGAGTAAAATTGGAGCCATAGGACCAATCATACCTCTATATCATGCCACATGATGTATTTAGATGGATTAGTGGCACAAAATGCACCACAACAAAGGGTTAAGGGGCCACCACCATAATGTCTACTGGTGTTAGATACTGGGCAAAGGTTTTACCAGAGTCCTCCCAGAGATGGATAGAGTTAGAGCTGATATTTTGGCTATAGCTATACAATTTTGATATGTATAATATGTATATACTCTTGTAATGTATAAAGCTTTGATTTTGAGATATATATGACATTCATTTTTTGGATTACAACTTATACACAGGTTTTGATATTCTTTTGGTATATGTGATGCTACTTTTATTTTGATGAGATGTTAGATGTAGAATATGGACATTGATGTTATTAGTTTTGTCATGATTCTATCATCTTGATTTTTAGTTGATATTGCACTTGTGTTTGTTTTAGATAATAAATGTGAATGAATGGAATAATGATATATCATTTCCTTCATGGATGTGATATGCAATATGACTAGTTTTCATACACTTATTTTAGAGATGCACGTCCCTAATTAGAATAGAGATAATTGTGTTGATTTAAATTTTGTCATGTGATTACAATTATGGAAGGTGTAATGACATCTTGATTATGCATGTGATAGATAGATCATGCTTGGAGAGATGTTCTCGGCTCAACATTGTAGATAAAACTTGAGAACTTAGTTTTTAATTTTACAAATGATAATATGGATCATAAGTATGAATGAATTATGATAACAATTTTTGTTAATTACATAGGGACTAGTTCAAGTACATATATCTATAACCCAATATCATGATATAGAACACCAAGACCTAAGTGTATAACACAATGCATTTTGAACAATGTTAACCCCAAAAATAGTTTAAATATAAGTGTAAACAAATTAAGCCAAAGATATGAAGAAACATGATTTACATGTAAAATATGTTATATTATACACAAATAATAAAATAAGTAAAATTTTAAACAAACATGCAAACAACCATACAAATCAAACACATAAAAACACAATGTAAAAAGATAAAACACAACCAAGTAATCGATAATTGTGCATGTGTGATTGGAAAGGCATTATGCTAGGAAATTTGGCCCTTAATCCAATGGGAAAATGGATAGGATAAGGTGATGATTAGGCCTAAAAAATGAGGAATAGAAGAATAAGGAAAGGGTGGCTGAGTTGCCCCCAAATGCCCCATGTAAATGGATGTTGCCTACATAGTCTGTATGGACCTCAAGCCAAATGTAGTTCTCCCAAAAAGTGGGAAAGAAGAAAAGTGATGACAAGGAGAGGAAAGTGATTTGTAGAGGAAAAAAGGAATGACATGTAAAATTGTGAGAGCATAAGACAATGGTTTCTCACAAAATAGTGAGACCATAAGGCATTTATTTCTTGCAAAATGGTGAGAACATAGAATAATGGTTACTTACAAAATAATGAGAGCATAAAAAATGGTTGCTTGAAAAATGGTAAGAGCGTAGAACAATGGTTTCTTGTAAAATGGAGAGAGCATAGAGAAAATGGAAAGAAATGGGAATGATAGTGGTCGAGCTAACTCGAGATAATCGATGCATCTAATCCTTGCCTACATAGTCTATATGGACCTGTGGCCAATGTATTTATAATAAAAATGGGAGGATGATGAATAAGTGGATAGGAATGATTGGAAATGATCAAGATTGGATAAGAGGTTCTCACCCAGAAAAAGAATAAGAGCCACCAGTAAAAAAGATGGCAGGAGGTTCAAATATTTTATGGCTTTATATCTCTTTTTGGATATTCAAGTCCCTTTTTAAATTTTGATTTTTAGGATTTTGGGATTTTTCAATGTTTTTAGGTTTTTTAAAATAAGGAAAGCAAGGGAATATTCACAAATGTTCAAGGAACTAGATATCAAAGGAAAAAAATATTGGATAGGGGATCAAACAATAGCGAAAATAGTTACAACAGTAGCTCTACAAACCAACAATAAATTTGAAGAAAAAGAGTAACACACAACATAAAATAGGAATAGGAAGTAATGTAATAGGGGAGGTAATATGGGGAATAATTAGAAGAGGCAAAGATAAGCTATCTCAAGGAACTACCAAGCAGGAAAACCATATTGAAGTACCCTGATACACTTGTCTACAAAGAGGCTACTGAAGTTGATCAATCTAAAATGCTTATGGAAATGCTATCTGAATATGCATGTAGTACCCATTATTTGTAATCAAAATCATGACGGTAGTAGGAAATGAGAATAAGGACAATAATTAACTAGGGTAAGGAAGAGGAAAGACAAGAGAAAATATAAATGGAAGCAAAATAGATGCCCCCAAGTAAGGGTCCTCATAGACAATGTTCAACCAAATCAAGCGTAGAAGTGGTTGAGATGTATAATATTCATGGGATCTTATAGATTGTACCTATTTGGTGTAGCCAACCACTATGCACTGGAAGCATAGTTTGATGTAATAATATAAGGACCTAGCCAATTAGAATGAAATTTGCCCTTTTTACATTTTGCATTAGTATTCTTCTGATTTTCCTTCAACACTAAATCACCAACTTGAAATTATCTAGGAAAAATATGCTAGTTTTAACTACAAAAACTTATTTTGATAAGATTGTAAATGGTTTACATTAGCTAACTATTTCTCATCTATGAGATCTAACTCTTACAATTTGGGGACTCAGTAGTCTTCATCATCAATAATATTCTACGAGGAGATTTGCAGAGAGGGCAACTTAATCTCTATAAAGATGATAACCTCAGATCCAAATACTAAATAATATGGTGTGGCACCTATAGGTGTGTGATTGTTAGTTTGGTAAACCCACAAGGCTGGGAATAATTGTAAGTGCCAATTGTAGCCAACATCATTAATAATCTTTTAAAGAATATTAACAATGGTTTTATTAAATACCTCAGATTGGATGTTGCCTTTGGGGAATTATGGTGTGGATCTTTTATGTTTAGTATGGAAATGGGTATAGAGGGATTTTACATCCTTATTTTTAAATGATCCACCATTATTAGATGTAATGGTGGAGGGAATGCCATAGTGGCATATGAGGTGGTGATATATGAACTTGGAAATTTGCTTTCTAGTTATGTAGGTGAGAGGAATGGACTCTATTCAATTAGTAAAATATTCCATTATAGTTAGGATATGCTTGTGACCATCAGAGGAAGTGGGGTTTATTTTCCCTATAAGATCAAGTCCCATGTTGAAAACAACCAAGGATTTGTAATCAATTGAAGTGCTCTTGAAGGAGCATGAATCAAATCACTGTGTTTTTATAGGAAATACACTTCTTGACATACTTGTAGGTGTCAACTTCTATTGTTGGCCAATATTACCATGTGTGAATAATTTTATTATCCAGGACCATACCACTGGTGTGGGCCCCACAAATTCCTTTGTGTATATCTTTAAGTGCTAATTCAAATTCTCCTGAAGTTAAAAAATGAAGTAGTGTTCCATCATAACCTCTATGATAGAGTGTGCTACCAAATAAGGTGTAATAAGAGGTATTGTGGATGAAGGTTTTGTGTTGGTTACATGATAGGTTAGCAGGGAGAATTTGATCTTAGCGATAGGTGTATAGGTCTTGGTACCAAGGGGGATTGGGATGAACAATGTCACATACCATCATAGAATCTGATTGTACATGAGCCAATTGAAGAATGTTATCGATAAAAAATTGGCACTCTTTGACATTTTTGGCCACTGCTGTCATGGAGCCAATTGTTGCCATTGCATTTATTGATTTATTAGTGGCATGCAGTATCTGCTCAAACTGAAGAGATTCAAAATGTTGTTTAAGGTTTTCCTCCATGCCTTTATAAGGCATTAATTACTCATATCTAATTTGACTAATGATTAATTAGGAATCCCCATATACCATCAACTACTTAATGTTCCACTATACCATGAGGCAAAGTCCTATAATGAGTGCCTCATATTTTACCATATTGTTGGTGCAATGAAAACTAATGTGAAAGGACTTGGGAATGATATATCCTTATATAATAATAAGTAAAATACCAGCCCCAGATCCATGAGAGGTAAAATAACCATCAAAATAATATTTATACCATTTGGACTCAAGAGCTACTTTATCCAGAGTCAATATCAACTCATCTAGGAAATCAAAAGTGAGTGGCTTGGTGTCTAAGAGTCCTAAGAGCTTTAAAAAGTTGATATGTAATAAATTTCCCCTTAATGGATTTATGGTTCTAATACTCAACATCAAACTCACTTTTAAACAATACCCACTTGGCCATGTGACCAGTTAAAGTTGCTTTGGTTAATAGATACTTGAGGGGATCAATCTTGACTATAACAATGGTTTTGTTATGTAACATACATTGTCACATTTATTAAGAAGAGAACACCATTGCTAAACAAACCTTTTTAGTTGGAAAATAAATGTGTTCATGAGCCACAAGGGTCCTGATCAAATAATAAACTACATTCTCCTTATCCTATTCATCATGCTGGGCCAAAAGTGACCCTAGTGCATGATCAATAGCTGATATGTAAAGAAGTAATGACTTCCCTAGCATGGGCAGGGTTAACATTGGTGGATTAGCCAAATAGGTTTTTCATTTTTTAAAATCTTTTTCAAACGCTGTGTTCCACTAGAAAGCAACACCTTTCTTTAAATGGTGAGTGAAATGATGACACTGATCTATAATTTGTGATATAAACTAATGAATAAATTGAATCTTAGCTTAAAAATTATGGAGTTGCTTCAAGGTAGAAGGAGGAGGCATTTACATGATGGCCATGACCTTTTCATGATTGAATTCAATACCCTTGTAAGATACAAGGAATCCTAGTAATTTTATAGAAGTGACTCCAAAGACACACTGCTTAGAATTGAGGCATACCTTATACTCACAAAATCTCTCAAATATTCTTCGTAATACTTCAAGATGTCCTGAATGTGTTTTTGAATTTGATAGAATGCTATCCATGTAGTCAACAATAATATCATGCATCATGTCATGGAAGATGATAGTCATGGCATGTTGATAAGTTACACCTACATTTTTCAAGACAAATGGCATGACTTGATAAAAAATGTCCCCCATGAAGTGGTGAATGCTATCTTGCACTGGTCTTCAAGTGAAATTTTTATTTGGTTGCATTCTGAGAAGTCATCTATGAGGGATAACATCTCATACCCTACAATTTAATTGATGATCATGTCTATATTTGGCAAGGGGAAGTCATCCTTATGGAAAACCTTGTTGATATCTCTGAAATCAGTACACAAGTGAATCCCTTGTGGTTTCTTGCTTACTGGAATAATGTTTAGGATCTATTCTGAGTAATCTAATAGCCTAATAAAACCTAATCCTAATATTTTTTATAACTCTTTATTAACCAAGATAATAATATGTGGATGTATTTTTTGTAGCTTTTGTTTGATTAGCTTAGCCTTTGGGTGTACAACAAGATGTTATACTACCAAATATGGATCCAAACCTGGCATGTTTACATAGGAATATGCAAAGATGTCATTGAACTCCTTCAAAATAATAATAATGAATTCACACTCCTCAGTAGTGAGGGACATGCATAGCTTAACCACCCTTGGATCATCATAAGTGCTGATATTTACTTCAGTGATGTTATCCACAAGGAGTATGGAACCATATTCAAGAATAATTGGTAATGAGGGAAATTAATCTTCTTATGCTATTTGTGAGCCACATGACTCTCACATGTAATAATAATTAGAATCAGCCATGTCTGGCAATGGCCAATTGATAAATGTCTTTGGAAAGTCTTAAACTAATCACTTAAAGACCTTATGTTTCTTTGAATTGATATCAGATCCCAATGGGCAATGTGAACCTATAAGAATCTATGATACCTGAGGAGGCAAGTGAACTTCCCCATACAAGGGAACATGAACTAGGGTTTCACCAATGAACTTATATTTTTTTTAATTTTTCCTTGATCCAAAGGTGCCTCAAAGAGGTTTTCACCAGAAGATATCAATGCCTTATAATTTATGTGACTAAGGAAGTTCACCTACTCTCTAAAGTACATGGCAGGATCCAATGTGAAGTCAAATCCTTGTTTATGATCAACAATTGGCAATCCATCTTTGAGGCCCATGAAGTCATAAATTGCCTCCTCATTCTAAAACTCATCTATTGGCATAATAGAATCTTGTTGGTCCCAATCAATTATGTTGGGATAATGGAGGGAAAGGGGAACATGGGCTAGATGGTAAGAATGGAATTGGTATCAAATATGTTGGTATTGATGAGCTCATAATATTTGATATAATGGGACGTTGTGTCACTGTCAAGAGTTTCATTGTCAATTGATAAAGTGGTATCACTCTCAAAATCCAAGGGGTCATGTCCAGGTGGTGTGAATCCAAGACCTTGATTTCCTATATGTTTTTATATAGGGATAAGTTCAAGAATTACTTGTTCCTTTACCTTTGGACCTTTACCTTTATAGTCTTGATTGTCTATGATTCTATTAGGAATGGGGTATTTGGTGTTATGAAAGCACATAGCAAAACCATCATCATATAACCAAGACCCTTCAAAACTTGTGAGTTGGTCTTGATTTAGTGAGGTATCTTTAAGAAACACAAGTAGCTATTTATGAAGAGAATCAATTTTATTTTTCCATATCATATTGGGTTTGCCAAGAGTTTGTATAACTTTGGGTCTTCCATGGGATTTGGGAGATTTGGACAGTTTTACAATGTGAAAAGCATCATGGTGGCAATGCTCATATCTTTAATGGTAAAGTGAGATGAGATTGATAGAGGAGGTGGATGCAAGGTCACTTGGGTCAATATAATTAGATTTAAGAGATTCAAGGACTATTTGTTTATTCATTTTTTCTAAAAACTCAATGCTAGGACAATAATTTTAGTTTCCATATTCAACTTATATCTTTTTACAATATTGGTATGGCTGAAAATCACTAGGACTAGTGACCTCTAATCAAAATGAGGGAATATGATACATTGGTGTAGCATAGAAGGGACTGACCGTACTTCATGGATCTAAGGATGACTAATAAACAAATTATATGGTATCTCTATATCAATTACATGATAAAGGGTGTCATGGGTAACAAGCCCAATAATTATTGGTAGATAAATGGTGCCTACTGACTCTTGCTCTGTATTGTCATAAGATTTGACAGTGATAATATATGGATACATATCTATTTCTCTATATCCCAAGTGTTTGATCAATTTTAAAGAATCTATATTCAACTTTGAACCATTATCTATGAGAACTTACTTGGTTTTATGGTAGGAAATGATGGCTTCAATGTACAAAGGATAATTATGTAAGGGACCAAGTGATGACGTATCACTTTAATCAAATGTAAGTTGTTTCCCTAGGGACAAATGTCCCACAAGTGTTTTAAATTAGGTAGGATCAATTCCATTTGGTATCTTAGACTGTTAGAGAAGGTCATTCAATATTTCTATGTGAACTTCAATCGTACACAATAGATCCATGATGTAAATTTGCATAGGTGTTTTATTTAATTATTCACTAATATTTATTGATTTTCGATGGGTGGAAGAGATGGTTTAGTTTTTTAAGGAACAAATCCTTGAATGGGTTGGCAGTGTAATATGGCAAAGGGCCTTAGAGAGTAACTAAAAAATGTCTAGTTGTAACTATGCAATTTAAATTTAGGAGGGAATTACCCAAATTAGAGGAATTAGGTGATAGGCCATACCATAAATAATAATATGTGATGGTCGAGGCAAAACCAAGATGTTTTGACTCGGTGGGGAATTAATTAAGGATGAAGGTGGAGGTCCTAAAATAGAAGTACTATCAACTTGATGAGTGTTAAATGGTGGATGATGAATGACCTTAATAATAACAACATTGTTACTGGTAACACTTCCCATAACATTGCCATAATCATATGGGACATTATGATAACCAATTTGGTTGGCTTGGGCATCATGATCTTGAATATGATTAAATTAATTTTGATTCTAGCCTTGATTTTGATTTTGATTATTACTTTGATACTGATTATTATGCTTTGGGAAGGGATGTTTATAGATACCCATGTTTTGATTGGCATTGGTAGCACTCTTTTCCAACTCAATTTATCCATTTTCAAGTAGATATTAAATGAAATGTTAGAGTTTCACACATCTATAGATCACATGGCCTTTGACATGATGATAATAACTATATTCATTCTCTCAAATCATGTTGGCTTGGGATGAACCTTTGAAAAAGATTTTGGAATTGGATAAACAATCATATTAGCCACAACCAAATTTTAAAATACTACCTCAATGGACTCAACAAGATCATTGAAAACCCTATTATGAAATTATCCCCTTTGTGAGGGTGCTCTTTTCAATGTGAGTGGTGGATTAGGTTGTGAATATTGAGCAGGTGATGGTTGCACCATTTACAAATGTCTTGATTTCATGACTCCATTACCAACCATGTTCTTATTTTTGTTAAAGGCCATGGGTTTATTAGTTGTGAATGATGGAGTTGATGTTTGAGGTTGGGTTAGTGGTTGAGCTTGAGAGTATATCTTGACCCTTTATCAATAAGCAATTTTTTAATCTGCACCCCCTTGTCTATAATCTCTTCAATTGTGTTTTCAAAATGGATCCTTAGGTCATAGGCTACTTCAACATTTAGATTATGTTTAAAAGTACTAGATACTTACTTATCAGGGAAATTATGTGAGAAATGACTAGCTAGGGCCATCCATATTTTCAAGAACATATGACACAAATCAACCATGATATTTAGTATTACACAAATCAACCATGGTCAACTCGTGTCCTATGTTGTATGAGAAATGTTTGACAATTTTTCTGATAGATCATCAAAAGTGGTGACTGATCCCTTTGGCAGATGGAGGAACCATTCCAATGCTTGTCCATCCAAACTACATAGAAAAAAAAGCAAGTAAATAATATTGAAATCCACCTCTTGACATGCGATAAAGAATGCCTATTTATGTTCCCTTGGATCACCTTTCACTTTATATTTATCAAACTTAGGTAGCTTAAAATGAGGTGGGAAGGGCACTTGAAGGAAACTCATGTAAAAAAAGTAAGGACATATGTAGTCAAACTCATACTTCTTACTTTGATTTCCTACTTGAAGCCCTAAAACTATTTCTTTCATTTCATTCCATTCTTGGAGGTTGGTATCATTTTGGGATGGAAGGAATGCATTTTTCTAGGCATTCAGAAGTTGATTGGCTTGGGTGGTATTGGTATGAGTAGAGATGGATCCCCTTTGTGTAGTTATATTAGGGATATTAACCCTATAAACATAATTATAAGTTTGATAAGGGATTTGCTATTGGCTTGAATTTAGAAGAGGATTGTCAAGGCATTAATTTAGAGGAATCTATTGTAATGATTAGGCACTTATTGTGGAAATAAGGGGAGTTGCTATGAATTATGAGGAATCCACTACTATAAATTAGCATAAACCTACTATTGGTTTAAACAAATTCATTGTAAATTATAAGATATTTATTTTTGTGAATCAAGTAATTTGTGTTGTAAATTACCCACCGTTTGTTGTGGTGGTGTATTTTTAACTTGTTACTGTGAATCATTGGGTACTTTTTGTGTATTAGGAAGGACTTCTTGATGATTGAATAAGGTATGCTTCATATTATCTATAACTTATTATGAATAAATTAGTGGAAGTACATGCTCAAAAGTAGGTAATGAATCCACATTAGATGTAGGATTGGCTAAAGGTTCTTATGGTTTATCTAGCAGTTGGGTTTCGCTTGTGAATGAGGAATTGTTAAACAAAGTTGTATCTAGAGAAGCTATCAAATCAGTTATAATTTGATCTACATAATGTTTAATAATATGTTTTATTATGGAAGCAATAATTTGTCCATGTTGGGATGGGTTAATAAGTTGACCTTTTCCTTTTCTAGACAATGCAATGACTAGTTTTGAACTATGAATAAGAGACTGAGATTGGATAATAGTTAACTCTTAGGGTATCTCCTCCACCTAAAAAAGATTATGTAATTATTCTATGGGAAAATTAGGTGGGATTTTAGCTCCAAATTCTATCAATATTAAAAGAGCTTCATATTTGTCTTATGAGAATTGATTTTCCACTTGGTTTTGACTAAATACTACAATGGTGGGGAGATCCTCAAACACAGTTCATATTTCCTCTCCATCCTCATTATTTTAAAAATTTATAGGATACCTAAGTGGATAATAATTTTTTTTCTCCTTTAAATAAGGACCATAATAAATCCAACTACTAGTGTATCTAAAAAGATAATGATTGGATCGTTCAAATATGTAGAATCTCATGTGTTGACAATAAAGAACATCATAAAAAGAGAGATCTATAAAAAAAAGGGTTATAAATTGATATGCAAAACAAATAATAATATATCATATATTGCATACAAAATTATTCTATATTATTACAAATGAGAATCCTTGCATATATAGACAAGTACAAATAAGGAGTAAAACATCCTAATCAATGTGGGATAAATCCACAATAGGAAAAATACAAAAAACACCTAGTAAACATGAGTAACCTAATCTAATACCCCCCCTCAAGTGAATCTAGGGGATAAAAATATCTAAAAATAAAGTGGCATATCCATAGTATGAGACCTAACAATAAGGCCTAATTAAGGACTCATGTACAATATATCCATGAAGTGGAAAAAGGGAGAAAACCCATAGGAAACAACCCCCCCCTAAAATGATGTAAAAGAAGGAAGGAAGGACTTCATATAAAATTACCATAAGCAAAACTATTGTCAATACTAAAGCTATCAATAATCCAAGTCAGTATCGCAATATGACCAATGTCGATGTTGAGATCTTCAACTATAAGATTGTAGAATCTCCATCCGCATCAAACAATGTTTCTTTATTTTTCCAAAAGAATAAAATGAATGGTGTAATGGAAGTAACTCATTCCACAATGGAATATGAAGGAGGTAGAAATACAAAGATCTCTAAATCACATGAAAATATGAAGTGTGGCATATGTATGGCAAGATCATGCACAAGAATTGGATGTAATGCCACAAAAGTGAACTAATCAGAAGAAATACATGGAACATTCACTGAAAGAATGTCCATACTAAGTGGAGCATAATGCTCAACAAGTGTACTCTCATTGGAACTAGTAGAGTCCTTCAAAGTGATAATATATGGTGGCTCAACATCTTGCATAAGAATAAAGGTAGGTTTTGAAAATAGACAACCTAAGTCTGATAGAAACTCATCCCATAGAGGTGGCTCAATAAAAGGAAAAGAAATGTCTATCAAGAATGTGTCATCACAAGAAATTGTAGTAGGAGGAGAGAGTACATCATTAGAATAGAAAACATTATTGACAAGAGGAGAAGGAGATGAAGATGCATCATTTATGTCATACTCAAAATATAAATCCTCACTAATAGGAGGATAAGGAAGTGAAATAGTAGATGGAGTTAGAGAGGGTCTATAAAACCCAAAAGGCTCAATATCCTCGTCAAATAAGACCAAAATAACATCCCAAACTTCCTTTGGTGACATGACATCCATAATATTAATGTATAAGCTATCTAAAACATTGAGGCGAATCAAGTGAAGAGCCTCATATTGCATGAATGCAATCCAGGCAAGATCTTCCTCATCTATGAAGTTTGTAAGGTCACTAAGTACCATTCTCCAAAAGCCTTTCTATTGAAGACATATATTCATTTTTTATTTCAAATTAGTATAATTTTTGGTATTGAGGGAATCCATTGTCAAAATACAAGGAATAAGAAAGAATGATCCCCCTAAATAACAACTCCTGATTCAAAGAATGACAAAAAACAAATACACTCCTAAAAATGTGCAAGCCCCCCTAAATTTGACACTTTATAATTGAGTGTGTTTTACAATATAAATGACTCCAATGGATGGAGAATCAAAAAATATACACTTTGGAAAAAAATAGAACTCAATTTCGAGTCACGATTCAAAAGTTATAGCTTTTAAAAAGTTCCTCATCATTAAAATGGGTCAAAAATAAAATTGACCAAAAAATATTAAATGCTCGGAGAAAATTAATTTTTTTCTACTAGATCTAGAAAAATTATATTTGAAGGAAATTTGTAGCAAAGGAAAAAAACAATCTTCCATGCTGATTTTTCATTTTAAATACAAGATCTATTTTTTTCCCTTGATCGTGTATTAAAAAATCATAGAAAAATAGATTCACAAGGGCCACTTTAGAGCCTCATATCTCCTTGAAAATTGATATGAATCTTTACTATGACCACTTTATGAAAACCCCATGAAGTCCTCTTCCCAAAAATGAAATAATTTTCTGAATCAGACACATGTGTGAGGAGAAAACTAATCTACAAGATAGTCATAATTTAATATTTTTTTTGTAAATTTCTCCAAAAAAATATATGCCCAACACAATAGAGAACATGACAAGATACAAACTAGGGACACTTAGGATTTAGATATGGATAATGAAAATAAAACTAGATATATGCAAAAAAACTTTGCAATAACAAACTCTCAAATGGATGGCTGCAACACCTACCGCTCTGATACCATGAAAGGAATGATGACTATATCATCCCAAGCAATAAAATATCAGGTGTTGACAACAAAGAACATCACAAATATATATATATATATATATATATATATATATATATATATATATATATATATATATATATATATAAGGGTTGAAAAATGATATGGAGAACAAAGTAACAAATATAGTATATTACATCCAAACTTCTATATTGTTACAAATGAGAAGCCTTGCATATATAAGCAAGTACAAACAAGGAGCAAATCATCCTAACCAATGTGAGATAAATTCACAATAGGAAAAATATAAAAAATATATAGTAAACATGAGTAACCTACTGTAAAAGTATCTAGACATATATGAACTAAACATTAAATGGATAAGGGTTTGAAATCAAATTAGACTTTGGTCGACTTTTGAATCACTTTGACCTTTTGAAAGTTTTTGACTTTGGTTGGCTTTTGATTCTAATTTTGAATTTAGAATAGGAATGGAATTGAATATGGTTTGACCTTAAAGTTTGATTCACACAAAAATTGATTTGAACTTGAATTAAAATGGGCAAGATAATAGTGACAAATGGGCAAAACTTGGTTCCAAATTGGAAGGCACAAAGGCTTTGGAATGTACAAAGGGTAACTTGAAATGTGGACAACATAACGCCATAGTGTGTAAATATGTGAACATAGGTTTTTGGACTTTAGGTTTAAAAACTTGACATGTTGTTTAATACGAGCAGATTTTTGACACAACAATCAAGTATTAACACACAAGCATTACGACTCTACTTTAATAATTGACACAAGATTACAACACAATCACACATCCTTTGATATACTCGATTTTGAGAGGATTAAAAGTTTAATGATTCATTAAGTAATTAAATACAATTATGGTGGTGTTTTAATCCCATGCTTCTCTCAAAAGTTTGATGTGAAGGCAATATTTGGGGGCTAATACATTTGCACCCCTGCATCAATGAGAATTTCATGGTAAAAGAGGTTTATATTTTAAAATTTTCATTTAGATTTCTAGATGGTCCCTGAAGGGCTCAAATAGATCAATTGGACATTGAGGCTTAACATGATATTCTCCAAAGGGTCTTGTCCCTTCACAACAACTTCATCTTTAGGATTTTAGTGAAGTGCTACCAAAAAAATTCAAGCTCTGAGGGACATTTCAACTAAAGATCAACTGAGTGTAGCCTCAATTTATATACCCTATTAGATAATGGGGTTGGTATGTGCATTGGGGAATGAATTTTCAATCACCACACCCTAAGAAATCATAAGAAGGTGAGGAAGTCTACCCCATGTAGTCTAATAAAAATAAAAGAAATGAGTGTTTGTTTCTGATTCTCAGGACCCCAAAAATCAGAAAAAAAAAGAGCATACTCCAAACAACCTTTCTAGTAAATATGAAGCAAGTAACTTATGTGTTTTTTAATCACCTAAGATCCCTAAAGGGGGAAATGGGAGAGCAAAGACAAAATAGTTTACACAAACAAGTAGGCAAGCAACAATACATAAGTAAATAACACAAAATGTAAGTGGTTTTAGAGCACTAAATGAAATGTAGGTTATTTGCTTAAAAACCAAATAGAAATATGAGTGAATTTTACTTTATTAATTGTATGAAACAACTCCTTGAGATTAAAAAACTACAAGAAATAAGGTTAAGAGTTTAAAATATTTACTTGGTGAATAAAATAAGTTAGAATTATATAGTTTTTATCTCTCAAAAAAATCATACAGGGTAATCTCACCATTCTACAGGTCAATCTCTCCATTCTACAGGTCAATCCTACCATTCTGTAGTGAATAAAAAACATAGATTGGTGACCTCACTAATTAACAGGACCACCTCACTATTTCATAGGATGGGGTCACCATTTTCAATAAAATAACATCACAAAAATACAATTGCCTTAAGTGAGCTTGTTGATTAGTAGGCCATTCTCATTGATGCACAAGTCAATCTTGTTGTTTTATAGTGAATTAAAAATGCAGTCTTATCCGAGCTCATTGCTTAGTAGGTAATTATTGCCGATGATGTGAATCTATTATTTAATAGACCAATCTCACTGCTATGTAGGTCAAGTTCATCATTCCATACATCAATCTCATCGATCTATATAAACACATAAAGAAAATAAAATACAATAAAAGATGAAACTATCGATTTGTAGCTCAAACTCATTGTTCATAGGAGTGACCTCACTGATACATGGCGAAATCTCACTGATATGTAGAAGATATAACTTATAAAAAATTAGAGGAAAAAGGAAGAAATCAAGTTCAAATAATGATATGATTTCATAATTACAAGGTTAAGAAGGATTGGAAAGAGATTTGTGGGGTGCATCATCATCCCAATGGATGAGCTAAATGTAAACCATGATTATAATATAGGGGTTAGTTTCTTTGTTAGTATTCATAATAAAAAATAATCATGAAACATAACTTCTCATCCATGATTCATCAGAACGGGCAAGGTGTAACTAAGATAAACAAATAGAAAATCAATCAAAAGACTATTACCTTCCTCATGGATGCCATTACCTAGCTAGTACACATACAAGATTATGCTCGTATGTAAAACTCAAAGTCTTAATCATTGTTTTAGTGTATCTAATCGATCAAAATCTCTCCAAACACTATATGAAATGGTTTGTGGACTAATTGGAAGAAAATGGGTGAATATTTTGAGGTATTTCTATAGAGTTTCTTTATAGAAAAATCTTATTGAAAGGTCTTTGGTGACCTTTCTATTTATAGATTTTTTAGATGGATTATGACCATTGGATTAATATCAAGATGAGTGGCCACAATTTAATTCAATTTTGGAGGTAAATGTAATAAATATTTTGGAAAGAGGTTGAATTAATGAGGCATGGATTGCCTTAATATTGATATTTGTTTTCATTAATGCTTAGTACTTACCAAATTTATAGATGATGTCACAACTTAGATATTTGTTGAAGTTTTGAATATGACATAATTAGATATCAACGAATTTATATGGATTTTCCATTTAGACATTTGATTTGATTTATTAGGCTACTTAATCTCAATTAGCTTTTGGGTGCTATAAACAATATCAAAATTTGAATATTCGCTTTAGATAATTACCCAAAAATATTACTTACAAATTGGTAATTTGACTCGCACTAATTTAAACCTGAATATGATAGTTGGTTATGGTGTATTGAACTAATCATGGATGCACCAATATATTTTAAAAATTACACATGATGTGTGAGAAAAAATTAGAATATTTTAATGGTATTTTGGTCTAGTTTGTGCATTATTGTGAGAAGTCATTACAACTGACAATTTTGACACATAAGTGATAAAAATTGGATGTCTAAAAATACCACCTGCATACTATCATCTATGAGTAAGATTCCCCCAAATTAGTAAGGCCAATGGGTGGAGGAGAGTCCAACATCTTAATCTATGAAAAATGCTTGTATATCCTACATAACACTCATGTATACTAGTGAAATGCATGTGTGATATAGAAATAATATGCTATCTACTAATCATGAGATAAATAATATATTTCAAAAATGTAAACTAGATAGCTAATCATATTCAGGTCTTGATTTTAGATTTTTGATAATATTTGAATGTTTTTTGAGAATATATGATTTCTTTTTGTATTTTGATAATTTTAGAAGAAAACAAGTCTAGAATTGAAATGAGTCAAGGTGTCTTAAATATAAGGAAGGATAATAATATGGATAGTTCACAAAAAGTGTCAATGAAAGGTGTGCACTAGCAAGGAGCTGAATGGCTCAATTGGAGGAATTTTCCCCTATGGAATGTGAGATGTTATAAATCTATAGGAGACTAAAAAAATGTATGCAAGAAACTAACTATACATTATCATTTGGTCAAATGTACACTTGTCAAAAAATGTTGCATGTATGAACAATAGAGCTTAAAAATAAGATATTTTACATGGAAAACTAGAAAATGCATATTAATACTAAGTGAATAATATATAAATGGATAGAATTAGAGCTTTGTGTTCTAAAAATAAAATTTCTAATAAAACAAAGGCAAAGGACAATTTATACCAATAGGATAATAACACTGAACATTCTTATCGTATTATGGTTGATTATGTCATGTAGGAAAAATGATAAAATTTTGGAAAAAAATGTGCATGCCAATGGGATAATGTTACTATTGAGTGAGGTTGAACACTATTTTGAGACTGTCCAAACTTGGAAGGAAAAATAAGAGGGCCAAGTGGCCAAGAATTCTATAAAATCGGGCATAGAATAATGGATCAAGTGATCACAAATGCAAATAGATAGAAGAAGAAGATCCAGAAATCAAAAACCATGTACATTTAGGGGTTTTTATGGTTTTAAATTTTATTTAAATAATTTATATTTTAACAATGCATAAGTTATCCAATGATTCCATCTATATCAGAATCACCAGAATTAACAATGAGTGGTAAATGCCTTACCTTAGTTGAGTGAAAAGTATTTAATGTGCCAATATCAAAATCAAAACATGTCTCCTTTTCAGTGATAAAGCTATCCAAATGACTATTCATATGATCTTGAGTAGGAACCATGGATTTAGGAGATACAAGAGTATATGAAGTATCATGATAAGATGTAGAATATTGTGTCAATTGTTAGACCTCTTGAGATAGATGCTTAGGATATGTTATGAGTGTGTGTGATTTTTGCTAAGGAGATACCTTTTTTATATAACATTGCTTTTACTTCATTTGCACTTGAAATATTTTCACCTATTTATTAGGAAACTTTTACTTGGATGCCAAAATCAAGATTTTATTATAATTTTATACATCATTAAACTATGGTGGTGGATAAGGAGGAGGAGGTAACATATAATGTATAGGATGCTCATACTTTATCCATGAAATAGTAACAACTTGATTGCAATAGATATATTTAAATTATATATGAACCGTAGAATGCACATCACAATTTTTTTGCAACCATGGGTGTCCCAATATCATATCAAAGATTACATTTCATTATAAAACAAAAAATGGAGTGGATAGTATAACATGACCTACTTGTAGAGGTAACATAATATGGCTGAAAGTGGCTTGTTTTTTAGCATTGAAAGACTTAAAATTTTTAGTAGTTGCATGTATATCACTTTGTGTGTATCCTAATGAATTAATTAATGTAATAATACACACATTTTCACTTGATACATTATCAATTAGCACACTATGAATATGTTTTTGATCAATAAGATCTCTTATACACAAAATATGAAAACTAGATTCATCATCAATTATTTCAACATCATCAAAAAAAAATCATAGGATGTGATGCAACATTTAGAGTAATTGTACAAATAATACTATACAATGGGTGTTCATATGATGCATGAGGTGGATAAGCATTGTAAGTATGATGCAATTTGAAGTGTCTTTATTAGTTTCATTATCAGGAAACAAATCACCAAAAATTTTGAGCTAAGTATTGTCATTTTATTGAGGTTTTGTTTCCTTAATAGGGGAATCCACCTCAATGACATTATCATCAATAAGATCTTGAATGAGATGTCTGAGTTTATAACACTTGTTTTTAGAATGGCCATTGCATTGATGATAATAAAAATATGCATTTTTATCAAGGGATTTTATTTGTGGATTATTCATGTCAACTTCATATGGAGGAGGCAAAGTGATTTAGTGACATCGAATCAACTCTTGTAGAAATTTGTAAAGTGGTTATAATAATATAAAAAATATGTCATGGTTTATTGGATGAAACAAATGTTAGTAGGTTAATAAATAACATTGACTTGTATATTTACTTCTGTTTTAGTATCTTGTGTTTTAATTTTGTAAGATGGTTTGCTTTGATTTTTTTTGCTACAATGGAAATAGGTGCAAATGTGTACATAAGATTGTTCAAATTAAGAAGTTTTACTTCTCTATTTCTAATAGTATGACAAAGATCTTTGAATGATCTAAAATTATTAGAGTATTGACTAATGTAGGGGTGCAAGCAAACTTTGTTTGAATATGTATTGTAATTCATTTTTGGCTAGTATATTAGTTATTTTAGCCAACATAGTCATGTAACTAAGAACATGCTCACTAATAGGTTCATTAGCTCCTTGTTTGAGCTTAGAAATTTGTGCATATGAAAGTTTTTCATCAATATTGGTAGAAAAATGTTCGAGAAATAAATTAAATAATTTATTACATGCTTTCATAGATTGAGTAGGTAAATCATATAATCAACGTAAATCATAGTCTTTTAAGTTCTTTGGAAAGAGTTTAGTTAGAAATTTATCATCAAATGCATAATCTAAACATGTTGCATGAAAAGATCTTAAATGTTGTCCATGATCTCAGTTGTCCTCATATAAAATAAGCTTAGGAGATAAAAATTCAGTAGGCAAAGGATAAGATGAAATATGATGTGCTAAAGGATTATGAATTAAAGCATGGGAATCCAATGATTGGATATATTTTAGGATGCCTTGCTCTAATTGTAATATCTTAGCTTACAGAGATATAACTACTTGCTCAAGGGGTTATTAAGTAAATGTGGTATGTTGTGTAGTATACATAGTTATCAAATGATTATAATAACTCACTTTGTTAGGCATGGTCATGGAAATATGATGTAAGCAATGGGTTGCCCCTAAACTTAAAGATGTGGATGGAATAACATGTTCAACCATGATAGTGGCCACACTTGTGGTAGTGTGTACAATGGGTTGATCAACATAATCATTTGGTTCTTGAGATGAAGTAACATTTGCATGGTTTTTTTATTCTTGTTGTGCTATGAATAGTAAGGACTCAATATATTCTAGATGGGCATCAAGGTATTGACTAAACTCTTTGGCGTATGTATTATCAAACTAGTTATTGAGTGACTTTAGATTCATTGATTTTATCAATTTCTTTGGCCATAATAGCTCCATCAAGAGGGTGTAAAGCATAAGAGAAATCATATTTGCATATTCCATGTACAATGTTGAAATATTCGAGTTGTAATTGTGTGTCATTTTAGATCACATTGATCCAAAAACACTCACATAGTTACAACCAGAAGCTTTCAACATGGTGTGAAGTAATTAATTTAGCATCCATAGTAAGTATATTAACAAGAAAATAGATTTAATTTGGTTTTTGAAACCTTAAAAGGTTTAAAACCTCTGTAAGATCTAGAGTTTTACAAGGTTCTATCAACACATGGGTTCACCAAATGTTTTCTATGAATTTGAATTAATATTGTAATAAATCCTAAATTGGATAAATGGAATATAACAAGGGAGGAAGCTGTAAATATAGTCCTAAACAAAAAAATAAAGATAAATTATTGAAGTATAAAAATAAAAATAAAAATGAACAAGGTTAAATTATACAAAATAGATATGGAATTGAATTTTTGCATTATCATGTGAATGCATAGGAAAATAGAGTTAATGAACATAAATAATATAGAACCCAAAAAAATGCCAGAATTTGATTCTGAGTGTCCTCAAGGAGAGGAACACCTAATAGGATATGAGAGATGGTCGCTGCCATCCCTATCTATCGGTTTTGTCTTTTTTTAGAAAATTAAAATTTTTAGCACAATCATGTATGATAGTGAAAATTAGGTCTTCTTATGCTGATTTTATCTTTGAAAACTATGTATATACATGTATATTATTTTTTAAATTTACAAACCCTAGCTTTGTGTCACAAGGAGATAAACAAGTGTGAATGAGGAAAAAGGGGTTAGTGCTTAGAATTGTGATAGACCTTAACACCCCACTATGCTAAGTGTTTCCTACATACTAATACTCTAAAGAGAGATCAAACCTCCATGTATTTATCTCACCTAAGTGCTTTATGAAATCATGTTCATTTGACTATATGAATGCATCTATAATTAATATGAATACTTGATCATGCTTAGTTATGGATGTATAAAACTAAATTCAGACTTTGGATCATGACTATTTGAAGTGATTGAAAACTAATTTGGGAAGAAGAGGGAAATTTTGTTCAATGTGCACTTGTATAGAGAAGATCTTATGATAGGATTGATAAGCTTTCCAAGATCCCCGTAATGAATGGATTTATTATTCTTTTATAATGGTTTAATTGGGAAAAATACCTATTACAAAGTTTATAAACTTTAAAAATGAACCTAAAGATACTTTCCTTTTTAAAAATTTGACTATTTGGGTGAAAGGTCAAGATTAACAAACATGGACATGAATGATGAGTGTTCCTATCCCTTTGGGAAAGGTGTTAAGTTTTGAGTATGAGTCAAAGCATACAAATGCATAAAGGTGTTTTCAACACTAATATCATTTATGCAGGTGATAGTATATGGCCTTATTGTGAAAGAAGGTATTCTCTTATGCTTATGATAGGTTAAATTGGAGAAAAAGTGTCAATTAAGTAAACATGTCACTTAATGGTAAAAAATGGATAAAATAGGCATGACAAATTATTCATGACCAAATTTAGGTTACTATAAGATTTTATCCATAATCCACATAGTTCAAATGTCCTACCTTCAAAATTAAAGTGCATGAAAATTTATTAGAAATTAATCTCTATTGTGATTAAAGTTTTGAGCCATTGGAATCCTAAAACAATGTTTCCCCACCCATGGGAATAATGAGCATAGGAGAATCTAGCCTGTAGTCTCCCATAGCAAGTTTAATACTATGACATTTTATAGAACAATTGATTGTTCCACCATTTGTAATCATGGCCTAAAATTTATGAGTTAGGTAAATTAAATAGTTTAAATGAGTAGCCAACTTACTGTTGATGAAGTTATGTGTGTTCCCTGAATCTATCAACAATGTCACCTTTTATTTTTTAAGAAAACCCACAACCTTAAGGGTTTGAGGAATAATAATACCTAAATGTGCATGACATGAGATAATAGGTTGGGAATATTTAGATTCTTCCTTTGTCTCTTCCTCACTCTCACCTGAGGTGTCATCATCTTATTCATCTTCATTGGCTCCTTGAATGAAGAATAAATTCTTCTTAGCAAAGTTATTTCCTTTACTCCAATTTCTATCATAACTGAAACAAAACCCATTTTCATTATTCTCTTCAATATATTAAGGGGTAAATGTGATAGGCTAATAAAATGATTGTACTAGGGAATTGTGTTCTTGAACATTAGTGAAATACCTTTATTTAACCATATCTCTTTCCTCTACCACGTGCATGAAGAATTTGGATTTAGCTACTGAACTTAGATTAAACATGTAAACATCAAGTTAGATGCTATTATTGATCCCACACAAGAACATGTCATCCATTTTTTACTCGTTGATGTCATCTATATATAAGGATAAATTCTAGAATTGATGAATATAATCTTTGACATGTCGTATTTGTTTTAGCTTTGATAACTGGGTGAAGTAGTTTTATGTGATGCTATTGTGATAGTGCATTTGCATTTCCTTAATAAACAATGACAAGGTAACATGAATTCTCTCATTTTTATTTTGATTACACAACCACCTATACCAAATGAATTTCTCAATTTCTAGATACATATATGCCATGACCTCCTTCCATGCACATGGGTCTGATGTAGATCAAATAGATTTTTCATTTTATTGATACAAGTGACTAGATCCTTACCATCAAACTTTCACACTTCTAGTTTTGGTAGCATGTTCCTCAATTTGGTATTTGAGTTTTGATTTTTTTGGTTGAGAGAACCCAAATGTAATGGTTGAGGATTAATTGGTTGTGGAATATGAACTGCAAGAGTGTTCAATGTTCCATTGATAGCTTCTAACTGAGACTTCACATCATCCATGTCCATTTTTATCACATCAATGTCCCATTTTATCATAACGAGATCATTTTTATTTACCATGATTTACATATTTTATTGAAGTTGGTAAACCATCCCATAAACCTCAAATCTAAATTTTCAGACTCCATGTCCTCCTTATGAGTAATTTTAATTGAAGTGTCTTTCCATTTCCCATGGTCATGAGTGTTTGAACTATCCATGCATAAAACCTAGGGTTTAAGCTTTTATCTTGAAAAATATGCACCAAAGGATTATACCATTGCGATCATCTAACTAAGAAAAATCCAATAACTGCTAGTTTGCACAAGGGTGTGAATTTTTTACACACTTAAAAGAATATCAAATAATACTGTGGTGATGAAAAAAATAAATTCTTCCCACATCAAAAATTATGTTTTTTTAATCCTTCAGCTCTGGATTAGCTCTTAGGATAATAGCTACACCAAATCAAAAAAATTATGCTATAGAAACTTGCCCAAATAAAAGATATGATACCACTTGTAATGAAATTACTTAGATAATTCATACCAATGGAATAATATATCACATAAATATAAGTAGATAAGCATCTCTAGAAAAATAATTGAGAAAAACACAGAATAATTGATAAATATGACTCAGGCACTTCAAGGGGGAAACCTTTATAACAATGCAATAAGAGCATAATTATCAATATGATATTCAAAGGCTAATCACTACCTACTAAATATACTCTAATTAATACATGGTTATTCCATAGGCTGGCCCTAATAAAAATATAAAAACATAGATAAATGTGATAAGATAATATTAAAAGTTATGTAAGCCACAAGACATATACACATATCCCTAGACACGCTATAGTTTAAGGTCATAGTATAAAATCATAAAAAATTCAAAAGGTAATAAGCCAAAATACTAAACTTTAAATAAGCCCTGTTGAGATATGGATGTCTTAAAAAATGACTTTGAAAGCAAATGAAGACCACACAAGTCACAAAATCCATATGCAATATATATAGTAAAAAGATAAGAGATTGATATCTTTGAGGACTATATATTGAGATGGAAAATGTGTTGAATTAAATGATCTAATTCTACTATAAATTTGGAATGTACTTCAATAAAATTTTAGTGTTGAGAGAGCCATAAATGACACTTCCCAGGACAAAAATTTCCTATAGAAGCTAACACCAAATGTATGAATGTCAAATAAAATTCAAGGCCATAAAATACTGATGATGAGATTTATTCCAAGAGGTAACAAATTTAATAAGAAAAGGAAACTAACTTTGTTGAAGCTAAATACAAAGTGACCTTGTCAATTTATAAGGCATTCACTACTACATGTGCAATTAACACTGAAAATTGGGTCTTTGGGGATGTTAATATGATACAAATGGGTGAAACATTGGCATTAATTTATGATGTTATTTATGTCATAATATTAAGGTAAATTTAGGATAAATTTATTTGCCTATTTTTATAATACAAAACTAGGGCACATCATGAGCTCAATTTACCATTTCTTCACAAGATAGTTTGCATAAAAGTTGTGGAATAAATTTGGGTGGAGTATGAGTTATGAATCTTAAATTAAAAAGAAGCAGGTGAAGTGAGTTGATTTTTAAAAAAAAAGGTGAGTAATTTTTTTTGTTCATGGTTTTTTTTAATTAGTTTTTTTAATATGTTGATTTCATATTGAAATTTGTTTTTGTAATGTTAATTTTGAAATAATTAATTTATTCAAAAAAAGTTGAATAGTTAAATAGAGATATAATTTTTATATAAACTGAAAATCGTTCACTTTTTTGTATTTTTTCTCATAGATAGTAGGTCATCATCAATTAGTTATCAATTATCCCATGTATAATGGATTATTCACAAGAACAAATCTATTCATCAACAAGTATACAATAATATCCTAAAATTGGTCATGAATACTTGATCATGCTTATTTTATCCCTTTTTTCCATTAATTGACATGTGCTCTTAATTGACACTTAATTCATTAATTTGACCTATCCTAATCATAAGAGGATACCCTTTTTCACTACAAGGCCATCTATTGTCACCTACATAAATGATATTAACATTGAAAATACCTTTTTACATCTATATGCTCTAACTCAAATCCTAATCTCATTACCTTTTTTGAACGGACAAGAATGCCCAACAAGACATGAATGCTATTGTCCATGTATGCCAATCATGTTCGTACCTCATAAGAGTCAAAATTTAAAAAAGGAAAGTATCCTTAGGGTTGAAATTTAGATTTATAAATGCTCCAATGGGTATTTTTCCCACTTGAACCACTATAAAAGAATGTTTAATTCATTTATTTCAAAGATCTTGGAAGCTTATCAATTTGAATACAAGAGCTTATTTACACAAGTGATATTAAGCAAAATATCCCTATTATTTCCAAATAAGTCTCCAATAACTTCAAGTAGTCATGAGCCAAGTTTGAATTTTGTTTTATGCAACCTTATCCAAGCATGATCAAGTATCAAATCTAATTATAGATGCATTCATATAGTTAAAGGAACATAATTATACAAAACTTAGGTGGGATAAATACATGGAGGTTTGATTCCTCTTTGTAATATTGGTATGTAGGTAGTGCTAAACATATTTAAGTGTTGAGGTCTAGCACAAATCCAACTGCTAACCCTTTTTTCCTCATTCACATCCTTTTATCTCTTTGTGACACAAAATTAGGGTTTACAACATTAAAAAGGCATATACAGGTCTTCATATAGTTTATAAAGATAAAATTAGAGAAAGATGACATACTTCTCATTGTTGCACCTAACTATGTTTAAATTTATAGTTTTCTATGAAAATAAAAAATCAACCAATAGGGGCAATAAAAAAAGTTGCTTCTATCCTTTACTGGGCATTATTGTTCGTCAAAGCACCCAAGCACAACTTCTAAGAGATTTTGGGTTTTCTACATTCTATCTATTCTTGCATTCTATTTTCCTATGTAGTCACCTAAAAACTCTAAAATCTAAGTTCATCTCTCTTTTTCATAGTTTAGCCTTGTTCGTTTCTATTTTACTTTGTCTATTTCAATCATTTACCTTTATTTTTTTTTCAAAAATATATTTAAAAGACCTTGCATTATTATATTCAATTTATCTAATTAGGATTAATATCACTATATTAATTCAAAATTAGATAAAATATTTAGGGAACCTAACATGAATCAGATTAAAAATTTGAGCAATATCCATGTTTAGTAAATAACCAAAGATAAATGGTTGAAATAGACAAATCCAAACATAAAAAAACAAGGTTAAACTATGCAATAGAGAGATGAAATTAATTTTTGAGTCATCAATAAAAAATTAGCGATAGTAACTGAGATGAAAGAAGGTGTCTAAAGCAAAAGAAAAGAGACCAAATCTAGGTAGTTTGTAATAAGTGTTGATGAAAGATGTGCACAGTCAAGGATTTGAATGGCTCAATATAAGGAATTCACCCTTATGGAATGTGAATTATAACTATAATAAATTTGTAGGAGACTAAAAAATGTATGTAACTTACTATACATTATAATTTTGTCAAATGTACATGTGTTAAAATATGTCACATGTATGGAGAAATTGAGCTTTAAACCAAAATATTTTGCATGAATTATTAGAAATTGAATACTGGTACTACTTGAATAATATAGAAATTGACAGAATTAGAGATCTATGTTCTAGAAATGCAAGTTATGGTAAAAAAATAGAGGACATGATTGACCAACTAGGACAATAGTGGTTGATGTTTCTATCTTTCTAGGTGATTATGTCTTGGCAGTAAGATGACAAAATTTTGATGAAAAATTATACAAATAAAGGATAGACTCTCTAGTGTACCCATGTGGCACTGGGTCCACTCAAGCCTATTTTCTACCCAAAAACCATTGTTTGAAGTCACCCATACTATGCCTCACACCTCAACATTGACCCAACCCACCTAAACATTTGAGTTTTGATTTTCTAGCATCAATATGAGTCTTTAACTCAAGTTAACACCATTAAAATAAGTTGGGCTCACCTCGATTTGCATCTCAACTTGCATCACTCATATTATCCTTCATCACCTTTATGAACCCCAAATCTTGCATTGGACAACTATATGTCTTGGCTAGGAGCTCCTCGAACTACCTAGACAATGATTTGCATAATTTCCCTACTCAAGGGGTAGATAAATACATGTGATTTTTTAGTAAATTTGATCACTATTTGTAATTGTCCAAATTCAAAAAATAAAATAAATCACCATGAGGCTATCAAGACAATAAAATCCAAGGTAATATAAGAAGGGACAAAGTGATCACATATGCAAGGAAATGGAAGAATAATATGCAACAAACCATAAACTATGTACAATTAGATTTTTTTACTAAAGGCCAAGGATCTCATTTAGGGGATGCCTCTCTAAAGGTCCTATATCATGTGTGTCATAACCGTCAATACATTTTCCTTTTTTGTCTGACATACTAGTTATGTCATTCCAATCATCTTCTACAAAATTGTAGTCATCATCAAAGGAAAGGACTAGATTCTTAGGTTATTCTTGAACTTTTGATATGCCATTTTGAGCATCCGTGTATGAAAAACCAATTACACCATAGATTGGATTTACCCTTTTTAAAATTTGTTTTTACTTAGTATTTTCATCATTTTCAAAATATTTCATCTCATTATGAACTAGAGATGAGTCATGTATCTTTGCTTGAACACTAGGAATAAAAGCAATTTTTACCTTGACTCCTTGACTTAAAGATGTAACTATAGATTTGATAGTGTTAGACTTATCTTGTTCCTATAAGCATGAAATAAATATAATGTTTGAATCCTTAGAAACCATACTTGTATCATTAGAATTTTTAGGAACATTTTTCTTTGGAAATTCACTCATGAGAAATCTTTGGACAAATGTGCCTTGTTGCTTACCTTGAGGTTGTTCTTGAAATTTCTCTTTTGGTAATATCTCTTTTTGTAACCTTTCTTATTGTAGCTTTGCCTTTTCATCTTGTTCCTTTGCTATGCATACTCTCTCTTTAGGAGATGTATTTATGTGAGTGGGTTTCTTGATTGATGTATCTACTATAGGATCACCACTATCAATTATCTTTTATATGTAGTTATTTAAATCCAAAAAAAAAATTATATGTTGCACATGAATTCGATGGTATGCCCAATAATATTTTGATCTTCTAAGAGGGTGTATAGGAGGTAATTGGATCACTTTATTTCAAATCATTTCTCTTAAAATTTCACTTGAGATTCTAATAGCCTTTTTTGCACTTTTTGAATCATTAGTTATAGATGTAATTTATTGTGGATTCCAATTTTGATATGAAGTCTTGTTATGCACAAAATTGCTAGATGAAAATTAAAAAAACATAATTAAAACTAACATGCTCTGGATTAATTGTGGTCTAATTTTCCCATGATGTGATCTTTGAAACCAAATACTAATTTTATTTTTGTAACTCTTCTAATATAATTAGGTGTCTAAAAATTAATATATATGAATAAATATATTGTTAATAGAATCAATCATGAAAAGGTACCTTTCATGTCACACTATTCATTTAATTTTACATAAAATTACACACACACACACATGCAACCTAACATGGAATCATTTGCTGGAAACATTATATACAACTTACTCTTGGGATGATGTCTAACCTTGGTTATTTTTCTCACCATGCTATAGTTTTAAGTTTTTTTAAGATGCTTCATGAAGTTCAAAAATAGTACAATATTAATACAAACAACATCCATCAAAGAAACATTATGAAGATACATTTATAATGATTTGGAGTGAAATAGAAAAAATGGGGATTTCATATAAGTTAGGGAAATTGTAACTTTTATACAATTTGACATTACAATGATCTTAACTATGGACAATCAAATGGTTTAATTTCTGACAGGATTCTCATTCTCTATGAAAACATATAAAGGTTTGTAAAATTTATATCAATTTTGTTAAGATTTATTTTTTGTTTCAATTAGTGACTTCATTTGGTTTTTAACTAGGTAATCGAAGGCCTTCTGGATGAACACATGTATATAAATATTGTGATAATGTGGTAGTGTTACATATATTTCCAAATGTTACATATATATATATATATATATATATATATATATATATATATATATATATATATATATATATATAAAATTGTCTAGAGGAGATGATGCTGCATTAATTGAATATAAAGAAAGGTATGAAAATTATTGGTTTTTATTGGTTTGTGATGAGTTATATCTTATATATTGAAATGAATTTAGTTGAGTAATCATTTACATGAATGGAAACCTAACCACTGAGTGGTTTTGGTTGTGTTCTTCATGTCTAAGGGATATGTATGTTCAAAGATCCCATGCTTTACAGATGTCTAAGTAAGTTTATTTTTACATTGGGTAAATTAAGGAATGAGGTTATGGAGTGTAAACATGGGGAGATAAAAACTTTAAATACCAACTTTAGTGGAGGAAGAGGCACTCTTTTAGAGTATAGAAACATGTGTGAGCATGATAAAATGTGTCTAATTAACAAGATGAGAGCACAATACTTTAAGTTGGTTATTGGATTATAATATATGTTAAAAATGATGGTGTGAAAAAACATATTACCTTTAACTATTATAACCCAACTTATATTTGAATATGATAAGACCATAGTAAACATTACAATCAACACGGCAACAAAGTTGGCATCCTATTTCCCTAGTGTTGAACCTAAATCAATGAAACAAGTCTTTTACTTGTGGGGGAAATAGTCTAAGAATTTATTGTAAGCACTAGAAATATTATCTAGATATATTTTAATAACAAGGAACATAAGTAAAATTGGTGAATAAGCCCATCCTTAAGCACACCATTTTCGAAGTAAGTAAAAAATTAAGGAGAATAAGAAATATCAATCAACCAGTAAGAGAGTGACGATGTTTATTATTTAAAGTAACATTTTGAGAAGTTTTATTATTGTTTATTTTAATTTTCTATTTAGTTAACCATATTGTTATCATATTTAGATAATAACACAAGGGAGATTGGTAAAAAAATACAATGAAGGAATAAGAGCTATTGTCGATACCATTGATACAAAAATAGCAATGTGGCTGAGGAAAACAGCTGTCCGAGATCAAGGACTACAATTGGACAAGTAAATTTTTCAAAGAGAAAGGCAAGGAAGGCAAATCAAATATATTATACTCTTCCTACTATTAAATGAAAAACAAGAAGACAAAATATGCATACAAGGATAAAAATGAATCATTATACATGTTGAATGGTGACATAGAGTTTATAAAATGTTGGTTGAGTATAAAATGTTTTTTTTTGACCTGCATGAATTATCTATTGATTGAAAATATATGACAATTTTTGACTAAATTTTTATGAGACATACATTTGGATGAAAAAATGCACTCTTTGTGTTGAAGAATAAATTTGGATGCAAAAATGAATAGTTCATGTTAATGACTACAATATGGGGATGAAATTTATTCCTCAACTCTTTAATTTTTGTTTTGTTTTTCTTTTCTTAGAGGATGTTTTACTTACCATATGTTTTTTTATTACCAATAGTTTGCATATATATACATATGTAAATGTGGATATATATATATATATATATATATATATATATATCCACATTTACATATGTATATATATCCAACGGTCATCCAACATCTTTTAGGATAATTCAGGACTCAAAATTAGTAAGAAGAGTTAAGTAAGGAACTTATGCTTCACTTAATACATACTTAATAAAAAACTTATCCCAATAACATACTCTTAGTAATAATTATCCATTCATATATAAACCATTCCTAGCATGATTACACTCATTGATGGCTCAGTGTGTTAATTCTAACATATTTTATCCCAACATATTTTAGGATAAATCAGGACTCAATATGAGTCTGGATAATTAAGTAAGGAACTTATGCATCACTCAATGGCATACTTAAAAACAACTATAATATACAAATGAAATTATGAAAAACTTTCTAACATCCTACATATTATGAAAAATAAAATATCTAATTCACATTCATTGAAATGACTACAAAAAAACTTCCTATTATTATATGGTCATTCAAAAAAATCAAGAGTTTTCACATTTACAATAGTTCATGAACCTTAGTTATCCATGGAAAATAAAATTTAAAATACTATTAAAAATGGAACATCATAGAATAATTAGGTATTGTGTACACATCAAATTTAATAACTAATTTCACTATCACAATTGGACAAGGACATCATAAAAACTATTGATAATGCATCAAGTACATAATGGAAATAGAATTAACATGTCTTTATTACCAAGTCCAAAAAGGCATCAACTTATGAATAATTTTGTTTACATTTCATTATGTAATGTATATCATAAGCATCAACTTTTTGTTATACTTATGACTAAATAGAAACTACATAACATGTACTTCCTTTAAGAAGCATAAGCATAGAAGTGAAATACTATACTGCTAACTCAATGTAGATTGCACGAAAAGTTTTAAAAAAATCATATAATCCTTGATCCTACAATATTCACATAGCTCCTATTGTATTTATCAATTGAAATAATATATTTTATAATCTAAGTAAGAAATGTTACCTTTGACACTAATGCATATCATAAGTATGCATGCATACTACTCATAATGCATTCCTTTCACCATTTTAGCATTAATAACCATGATTTTTAGAAGATAAAATTAATAAATTTCATTAATCAACTTACACTCCTTTACAAGGCCAAATGTAAAGGTGATTCAATAGTATAACTTCAATAGAATCAACATATTAAAACTCAATTTATATAAATGCCTTGATAAGTACATGCATGGATAAATGGCAGTTTCATAAAATGAAACATAACATAAACCCTATCCTTTGTTCATCATATGTTATACAATGTCAAAAAAATACAAATGTGACAATTAAAAACTAACAAGTAACAATTAATAAGTAATATATTTTGAAATATAAAATGTATCATGTCATGCCTCTTTATTACTTTGCACCAAATATTACTGCTTTACTCCCTTCTCAGATACCATAACATTGTGCTCTTGTTGATGAAATTCAAGTGGGGTTTGTCTTGATTTTTATTATTTTACTCCATATGTCTCACAATGCTCAAGTTTTGAACTGACATCTTGTTAAACATGTGAATGTGTTAGACTAGAAAATTCAATAGTACCTGACATTTACACATTTGAATGTTGTGAGTTTATTAAATGAATAATTTATGCATTAATTGGTGTAAGATAAAATATAGTAGCATCAATGTTATGTTATTATAGGTTTTTGTTCCATTTATTTTTTTCCCTACACGTATTTAGTTATCTTACGTAGGTGTCTCGTAGGTGATTGTGAAAGATAATCCCACATTCATGAGTAAGTGAGGACATGTTTATCTTTAACCTATATAATGTACCTTCTTAAGAAATTTATGACTAATGATGCTAATGTTAATATTAAAATATTTTGATTGTTTAGTAATAAGTTTCTTTTGGCTCATATTTTATTTCACTAATAAACATGAAATTTCTTCATGCATTCAATCTTGTCTAGTAGATCATCGATTGTGGCCCATTCTAACATGGTATCAGAGCTTTTCTGGTAGAATAATTCTATTGTTCTTATTTTGAAATATTGAGTTTCAGATTACATGTCATAAATATACCATTCATTGACCTACCTATTTAAGATTCACTCTTTCCTAGATTTTGCTCTTCTTTTAGGGTCCTCTATTGATCCAAATTTAGAAAAAGAATAAGAGAAAGGTGTCTCGTTCTGGTTATATTTTATCTAGTAGATTTTCATGCAAAAAAAACTATGCCATCAGATTCATAAGGTGTCAAAACCCTAGGATCGGTTGTAAACATGACCTTGTTTTGTGACAATAATTTTTTTGCCATTCTTGGAGGGTTTCAAGGCCTTTTCAGTGATTTCTCGCAAATCCATATAGTTGGGTTCTCCAAGATAAAATGAATTTATATATTTATTTAATTTTTTTGAGATTATTAGTGGGTCTTTGGTGGATTTTCAATAGGTACACCAGATTAGGTGTTTTCTTGATAGGTATTGTTTCTGTACCTATGTGTACATTGTCAAAACTTTAGGTCTTCCATACACTACGAGAAACTCTAGCTTTCCCAGGATTGATAGAACCATCATCTCCTAAAACACTTGGGAGGACCCTAGTTACCTTTGATGTCCAAAACCTCAACATAGAACTCTTCACTACTTCTGTAGTCTGAAATCTTGACATTAGAATTGTAGGCTAAATCTACAGTTTGAAACCCTGACATCAAAGTTTAGAGCTGCATCACAACCCAAAAATATAACATTAACCTTCTAAACTTCATTGGTAGTCAATAATTTTTTTACCAAAACTCTTGATTTCTCCCATAGTCCTAATTTTCACTATAGGAACTTTGGGAAGTCTCGACATTGTCCAAACTATTGACAAGTTCAACAAATGCACAACCCATGACTACTTCTGACCTCCAAAACTCTGTTGCAGGAACTTTCTGAACCTTGGCACTACATAAATGATGAGAATTTCAAATAATTGCATAGGGGGAATACATCCATGAAATGAAATCCCAATGACTGTGAAGGTTCCTTGCAACTCTGATGATGACCATGAGGATGTCAAATTTAAGCTCATGAAGGGCAACATTATTCGCTATTCATTAGTAATTTGGAGTCATTTTCTGGATGATGTCACTCACACACTAATCACATCAATCAAAGTGAGAGGAGGGAACACTCACAAAATGTCTTAGCCCCCTAATCATGTGGTGTGGTCACATGGAAGGGTCTTAAATCTTGATTCCTAATAGTGGGGGCTTAACCTTAACACCCAATTTAAATTTTTTCACACCCACTTTTTTTCAAAAATTTTAAAGTGGAGATTTCCCTTCCTTTTAGAAGTTTAAATGCACATAACTTTCAGTTTTTTTCTCCTTTTGAGGTGCCTATTTTTTTAAAAGTGTGAGTTTTTTCAAGCTTTACACATTGGTAATATTCTCAATCATTGTAAATTTAAATCTTTATAGATTTGGGGGGTTGTATATCATTGTATTTCAATACACGTAGTTCAACACATACTTCCTTTTTTGCATTATGGATTTGAGTTCAGTTTTGATTCTTATACCATTTAACTATCATAAGTGGAAAGTCAAAATATAAATCCTCTTGAGGATTAAAGGACTACACAAGATCACTATGGGTACACAAATAAAATTGACACCTAAAATAGAGAAGGTGAAGTGGTAAAACCAAACTGATGAATCCTATGGTCTACTGTGCCTGTCTATGTCTCTCAACTTTCTCTTTCATATTTAAATGATACTACTACAAATTAAGTGTGGACCATATTATAAAAGTTCTTTATAAATTAGGACATTATGATGGGTCATGATTTGAAGAATGAGCTCATCAATTTGAGCCCATAAAATTTTGATACGATACAAGACTTCTTCACAAAGTTCAAATCAGTCAAGTTATAGTTGAAAATATGTGACATTGACAAAAAATATGATCAATTGATTATTTGCATCCTTGTCAAATTGGGTTTTGACTATTCTATCTTTGTTTCTACCTTTCACACCACTAAGCATACCCTTAGAGCTACATTGACCATGTTGTCCTTGGATGACTTTGCTACTGACTTGACTCAAGAGAAACACAAGTTCATTCTAATGGGTACACCAAAGTCATGTAAATTACATTCCTTAATTATGAGTCATGGCAGACAGAAGGATTTCAATATCAAGGAGAAAAAATAGAACAAAAAGGACCCAAAGCAAAGGAAGGGTCATAAATTTAATGCTAAGTCCAATGAATCAAAAGAATCCTCCTCTTTAGATGGAAAACCCAAGAAATAACAAATCTCATGTGGATACTAAAATAAATCTAGGCATGATGAATCCATATGCATGAAGAAACAAATTGACTAACTAATTAAGATGTTCAAGAAGCACAATATCAGTGTCCCTGATTCTTCCAATCAGAGTTCATTAACACATGATTCTTCTAAGAATAAAGACAATATAAGGTCAAATATAAGGACAAATCACTTGTTATAGTTGTGTCCCAACCTTCCACATGGGTTATTGATTCTGGTATATCACACCCATGGCTTCATCACAGGGCATGTTCTCATCCTTAGAGCCTTGTTCTATGCTTTCTATCTTGTTGGGTGATGATACTTCCACTGGAGTTAGTGGGAATGTATATGTTGAAGTGAATGATGAAAAATTTCATGATGTTCTATGTTTTCCCTCTTTATCCACCAATATCCTATTTATTTATTGGATCACTCACATTAGTTTAGATAAGAGAGTTGAGTTCACACCTGATTTTGTGGTTATTAGGAAAATAAATAGTGACTCCATTTTTGCATTTGACAAAGTAGATTAGCAGTCACAATTTTATACTTTCTCACATTTTACACCTGATCAACCCTCTATTGCATTACTCACTCATTCAGATAGGGTGATAAAATTATGGAATGAGCAATTTGGACATCTCAACTATCACTACCTAGATCAACTCAATAATCATGACATGGTTTCAAGGTTTCCATGAGAAATGTTTTCTAACAAAGTTTACCAAGGTTGTATACTTGGTAAGCATCCTGAGGAGAAGAATAACAAGGGAAAATCATAGAGAACTAAAAAAATATTGGAGTTTGTCCACAATGATATTATTGGTCCATTTACAAAACCTTAATTCAATAGGACTAAATACATTCTTACTTTCATCGATGACTTTTTGAGGTATACTTGTGTACTCTCTTAAGAAAAAATCAAAGGTATTTGATCATTTTCAAGACTTCAAGGTGCTTGTAGAGAAGTAGTCAGGTAAATCCATCAAGATTTTGTACACTGACAATGGTGATGAGTATGCTAGCAATCATTTTGAATAATTTTACACTTTAAAGGGGATCAAACTACAACATATAGTTCCATATAGCCCTCAATAGAATGGTATTGCAAAGCACAAGAATAGGTCCTGGAAGTAAATGGCCAACTATATGCTATACTCCAAGTCTCTTGCACCTCAGTATTAGGCTGAGGCCATTAATTGTGCTTGTTATATCTAGAACCAGGTTCCTCATAATGCATTGAAGGCAGTTTCTCCTTTTGAAGTTTGGAGTGGTCAAAAATCCACATTAAAACACTTTTGATTGTTTGCATCTCCTTTTATGTCCTACATTATGAAGAAAAAACTTAAAGGAATGGAACTTCAAATTCAACCTTACATCTTTGATGGATATCCTGAGGGTGTCAAGGGATACATGATTCTCCATCCTGCCACTCATGAGTTTTTCATTGAGAGGAGTGTTAATTTTAAAGAGGGTCCTTCAAAATCTACACTTGACACCTCTCCCTTTCCTTATATGCAATGGGATTTGATGACAGTTTTGATGATTTAAATCTACCCGAGTAACTTCCCAAGGATCTAGATTCTTATTCTAGTTATGATGATGATAGTAGTGATAAGGATTCCCCTCCTCCCCCAAAAATATATTTAGAGGATGAGGAATATATTCCTAACTCTTTGATCACTTATCCTTTTTTTGTTATAAAAACACTGTAAAGTGATAGCCAATGGGTCAAAGATCCATTAGACACTAGGCGAACCCATTCACTATTCTAGAATACCCCACATTATTTCATTGCATCTAATTCTAATTTGTAGTCATTTCATGAGGCATCAAGCACTCCTGAGTGGGATAATCCTATAGAAGATAAGTATGGTTACTTTCTAAGGAACAACACTTGGGATTTAATCCCACTTCCTAAGGGAATAAAACTTGATTGACGTAGTTGGATCTATCAAACAAAATTTGTAGTAGATGGGTCCATAGACAAGTTCAAAGTGCATTTGGTATCAAAGAGTTTTTCTCAAGCACCTAAAATTGACTATACTAAGATGTTCACCCCAATTTTCAAAATGAACTCAATCTGACTTACACTTGACATTACTGCAACACATCATTAAGATGTTCATTAGATGGATGTGAAGAGTGCCCTTTTTATGGTGACCTCAAAGAGGAAATATACATGGAAAAACTACAAGGATTTATGGAAGATTCTTCTTTAGTTTGCAAACTTTAAAAATCTATCTATAGTCTCAGATAATCTCTTTGATATTAGTATGCCAAGATTGAATCGTTTCTTCTTTTGGTTAGGTTCACCAAATGTCATTTTGATCTAAATGTCTATATTTTATGATAGGATGATTCATTATTGATTGTGGTTATCTATATGGATGACCTATTAATCATAGGGATTTCTTCATCCATCATCACAATAACAAAAACTGATTTGTCTAATAGGTTCATAATTACCAACTTGGGCTTATTGCATTACTTCCTTGGCATTGAAATTTATCAGTCTGACTCAGTTATCACTATTTCAAAATCTTAGTACTCTCTTGATTTGATTGCATGGTTTAAAATGGCTGACTGTAAGCCAAATTTGACTCCTTTTACATCTACTGAAAATATTGAGGCTAATTATCCATCTCTTTTGGTTGATGATACTTTGTATCGATAACCCAAAAATAGTCTCATCTATCTTACACACACTACACCTGATATTTCATAAACAATGGACATGGTATTCAAATTTATGTAGGAACCACATGAGATGCATTAGAAAGTATTTAAGTGGATTATCCACTACAATCAGTGTATTCATAGTTTTGATATTCATTATGGAGTGGGCATAAAAATAAAATTAATTAGTTATATAGATTCAAATTGGGTTGGTGATATTTAAAATTACAAGTCTACTTTAGGATATAGTTTATCCTTTGGTTCAATTCTGATTAGTTGGTCAAGAAAGAAGAAAAATGCTATTGATTTATCTTCTATAGAAGTAGAATATAGTGGAGTTATTAATGTTGCCACTAAGGCTATTTAGATTTAGGTGATTCTTGTTGAAGGCATAATCATTGAGAGGGGGGTGAATTAGTGATACAAGATATTTAAAACTTTAATTTTAATCCTTTCAAACTCTTAATCAATGACCACAAGCATTCATAAAGCATACAAGCTGTTCATAATAATAAATAAGAAAGATGATGTAAGATCACACACATAACACAAGATCGACATGAGAAACCCTCTTGGGGAATAAAACCCACTCTCAAGCCTGAAAACGCATGGACTACTTGTCTTCTAAGATGATCACAAACATGAAACTTTTTAGTTAAGCACCCACTTCACAAGGAGTACCCACCCTTTAGTATGAAGAAGCACCCACTTATTCTATATGTTGAGCACCCACACAACACCTATGAAATTAACAACTCCAGAACTCTAATTGAATTTCAATTTGATTGGAGAAATAATGTATAACACCTCTCTTTCAACTCATCACACACAATCAAACTTGCTCATACAAATAATGCATGCAAACACCCATTTTAAATCACTCTAGGATTCTTCACTCACTCTCAATCTACTCTATACTTCAATCCATCTACTGAGCACACTCCCTCTGATCTCTTTCCTTCATCTCTATCTTCTGGTCTCTCAACACCTTCCTTTTAAGTCTAGAAACCATTAACTTAGCTTTCACTCTTTATAGAGTCTTCATGACTATCAACTTTTAGGTCATCCATAATATTTGATTTAATCCTTAATACTTCTATCATGCTAACACATATCTCAATACCATCCTCACAGGTTCGCCATAGCATCCATGGGTAACACGTAAGCAACTATGCCTTTCAATTAGGTCTTAGTAGCCCTTGTAAGTCTCATGGAGACCTGTTACCCCTTTATCACTCCATTAAGAAAATTAAGAACATAAGATCAATTTCAAATACATAGGTCCACTCCATATGACCTATAAGATATATTTAAATGAATACATCTACTAAAACACTCTTCTACTAAAGCATAATTTACTGAAACAATAGTCTTGTACACAATAACACTATAAATGAACAAATATTCAAATTTAAAGCTCTATATATATAACTTTACAAACATTCAGACCTTAGAATAAAATTTGTTGGATGCACCTTAAATTCTTCTTCAACTTTGATTTTTAATCCAACAACAAATTCTACCATATGCTCAAGATATAGATCAAAAACCATCATTGGTTTTCTTTCACAAATTTGAATATTTAAATTCCAATAGTCACTGTGTAAATACAAAGAATCTAAAACTTGTCAACAGCTCATGTCCCATAAAAACTTCAAACAAATACACTCCATTGATCTCCTTGTGAGTTACCTATCCTTTACCTTTCATCACTCACCATTGATCTTAGATCTACACTTCCATGATTAAGCCACTTGGCAACCCCATGTGCCTTTTGTGCATCCTAATCCATTCAATCAATGCACTATCATCACTTAGCAGTTCCACATGCAATCTGATTACTCTATTGACTTATTGAATCAAGACACTCTATTGGATCATAATATGCACAATCAGACACTCAACATTGGATCTTCATCTAATAGGATTCACACTCACTATAGATCTAATGATCAAACTCTATGATTGTGACACATCACTACTACGTGCAATCACAGGAACCATTGACATTTTGACTTCACATGTGCCATTGAATCTTTTGAATGCTCACTATATATCTATCTTGACTATTTGACCCTAGACTTCAATGTAGTTAAACTTGATGGTCTCTGGTCCATAAAAGTTTGCTAGAACAACTTTGAAGGTTTATATCTTGAACTAAAAAAAACTTCAAAACTCCAAATCTTTAGAGTATCTTCTTGACACTATAGACAACATCTCCATGAAAAATTTGAGAAATATTGACATGCAATGATGGTTTGGATTCTCTTAAGATAGAATATGCATGTTTCTCTTTTCAAATGATCAAATGACACACAATAACTTCACCAAAACATTTATGGATGCCTCACAACTCTTTCTTTATCCTTATAGACCTGCACATGTGCCATAACTCTCTGAGCTATCAAACATAACTTATTTTTCATTCATGCACTAGTAATACATGCTCTCTTTGACATCAATGACCATGCTGGAAAATTCTCACTGAGTTTGGCATCTAATTTCAATGACCAAAAATCATTGTCTATGATAACAAAAAACAATCTAGATCTTTAGGAATCTGTTCCTTCATCAATAGACTAGGCATATCGATATTTACATGCATTTCCTTCAGGATCTCATCCATGAACAAGTAATTTATCTCCGTTACATCCAAAAAGTGGACCAAATTTTTGATATATTCACCAACCCCTTCACTAAGATAAATTATCTTCATTTTTAGGCTCTTCTTGAAGTTTGAGTAGCTCCATCATCCTCCTCTAGGGGCATTTCGTTGTACTCAGGTAACTCATCAATCCTTTATGTTGTGACCCATTTATAATACCCACCTAAGCTATACTTAATAGGGGGTGTTAGTGTAGGTTTTTATTCATTTAATGGTTTTTACCTACACATGTTTAGTTATCTTACTTAGATGTCTTTTAGGTCATTGTGAAAGATATTCCCACATTCATGAGGAAGTGTGGACATATTTATCCTTCACCTATATAATTCACCTTCCTAAAGTTTTTATGGATAATGATTATATGTTAATATTTCAATATTTTTATTTTTGAGTAATAATTTTCTTCTAGCTCATGTTTGATTTGTTACTACACAGGTAATTTCTTCATACATCTAATCCTATCTAGTAGATCTTTTATTGTGGCCCTCTCCTACATTTTATGGTTTCCCTTCATCCGTTTAGCTACATCTATTTTTTCATGGCTTTCTCTTGTAATGATAGGGTGTGTGTAAAATTTTCAACTAAAACTAATTGTATACACATAATATTTTTATTAACTTTACCACTTATTAACACTTTCTCTCTTGCAAGAATCTATCGAGTTTCAATCTCTCTAAGTGCATGCCTTAAAGGGTATACTAGGAAAGGTATGGGAATACCATTGGTGTTTCATATTATTTTTGTGGATTTTTATCATTCTTACCATTAGTCCAACTTATTTAGAGTGTCTATCCATTTACCTCCTATGATGCCTCCCTAAAATCCTAGAATCCAAAAATATGGCTAAGTTTGAAATCTCAGAACCCTAAAATATGACTAAGTCTTAAATCCAACAGGACCCTTCAAAATCTATAATTTTCATTATAGCTCTTAGAGGTCCAAAACCACTCTCAAACATCCTAAAAGTATAAATATAAAATGTAATTTAAAGTATAATAAACTAGATGTCCATGTCTAAATGTTAACTTATACTTAAATGTTTATTTTATATTTATACTACCTATTTCATCAAATTTCATGCCATTATACAACTCCCTAAGCAAAACACCTATTTAAACCCCTATAGTACACATTTGATTGAGTCGGCTTAGTTTTTATAATGATGCATGTTACAGGACTAAGTCGACACAAGCTGATTTAGTCTAGGACCTAACTGCACTATTTTCAAAAGACTAGGTTGACTAGGCTGACTATGTCGGCTAAAACTTTGGAAGGGTTTAAGGTTAGATCCAGATATATAAACACATCATTTTCACCATTTTAATTAGAGAGAGATGGATATAATCATTTATTTATGTATATGCTTATCCACCATTATACTTGAGGAGCCAATGCTTAGGGTTTCATACTTCCTTTAAATAGAAAAATCTTGTCTTGTGAGAAAAGCTTTTTGGATGCATATGAGAATTCATGTAGCCTAGAACTAACGCATATTTGTTGTCATTAAAAACCAAAACCTCTTAAAAAACACCATTGTCTAAGGGAGATATTGAGGATTGATGTGTTCATATTCATGGTAAGTATTCCTAAATTTTACCCCTCTTTATTATGTAGATAGTTTTACATGTGTTAGATTATGAATATGTTTCTCTCTCCATGTATTATGATTACCTCTACATTGATTTGAGTAGAGTTCTTCTTTGCATGTTTAATTTTATGTTTATTAGCCCCATTTTGTTCCATGAGATTTGGTGAGCAATAAATTATGTTTACTTTACTTTGTCATTTACTTTGATAAGAAAACATAGGACCTAACTAGGGTTATTGTGTGGTATTACTTGACTAGAGGATTTGGAACCCTCTATAGTGATATTGTGTAATAAGATAATCATTATTTAGGTCTAGAAAATCCATATTGGTTATGAACCTAATTATCTAAATGTACCAACAAGTAGAAGGGCTAGTTTCATTTATCTTCTCTGAGATAGGATTGATTTGTAGATCAACTTCACTTTCCTGTATATACATTTTGGTGAACCTAATGTGAAATTAACCCTTATAGGGTTTCTTTTACATTTCATTTATTTTAAAATCTTATTTATTTCATTTTTAAACTAATATATTGGCCCTATTGATTCAAACTAACATTCTATACATAGGATTAAAATATAATCGATCTGATCGACTCAGTTTGGCTTTGTGCAGGCCTTCTTCAAATACAGGTAATTAGATCAGCTCAATTGACTCAGTTTTCTTTTTGATTATAGGTTTTTAGACATACTAAGAACAACTGAAACTATTAGTAGGTTTTCAAACATAGTTAGCATATCCAACTTTGTTAGGAGGTTTTTAAACATAGTCAACACAATTGACTCTATTAGTAGATTGTCAAACATAGTTGACATAGATGACTCTATTAGCAAATTTTTAGTATAAAAATAACAAATCAACGTATTAAAAAAAAATTCTAAAATATATTAAGCTATCAGGTTCATTCTAACCAAGGTAGTCATTTCCTTTCTTTATTTTCAATCCTATTTTTCATAATTTTCAATTCTATAAAATTATAACCCTAATATAAACTAGAATGACTGGATCAACTTAGCTATGTAGTTGATTTCTTCCCAAGAGACATAGTCGATAGGTTTAACCATGTTTTTTTGACTTGTCTTTCAATAGACAGAGTCAATCCAATCAATTTTATTCTATTATATTTTCATACTCAATCGACCCAATCAACTTAGTACCATTCAATCAAAAGGAATTAACTCATATTGTTAGTAATTAATTCAATTTCCATTTTGTTTCTTGCTTGCTTAAAGTATCACACAGAATAAATAAGAAGTTTTAATTTATCAGTTTAGTCACATTATTTTTATTTTATTCACACACTTTTAAACCACATGATATCAAAACACATTAAACAAATTATACCCAAGGTTTACCTACTTGGATTTCATCACCATGGGGGAAGTTGACTCAATTTTGTGGCCAAGTATAAATATGTGGTTACTAGTATATATTGGCAAAGCACCCAACACCCTTATCACAATGAGATTGTGAAGTGAGGGGCATGCCCCAATACCAAGCCATTACCATCACCGATACATATCTCTTTTAGCCTTAACAACCTGAAACCAACTTTAGCTTGCCTCTTTTAGTTTCTTTCTAGGTCAAATGCCCTATCACATTATTATTTTAAATCTATAATTTAAAAAAATTTAGGCTCATCTGCTTAGATTAACATTTCCATTTCATTACTACTAACTTCTCTTTTCCAATTGTATTTTGTATTACAAAACTTGTATTAACCAATGTTATTACAAGGTTTGTGTTGTGTGTAGTAACTAGATTGACTAGGTAAACCTAGTTACCTATGTGTTTATTTTAATTTATTTACCATTTAATACTAAATTATCTAGATTCATAACATTTCACACCTTTCACTATCCACAAAACATAATCAGCCTGTCTAACTTAGTCTTTTAGAGGTTGTTCTATTTATCTTATCCACATAACATAGGCGGTCCACCCTAATTAGTATTTTAGAGACTATTATATTTATATTATCCACAAAACATAGTCGACCCTCTGACTTAATCTTTTAGAGACTATTTTATTTCTCTTATCCATAAAACATAGTCAGACCATTCGACTTAGTCTTTTAGAGACTATTATGTTTAATCCACATAACTAAGTCAACTTGTTCAACTTAATACTTTACAGTTTTCTTACCATTTTTAGTTAACTAGTATTATTTCATAACCATGTCATATTTTCAACCTCTAACTAGTGAAGAACAATGCATAATTAAGAATTTAGACTAGAGCCTCACTTATTTTATTACTTCATATGAAACTATTCAATTAATTCCTTCATGTCTTCCTAATCCAAAGCTAATTACTACACAATGTAATACAGTTGAGGTTACTAATACTATTCCTCCTCCTATTACCAATGTATGGAATCCTCCACCCAACAATCCATCCCCTACTACCAATATAGGGAATGTTCCTCCTACCAAAACTAACATCCCACCTCCTACCACTAGCAATAGAAATCCTCCCATTGATACAACTCAAATTTTTACTCAAATCATTCAATAAATTAATGTTATGCAAATAATTAACCATTCCAAAATGATGCAAATTCAATCTCATATCTCACAAAGGACTAATCGACCACCTCAAGTCATCATGTCTCAATCAAATCAAAATTTTATCCCTCCTCCTCTTAGAGATGTCAATGGGAATCTCATCCCTCAACCCCATTTGCATAAAAAAATGTTTCAACATATTCAAAATGAACCTTTAGCTCCACTCATTTCATCCAAAAACATTGGAAAAATCTATCCAACTATCACATATGATGGAATTAAAGATCTCACTATCTTTCTTAAATATTTTAGTAATATCTATAAAGAATGGGTCCAAACTAACACCTTTGATACCACCAAGACCCTATCCAAAACCTTTGTTGGTGATGAACTTGAATGTTACAACCAACTTCATAGACATTACATATCACAATTAGAGCTTTAGTCAATTCTCTAATGAATGAATTTCAACATGATGACCTTCTTGACCTTAGCCATTTCATCAATGCCAAGTAACTTCCTAATTAATCCACTCACACTTTCATCAAACGATGGAAGATTCTTGCTCACAAAATGACCCATAACATGAATGATGATAATATTTTAAAATTATTTATTATCGATCTTAAATATCCTCTTCAATACAAAGTTATGATGTTTTTCCCTAAAACTTTATAAGAATCCTTAAACCAAAAAAAGGCAAGACTTTCTTATGACTCAATTTGAACCACCTCAAGCAACTACTATGGAACATAAGCCTCCCCAACCTCCAAATGGAGAATCCAATTCAACCAAATTTAACCCAACCCACCCTCCCTTAATTTTAGAAGCACTTAAGAATAAATTTCCATATTCAAAACCAATAAGCTTTGATCTTCAAAACCTCCTTCAAAATGGTACAATCCTAAACAAAATTGTTGGTGACATGATACTATAGGCCATTATCGTGAGACTTGTCATGATCTTAATCAATTTATTCTTGCTTATTTGTTTGGTCCACATTTTAATCTTGATACTCTTACAAAACTATGCTATTAGGACTATATCCAAGCCTCACAAATCTAATCTAGAGTATCATAATCACATCACCATCACCTACCTAATGATCAACAATAATTATCCCATACCTCCACCTCATATACTAATGTTTCCCAAACCAAAATTGATCCTTATTCCTATACTAATAAGGAAATGATAACTAACATGAATAAATTCAAATGGATGGTTTCATTCATCCAATCTCAACCCCTTAGGTCACATGAACCAAAGGAGAACCTAGTTCAAATGCTTACTCCAAAGTGCATCATACATGGTCCTCCTTTGCCTTATAGACCTCTTCATACCTCTCCTATAGATACTATTTCAATTTCAACACACTTATAATCAAAAAAACAAACACACTTACCTATCTAAAAATTCACCTACCAACCCAATGCAAATCATTCTAATGTTTCAATTTCATCTCACTCCATATTACATGTTGGGACATCTTAAGATGCCCATCCACTTATCAATTCAAACTTTGGGGCATCTTAGGATGCCCATCCCTACATCAAATTTACATTTGGGGCTTATTAAGATGCCCACTCTTCTTATACAATGCATAATAACAAATAAATTCAACTTCAAGAAACATTCCAATATACATAATCTTGTATTTAACATGCTCATATTTGATATAGGCGTTAGCAAAGATTTTTCTTATTTTATTTGTCTCATGTTTCTTTATTTTTGTGCACTTTATTTCATTTAGTTTCATTTTACTTACACTATCATTTCATTTGGATTATTTGGTTTTATTTCTGTTTATAGTTTGTGAGTTGCATTGCAATACCTTGGATAGGACTAGGTCTTCCTCACAAACACACTTTATTAGCACTATTGTTTCCTTTGGGTTCTTTCATTTTATTACACATTGCATTTAGAATTTGTTTTCATTTTGGTTCTTAGATATATATTTCATTATTTTCATTTATTAACTATTTATGTCATTATTTTCCTTAGTGATTTTATGAATATATGACCCTTATTTATTTTCCCCCTTTCTTGGGATGATCATTTACTTTCCCCCTCTTTTGGGATAACTATTTACTTTACCCCTATTTTGGGATGACTACTACTTTCATTGGCGCTTGTGATAGATCCCTTATAGGTTATTATGGATTTTTAGTGGCATGGATTTCATAACATAGCCGTATCTTTTTCATAGCACCATTTTACCTCCTTATAATCAGATACAAACACATTCATCATTGTATTACTTAGTATATGAATGAATATCTCATGATCCACATCTTTCCCTTATTTCCTTTCATTTGAGGCACACATAGGTCAATTTTGAGATTTTACACTTACTTATGGGCAGGTCTAGGAGTGTTTAGACACTTTGATCTTCAGGCCCTTTTCTCTAGTGACCAAGGTTAAGATCTCTTGTGTTTATCACCTTTTTCACTCATTTTTGGTCCTTTGAATCTATATGGAGGAGGAATAGAAAAATATAAAAGATTTAAAATTCAAATAAAAAAGAAACAAAAGGTAATGATTAAAAGTAAAAAAAAAAATCTTAAAAGTCAGATCACACCAAAATATGTGATCTTTATTTATCACATCTCCTATCTTAGTCAAAGCTCAAACTCCATAGTTGGCCTCATGATAGAGCCAAGGTCCATTCGGGTGTAGTAGGCTAGTAGACTAGGGTAGGAGCTATCATTATATCATATACTTCTAATGCCACCTACTTTCTCACACAAGTAACCAATCTTCACATTAGACCAATGGATATGTAAGGGGTCTTGAAGAATGAGGAACACATTGTGGGAAGGTAGGTTCATTTTACTTTCCATGCATATAACCTTCATGGGTTGATATATGTACTTCACTTGTTATCGTAAGCTTTGTGTTCATTAGTCAAAGTGTCCTATGTCCTTGTTTTTGATAGTTCTTAGCCTTACTCACTTACCTAGTGTGTGTCATTCTTACCAAGGATGTTTACATCACCCATCAGGTGCCTCACATTCCTTATTTACATCATATTTTCCTTATATTCCCCTTGTTGGATATTGCTTTTAACTAATCACATCTTTGATCACATTTTCTTTATTATGCCTCTTGGTTTATAGTTTGTGAGTTACATTGTAATACCTTTGATAGGAATAGATTTTCCTCATAAACACCCATTCACATTTGCTTACCACACCATCTCATTATCATCCTAGCCATGCCACTAGGTGGTTATGTTTTCTTACCTTGTATCTTAGAATAAATCACTAAGTTTGACTACTCATTACTTTAGAGATTTTAATTTCCATCTATATATCATGTTATTATTTGATCTTTGTGGACTTAACTTATCTTACATATGACATGTTACATGTTCTATGCTTTGTTCATCTTCATTTGAAATACTTGTATTAAAGCTCAACCTATATTTCATTTTTCAATTATTTATGATTTCTTTATGTTTGATTCAACATGCTTATCTTACATGAGGTTACCTTTCACTTACATATCTTTTTTAGAGTTTTATTGAATTGATATTTCATTTACTTACCATGTTTTACATGCTTCCCAACATGATTTAGTATGTTCTACATTCCTTTATGTTATTCATGTTTTACATGATTCCCAATGTGATTTAGTATGTTCTACATTCATTTTTATCATTTAAGTTTTACATGCTTACCAACGTAATTTATTATGTTCTACATTCCTTTTTGTCATTGATGTTTTACATGCTTCCCAATGTTATTTAGTATGTTTTACATTCCTTTTTGTCATTTATGTTTTACATGCTTTCTAACATGATTTTAGTGTGTTCTACATTCATTTACCATCATTTTGTCATTTAGATGTTTTGTATTTTTATTCTAACTTGGCCTTAACAATCCTAGTTTGCCAAAAAAATTAAGTACTTTAATTAGTTTTGAGAGTTATTCATTTCTACTTTAACTATCCTGCGTCTACACACATTGTTTTTATTGTTATTTTTGTATCCTTAGGGTTTCTCAAATGTAGGTATTCTACCCTCTATGATAAATATTAGGATATTTTCATGCAGTCATTCAACATAAAGGTAAGTGAAGGTATGTATATGGTGTTTTCAGTTACTTTCATTTCATTTCAACATTAATTTTAGTATTTCATTTTTAATTAGCTCATTTTCATGTGTTGACATGTTCTTTATCGAAGCACCATCCCATGTTAAACTCACATGACATGTGATGATATTTGAGTGGGGCATATATAGACACACAATGTTTTTATTAACTTTACCACTTACTAACACTTTCTCTCTTGTAGGAACCTATCAAATTTCAATCTCTCTAAGTGTACGCCTTAAAGGGTACACTAGGAAAGGGGTGGGCACATCATTGGTGCTTCATAAAACTTTTATGGATTTTTATAATTAATACCATTAGTACAACTTATTTAGAGTGTCTATCCATTTACCTCCTATGATGCCTCCTTGAAATCCTAGAATCTTGAAATATGATTAAGTTTGAAATCTTAAAACCCTGAAATATGGCTAAGTCTGAAATCTAATAGGACCCTCCAAAATCTAGAATTTTCATTATAGATCCTAGAGGTCTGAAACCAATATCAAACATATTGAAAGTATAAATATAAAATGTAACTTAAATTATAAGAAACTAGATGTCTATGTCTAAATTTCAACCTATACTTAAATGTTTATTTTATATTTATACTACCCATTTCAGTAAATTTCATGTCATTATCCAACTCCCTAAGTAAAAACCCTATTTTACCCCCAAGTACAGAGTCAATTTAGTCATATTAGTTTTGTGAATTATGCATGTTACAGGACTAATTTGGCCTAGGCTGACTTAGTCTAAGATCTAACTGCATAATTTTTAAAAGACTAGGTTGACTGGGCCAACTATGTTGGCTAGAACTTTAGAAGGGTTTAGGGTTAGATATGGATATACAAACACATATTATTTGCCATTTTAATCAGAGAGAAATATATATAATCATTTATTTGTGCATATTATTATCCACCATTATAATTTAAGATCCATTGCTTAGGGTTTCATACTTCGTTTGGAAAGAAAAATCTTGTCTTGTGGGAAAAATCTTTTGGATGCATAGGAAAAGTCATGTATCCTAGATCTAAACTATATTTGTTATCCTTACGAACCAAAACAACCTCTTACAAAGAACCATTATCTAAGGGAGAGATTGAGTCTCGACAGGTTCATCTTCGAAGTAAGTATTCCTAACTTTTTGTCCTCTTTATTAAGTAGATAGATTTGCATGTGATAGCTTATGAATATGTTTTTCTCTCCATGCATTAGGAATACCTCTATGTTGACTTTATTAGAGTTATTATATTCATATTTACTTTTATGTTTATTTCCCCCATTTTATGCCATAAGCTTTGGTGAGCACTAGATTATATTTATAACTTTACTCTATCATTTACTTTGATAAGAAAACATAGGATCTAGCTAGGGTTATTGTGTGGTATTATTTGACTAGAGGATTTTTAACCCTTTATAGTGATATTATGTGGTAAGATACCCCTTAGTTAGGTCTAGTATATCCATATTGGTCATCATCTCAATTGTCTAAATGTACCAACAAGTGGAAGGGCTAGTTTGATTTATCTTCTCTAAGTTAGGATCAATTTGTAGATCAACTTCACTTTCCATTGTATACACTAACAACTTCACATTCAAATCCATGTAATATTTGACATTGGTAGTAGCTCTTTCTATCACATTAGACTATTTTGTAACCTTCTTTTCTAGTGCAGTATTTGTTTTGGTAAGTGCAGAAAGTTAGGGGCCAAAAAGTGGATAATTTTTTGTGTAAAATGCAAATTAATTGTATAAGTGTGTACGTTATTTAAGCTAGTATTGGTAAATACCAAGCCTACATCATGTACGATTTTATATTTACATAGTTTTTAAAATGTCAAAATATCTCATTTCATTCTTAAAAAAAATCATTGCACTAACACCATCTTTTCCTGCTCGAATTCTAGGCATTTAACTTAAAAAAATCTATTTAAATATTTTGAAAAGCTTATTTAGTGAGATGATCAACAATTCCACGCAATAGGAGAGGTAAGTCAATTAATTTCTTACCAATTAACACCAAATTTATTATTTTTTTATATGCATTATTTTTTGATTAAAACCATTTATTTTTTTGTTCATGTAGCTTGTCAAACCCATTTAGGTGAAAAATGAAATGTGGGAATTGAGTATGAAGAACAAAATCCAAAAAAACTTCCTAACCCTCCCAACCCTCCTAGCCTTCCTAACCCTCCTATAATTTCACAAGACCCCTTAGGTAGTTAGGAGGATTTGGTCACACATATAATATAAAATAAAATAAAGATTGAATAGATAATTAAAATAATTATGGAACCCCATTAAACCAACACCCACTATAATTCTTTGAAAAATACATTAGAGTCATTACTAGGCCAAGTTGACTCGATAATAGGTCAAATTGATCGATGGGTATCTTAAAGAGAGATGTAGGTCCTACTATGATAAAAAATTGTCAGTGGTTGGTATGAGAGACAAAAAATATAAAAATATAAAATATATGAAATATTCATTGATCCAAAAACCAATTCATAGTCTTTATTGTCATGCAAATGGTTACCATTCCACTAGCGCCAACATGATTTGATAAGAGACCCCTTTATGGGACCGATGGTATATGGTATTTGATTACCAAACTTATAAAAACCATGAGATTTTTCTTTATTTTTTGAGGAAAATCTATTTTGATTTTATCCTCAATTAAATTCCTAATTATTTTGACTACTCAGAGTTTCAGGGCCAAGGAAAAGGCTCTATGCAAGATAAACTAGGTACACATTTTACACCTAATTAGCCTGTGAGTGTCCATATCCAAAATCCACATAAACCTAAGGCAATCCTCTCTATAATGAATGAGGTTGTATATAATAACACTTTTAATACACTTAAGTCACTTATTGAAATCCTTGTTATGTATACAAGTAACCTTTCCCACACTTATATTGGAGAGGGTGGACATGTGGATGCTCCAGCTAACATTAATGCTTGACCACACCATTATATATCCTATGGTGTTATAAGAAATGAACCTTGAGATGAGGAGGATGTGATGCAACATAATTATTGTGGTGTTTTCAGGAGGATACATGTTATGGTTTTGACTAACGAGTTTTGACACAAACATTTGATTTGGACACCTTGACTTCACCTTTGCAGGTATCTTATATATTTTACATGTTGCAAAAAAATAGAATAAGAACCAATAATATTTGACATGATATATTTGTATTTAAAATGTAATAATTAATTCACATAGAAATTTAATAATATATATGTAATTTTTTATGTTGTAGGAGTAGACAGTCCCATCCTTTTCACAACCAAATTACGGACCGTTCAATAGTGCATATATTATTGTTACCTAGAGAATGTATACATATATAGAGGTAAGTTTTCATGAGTATTATGGTTATTTTACATGTCCTTATTTACATATATATAATTAACTAAAAATGATATTTTATTTTTTAAATTGATGACCATAATGGAGACTCTTCCATCTATATAGGCAAAAGTAGACAAAGGCATTATTATGATTTCATTTACACAAGAACACACTGAGGTATGTTAAATTTTAATGTTGAATTATAAATATATATTTGTTTTAATAATTTTTCTTTGTACAAATATAATATACATGAATGTATTACTTACACAAGGGGTGTCTGGTGACATCTAACATTCATGTTCAAATGATTAACGAGGGTGGCATGATAAAAAATAATTTCATTTTTAAATTTAGATATTATATTTAAATTATTTAGTTAGTTTGTGTGTGTGTGTGTGTGTGTGTGTGTGTGTGTGTGTGTGTGTGTGTGTGTGTGTGTGTGTGTGCGCGCGTCTTCAAGGTTTAACCCCTTCCATTATCATGAGTAAAGCACTGACTCTTTGTGTTTTTCCCTTTCACATGCCTGTGCATGAGACTCGACCTGTCATTCACCTTGTTGAGCATCAAGATAAAATTTAGCATGACCATGAGATCCATGTAAGAGTATGTTTAAGTAGTTTTTGTATCATTCTAAAATTAACTTTTGAACTTGGTTGCATGTCTAGTATGTAAAGTTTCTAACAATAATCATATATGAACAAGTTTAGCTACAGGTGAGCTATAAACATAAAAGGACCCATAGTTAGATCTTGGAGGAATCTAAGGAATTTAAGGGATCCCAATATACAAAATATTCAACCAAGGGAGAGCCTTCTATGAGCAAGGCAAAGAGAGGGAGGCTTTTTGATGATAAGGATATGTATTTTATGATACTGTGTTATATACCTATAAGGCAATATATGTCTTTTGACATTGTATGCATATATAGAATTGGACATACCTACATTATATTATTTTAACATTTTGTATGAATTTATGGCTTCTGTGTGTGTGTGTGTGTGTGTTGAAAAATTTGACCTTGTTATAATTTATATATATATATTTTTATATAAATTTCACTAATTTATTGAAACTCTATTTTTAGCTACATGCTTAAATTTTAATTGATTTTTGCATTAAAATTCCAATAATCCTTATTCGACACAAAAATATGAGTTTTTCTAGTTGGGTTCATATTAGACCTTTTAACTTTATTGAAGGTTTGTGTCCAAATTGATCACTGTTAGCATTTAAATGATTTATACCCCTATGAATCTTTATTGGAGATGAATAATTGATACTTAATTTCCTTGAATATGACATAAGATTCATACATTTATTCAATTAATCACATTTATGTGGTGTAATGACAAGTTCCTTAGCAATGTTATCATGCCCTGTCAATTGCATAATTTAATTTGTATTGTAAAGAATAAGAGACCTAAGAACTACATTTGTAGAAATTTCCATATTCTCATCCTTGTGTTAAATTTGCATTTAGAGATCTCAAAATCCAATGGTTAATGGTTTAAAACTAGAATCAATACCATGTTAGAGGTGGATAGTTATTTATAAGATCACATTCTTGGCCTTTGATCACACCCAAAAAATTATAGTTTTTAAGGCTAACTTCAAGCACACATAAAAAATAAACCATAATTCATTTACACGAATTGAAATAGAATTCATTTTCATGTAAATAACCTCTACTTTTTTCCCATATCATAGTTATCTAACATAAGAGATGAATCTGTGGCAAACCATATATTGATCAATACTGAAATACTATTTTTATGTAGTCAAGAGACGAGTTCTTTTCCCCCAACTGATATTTCCACGTCCATGACCTCCCATTGAAAATATATAGATTTAAACATGTTAGGATAGGCATATTACATATTTTACCATGAACATGAACTCTGAAGCCACCTGGATACATATTTTTTCAACTACTTTAACATGTAGAAACATTAACAAGAAATGTTGTCAACGTTCAATTTACAATTGAAAATCTCCACCTTCAATGATTCATGGATGAAAATTGGAATATACACCATGTTTATGGTGGATAATAACATATATTACCACCTTATTAACCTATAATCATGCTCGGTCAAGAGATGAAGTACTTGTTCTGGCCTCAAGAATGTCCTTCCTAATATGAATTTTTTTTAGTTTTTTATACAAACTTCAGATGCACATAAAATGAAAAATATAAGTAATATATATGAACCAAAATAACCTTCACATTCTTGAAAAATCCCTATAATTTCACCCTATATAATGGTGATATAACATAAGAGATGAATTTATGGCAGACTGTATATTGCTTAGTGTTTAAATGTTATTTTATGCAATCAAGAGACAAGTTCTTATCCTCCAACTAAATTTTACACTTTTTGGACCTCCCATTTAAAATTAATCAATTAAAACATATAAATATAGAAAAAATACATGTGTTTCTAGGACCATGACCTCTGAATCTCCTTGAATACATGTTTTTGTAGCTACTCTAGCACACAAAAACATTGGCAATAAATGTTGTCAATGTTCAAACCACAGTTAGATATATCCACGTTTTATGCTTCATGGCTGAAAAATAATATAAATACCATGTTAGAGGTGAGTAATAACATCTAGGACCATGTTATTGGTATCTGGTCACACCTAGTTAGGAGACTGAATACTCATTGTAGCTTCAAGAACATCCTTTCGAATATATATATATATATATATATAAGGTAAAATTTAAACATTCATAAAATTAAAACCATAATTCCTTTACACAAACCAAAATAAACTTCACATGCATGTTTAATACCTATAATTTCACCCCATGTCAAGGTGATAACATAAGCTAAGAATCTTTCGCAGACCGTATACTGATAAGTGTTGAAATTTTTATTTTTATGCAGTCAAGAGAAAGTTCTTATCCTCCAACTGATGTTTCTAATTTTGTGACCTACCTTTTCAAATACATAAATTTTGATACATTAGGATAGTAAAATCATGTGTTCCTAAGACCACAACCTTTGAGTCCACTTGGATATATATTTTTTTCATTGTTTTAGCACGTAGATATATCCACTTGGATATCAACATTCAAGCTACAGTTGGAGATATCCACCTCTAGTGCTTCATGGATAAAAAATGGTATCAACACCACATTTTGGGTGGCTAATAATTTACATAACCAAGATCTTTGCCTCTATTCAAGATATAGAGTACTCATTGTGGCTTCAAGAATGTCCTTTTCCATACAAAAAAATGATTTTTTAAGGTGCACTTCAAATGTGCTTAAAAAACCATAAATTTTTTACACAAACCAAAATAACCTTCAATTACATAAAAAATATCTCTAATTTTACCATATATCATGGTGATCTAAAATAATATATGAATATGTAGTAGAACGTATATTGATCATTACTTAAATTTATTTTTATGTAGTCAAGAGATAAAGTTTTGTCCTCCAATTGACATTTCTACTTATGAGACCTCCTATTGAAAACATATGAATTAAAAAAACATTGGAATAGTAAAATCACATATTTTACAAGACCAAGGCCTTTGAATCCACCCAAATGCATATTTTAATAGCTACTCTGACACATAAAAACACTAACAATAAATATTGTCAATATTCAAGCCAAAGTTAGAGATCTACACCTCTAGTGCTTCATGGATAAAAAATATAATTTAAAACATGATAGGGGTGGATAATAACATCTATGACTACATTATATTCTTTTTATCACACCTGATCAGGAGGTAGAGTACCCAATCTGAACTCAAAAATGTCATTCTCAACACAAAAAATTATAGTTTTTGAGGTGAACTTTAAACACATGTAAAAATAAAATTGATAACCCATTTACATGAACCAAAAGAACATTAAAATTCATGTTTAATCCATATAATTTATCCCCAAATCATGATGATCTACCATAATAATTTTTTTGGTAGATTGTATATCGATCAGTGCTAAAATGTTATTTTTATGCAGTCAAGAGACAAGTTCTTTTCCTCCAACTAACATTTCCACTTATATGACATCCCCTTTAAAATACATCATTTAAAACACATTAGGATATGAAAATAACATGTTAATAGGACCATGACCTTTGAATCTACCCATTTATGCATTTTTATTGTTACTTTGACACACAGACACATTGACAATAAATGTTTTCAATGTTCAATTCATAGTTACGGATCTCCACCTCTAATTATTTATGGCTAAAAATAAGTGTTACTAATAAATTAAGGGTGGTGAATAACATATAGGATCACATCCTTATCCTCTGATCATCCTTGATTAGGAGACAAAGCACCTGTTCCAACCTTAATAACATCCTTATATGAAAAATTTGTAATTTTTTAGGTGAACTTCAAACTTGTATAAAATGAAAACCATAAGAAATTCACATGAACCAAAAGAAAATTAATGTGCATATTTTATCCATATAATTTCACCTTGTAACACATTAATTAAATATAAGATATGAATTTGTGGTAGATGATATACTAGTCAGTGTTGAAATGCTATTTTTATGTAGTCAACAGATAAGTTCTTATCCTCCAACTAGAATTTTTGATTTTGGCACCTCCCCTTGAAAATCCATCAATTCCAACACATTGAGATATACATATTAGATATGTTATTAGGACCAAAACCTCCTAATACACCAGTTAAGAGATTTTGTACCTATTCTAGCCTCAAGGGAATATGTAATTTTGTAATAATAGTGCCAACCTTCTCATAAGCTTTTATTAAGCTTCTTTTTGTTTCAATAATATGGAATTATTTACTAATGGTGCCAACCAAATGAATATGAAAGATTATTTGGCACCACTAACCTATAATAAATATGTTAGTAAGTATTTGAATTTAAATTTATATGTACTATCTACAAAATCAATAAAATTTGATAAAGTTAAACACATTTACATTTCATAACTCAACATACCTTAGAATTTCAATCCAAAAAACCACTAGGATCTAATATATTTTTGATATTATCAATAATTTATTCATGGTTAGACTCATGAACCTTCCATATATTCTTGTTTAATGACTTACCCAAATATTTGAGAAATTGAACATTTGTTGCAAGAACTAAATTTGAATAGTGTAGTATCTTCATATGTATTTCATAAAATTCAAACAACCATACCTCTTAAGTTTTTGATAGAATTTAATTAAAGCCAAGATTTAGCAACTACCACACACCTATTGGGATAGTCAATGTTCCCCATCTATGACTCAATAAGTCAATTTTTATTTCCTTTAACACTAAATAAATAGTAATATGTTCCCTCTTTGTTATCCTCATCTCATAAAAACATGCCCTACATCACAAGATAAAATAATTTTTAATATCAATATCAATAGATAATGATAATTTAGTACATGATAATTAATCTTGTACCTATTTTCACTAGATCATATACGTAGTCAAAGTCATGTGATGATATATTTGTAAGTTTTAATGCTAGTGGAACCTGATATGTGTAAATTAGAATTAGAGGTCTATAGTTCCATTCATCCACCCAATCTTGTGAATAAAACTTTTTAAAAAAAAAAATCCATGCATGCAAAATAAAATCATTCCATGTGACTCATATGAACCATCAAATAACTTACATTTGAGCTACAAAATGAGTGAAGGTCACTTGATCCTGTTATAGTCATACAATACTCGTACCTTGCCAATTTTTATTCCTCCATCAATCAATAATATTTATGAAAACTATAGTTTTTTTTAGCACCATAGGCTATTTTTCCATTACACCATTCAATAATGGAAAATGCATCAATCAAATCAGTGCCATATTGAACTTCATATCCTCTCTTGCAAGGGTTTTTTCCACACATGCTTTGGCACCATCATTCTTCCATTTTCTGTGGCAAGCCTCAATGAAATTCTAAATATATTGTATGTTAGTGGTAACATGCATCATATTCAAGCAATAAAACATCCATCCATTCTTAAATTATGATGTGAAATCATCTAACCAAATATAATGTTAATTGAAATTAATGTTCCTCTTAGTCAACTTTCCATAGAACATCTTAAAATAGCCTTACATGTACTTTGTATAATGTGAGCAATCATCACTAACATATAAATGGTACTCTTTTAAAAAAATTCAATCTTACTCTCTACTATTAGATGCATGCACAAATGTTATATGCATGAAAATGATAACATATATTGAGTTTTAGTATTATGACTGAACCTTCATTTATGGTTGGAATGTGTAATTATTAGTAAATTCAACTAATAAAATAATAGAACCAAGTGGGAATGTGTTTTTACTTAACTTCAATTGTTCATCCAACCATTGAGATCTATGTGTTCACATTGCATACTCATAAACAATTTCATCCCTAAATTTGACCATTTATTATGAAATAGGTATTTGTTTTATAATAAGTTCACACCTTTTAGATTCATTATCATATTTTAATTAATGTGTCACATATTTGAATTTAATAAAACCAACTAATTCTTTTCCAATTCCATTTTTACTCCTCATGGATACAATTTTTTAATTTTTGAAATCCACCACAAATATTACAAGTTCCATCCAAACATGCTTTGTTATAAATAAAATCCATCTAGTCTTCCATAAAAAATGGTTTGGAATAAATTCTCTTGTTTATTTTAGTGGAACTTCTAAGTGACACACTCCTAAAAAATATTGTTAGTATACAAAGTATAATGTACATGATAAAAACATCATAATGCCTTAAAAATTAAACATGTTGCTTACAAAAACAATTGGTGCATGTGTCATTTGTTTTGAAATAGAAGGTTTTGGCCATCTCAAAATTTATTGAATAATATAAAATTGTGGATATTTATATAAAAACTTAGAGTACATGTGTGTTTGGGTCATATCCAAGAATGTTTTTAGATGTAGTTCATAGTTACAAGAACCAACTATTATTTTCACTACATCTCTTATATTGGGTGAACCCTTGTGTCATATTTCCATAATTGTGCAAGTAAATCTTTGAGAGCATCGGCTATAACCTTGTATTTTTGTGGGATTTTACTAGAGAACATCCACAAGTCATTTTTATTGGCATCACCAAGTCATTTATGTCTCCCAATTTATTTACTAGTTTATTTCTATATATGTTCAATACTCTATTTTTTATCCAATCAAGCATTTTATCCCTATTTTATCACTTATTATACAAGTTTTAATTTTATTATGGGTAGCATTACTATCTTTGATGACATTTTTCACACCTATAGTATGGTATGCATTATGTATATTTTTAACAATTGACTTATTTTGACCATAAATATTAGATTATCTTAGTCTTGGAGTGTTCATTGTAGGTCTCATCTTAAGAAATTTAATCAATGAAATAAACAATTAACATCTTTGAGTATCATTTAAATTTTAAAAGTAATTATCCCAACTTATTTAAAATTTTCTTCTTGAACGGTGATCAAATTTTTTCTTATGAATTATTTCAAAAGGTTTTCATCAACTTCAATTAAGTGCATGGGTATTCTATGAAAAATCCTAGGAGGTGTTATTAATGATACAATTTATTGATGTGGTGTTTTCATATTATTATCTTCATTATTAGTTTCTTAATTTTGTGTTCTCGTATAATTTGATTCATTGTTACTTTCACTATTCAATATTTCCATGGAATTTTCTTCATTGTTACTTTACCCATTCGATGTTTCTATGTAATTTTATGCATTGCTGGGGGTAAATCATCATGCATATTATCAACATCACCAAAATTAAAAAAATTATAATTTTAATGTGAAATTGCAATATAATTTGTAATTTTAGGTAAACATTCATTGTCATTATTCATTTCATCATTATCTATGACATTTGGTTCATTGGGGATAGTATATGCACCTTATTTTACATGAAATGTTTGCATGCATTCCATTTTTTCCTCTCAACACTTGAAATTGATCTAAAATTTTATGTTTTAATTTTTTATTGGTTTTAAAATGAAATCCATCAGCCATGATTAGATAAAGTTGACAACTTTTGAGGGTGGGGACAAATACTAAAAATAACTTGTTACATTGTGCATATTGTAGAATGATACAAAGCAAAAATTTAGGGATATGTTCTTGATATGAAAAGATAATAACATTTGGGAAAGCATTATAATATTAATGAAAGTAATTCATATGTATTATAATGTGTACACATTTCTTAATACATTTTTTTATTCACACCCTCTACCCTATATGGAGCTCAATGTTTCATAAATCTCATCATTGATTAGAAAAATTAAATAATTGATTCAATTTATGATTAAATTAGGGTTTTCTAAGCCACAAATTGTATCTTATAAAATTTATCAAACCATAAATTTGGTTCATGAGGCTCAATTTATCCCAAATCATATCTTTGATTGTACCAATTGACTAATTGAATCAATTAATGATGGACTCAAAGCTAATTTAGCCCCAAATCATGTCCTATTATCACACTTAGGTTCAATGGGATCAAATTGTCCCTTATTACATTTGTGATTGAACCAATTGATTATTTTATTCATGCAATGATAAAATTAGTACCAATTGAGCTCCATATCACATAGTATATAGTCAAAATTAGGTTTGAAAGGGTTTCAATTTTACCCAAATCACTTTACTAATTGCACTAATTGACTATTTGGCTCAACCTATGATAAAATTATGGATTATTAAACCCAAAATCAAATACTATAGTCATAATTAGGTTGAAGGAGCTAAAATTTACTCCAACTGCCTTCATGATTGAACCAATCAACTCTTTGGTTCATTATGTGATAGCATTGGGTTTGATTGATGCTAAAATCACATCTTATACAATCAAAATTAGGTTCACAAGGCTCAATTTATCCAATATTGTATCATTAATTGTAATAATTGACTAATTATCTCAATTCATGATGGAAATGGAACTAATTTAGCACCAAATCACATCTTAGTGTTGTAATTGAGTTCAAGGTGCTCAAATTGCCCTAAGTACATATGTGATTGAACCGATTGATTCTTTAATTCATTTTTTGATGAAATTGGGATTTATTAAGCCTCAAATCACATCCTATACAGTTATAATTAGGTTTGAAATGGGTTTAATTTAGCTAAAATATCATTACTAATTGACTGATTGGATAAATCTATGATAAAATTAGGGATAATTGAGCCCTCAATCATATCCTATATCCGTAGTTAGGTTGAAGGGACAAAAATTGGCTCTAATTGACTTTATGATCATAAAAATTGATAAGTTGGTTCATTATGTGATTATATTGGTGTTGATTGATACGTAAATCACATGTTATATAGTCATTAGGTTCATGGGCTAAGTTTACCTCAATTAACATCTTATAGTCACAATTATGTTCAAGGGGCTTATATTGGCCACAATTACCTCTATGATTGCATTTTGTGATAAAATTAGGGTCAATTAAGCCATAAATTATTTTGTATACAATTGATTGAGCAATAAATAAAGTTTATAGGGGTTAAATTTAGCCCAACTCATGTCCTAATGACTAATTTTCACTAATTCATGATAGAATCAGAGCTAATTTAGCACCAAATCACATCCTAATCTCATATTTAGGTTCAAGGGGATCAAACTATCCCTAATTATATTAATGATTGAACCAATTGATTATTTAATTAATGTATTAAAAAAATTGGTCTTGATTGATCCCCATATCACATCTTATATAGTCAAAATCAGGTTTAAAAGGGGATCAATTTGGCTCAAATCACATTATTGATTCCACTAATTGACTTATTCGCTCAACCTCTACTAAATTAAGGCTAATTGATCCCCCCAAAAAATCTTGTAGTTTTAATTAAGTTAAATGGGATTAAATTGGCCCAATTACTTTTATGATTGAACTAATCAAATATTTGGTTCATTATATGATGACATTAGGGTTGATTAATGCCTAAATCACATCCTATATAGTCAAAATTAGGTTCATGGGCTCAATTTGGATAAAAGTACATCACTAACTATAATAGCTGACAAATTATTTCAATTCATGATGGAATCGAAGCTAATTTACCCCAAATCACATCCCATAGTCATAATTAGGTCAAAGGGGATCAAATTAGCCCCAATTGCAACCATTATTGAATCAATTGATTCTTTGGTTTATTTTGTGATGAAATTAGGGCTGATTGAGGCCAAAATCACATCATATACATCCAAAATTAGGTTTGAAAGGGGATTATTTTGGCCCAATTCACATCACATATTACACTAATTGATGAATTACCTCGATTTGCGATAAAATTAGGACTAATTGAGCCCCCAATAAAATTATTAGTCAAAATTAGGTTTAAGGGGTTAAAATTGGACCCAATTGCCTCCATGATTGAATGAATCAATTATTTGGTTCATTATGTGATGACATTGGAGTCAATTGAGCCCCATATCATATCACATATAGTTGAAATTAGGTTAAAATGACTCATTTTTTCAAAATTACATAATTGATTGTACTAACTGACAAATTGGCTCAATCTATGATAAAATCAAAGCTAATTAGCCTCAAATTATATCTTATAGTCATAGTTAGGTTCAAAGGGCTCATATTCACCCTAATTGCCTCCATGATTGAGCCAATTGACTATTTTGTTCATTATGTGATGACATTGGAGTTGATTGAGGCCCAAATCGCATATAATATAATCAAATTAAATTTTTAATTAAACTAATTGATTTTTTTTCATACTCAGATGAAATTAGGACCAATTGAGCCCCAAATTACATTCTATTGTCACAACTAGGCTTAAGGGGATAAAATTAGCCCCAATTGCCTCCATGATTAAATTAAGTGACTATTTAGTTTATTATGTGATGGAATTGGGGTTGATTGATCATCAAATAACATCTTATATAGTCAAAATCAGGTTCACAAGGCTCAATTTGGTCCAAATCGCATCACTGATTGCACCAATTAACTAATTGGCTCAATATGTCATGAAACCAGAGTTAATTTTTTAATTTTTTTTACTATTTTAAGGTTTCCATATATATTTATTTCTAATTATGTCTTTTTATGACACTATATGCCAAAATTATACGTGTTTATATTTTTTTTGTTCATCCAAATGCAAAAAATAATATATGGTTGCAAATTAAGCCTAATTTTATACATATTTTAAAAAATAAAAACTATTTTTTTGAGGTAGTTACACGAGGCACGCAATCATTTGTCTATTTTTTTATCATTTTTGTAGGGTATATTTACTTGTGAAATTAATTAAAAATATATATTCATTAAAAAATTAAAAATATATATAGGTTGTAAACTAGATGATCTTACCTAACTTTTCATCGAAGGGTTTCAAAAAATACTAATTGATGCTCAAAAAATATGTGGGCACAACTCAATTTATACTATGTTTTCTTGAAAAAATAAGAGTTCCTCTTTGAATTTAAGATGTTTGACCTAATTATACTTGACCATTTTCAAAAATTACTTTAAAAACTATACTCAAAATGCTACAATGTTACAATTCATATTATTACATCATCTTCAAATTTTGAGTGTAGCCATTTCAAATAATCTATACAAGTTGAGGCTTCTCATTTTTCAAGAAAAAAATATCCACTTAAGACCCCCTTTTGGCCCACCAATTCCCTACACTTGCCCTTTTCTCAAATCATTATTATTTATCTTCAACTAATTTTTTTCTTCAAGTTAAAATTTTCCTTCTCAACATTTTTGAGGTTGTCATGAATAACTACACCATAATTTTTATGACTTAAACTCCATAAAAAAATTTTTGGATAGACATTATTGAGTCATTCAATATTTTTTCTTGGGGTATAATCTAAGGTTGTCTAGGATTTTCTCTCTCCATCAATTCATACTGAAGTAATTAGTTGTACACCATTGCATAAAGTGAATAAGTAAAAATTACATGCTGCTAGTGATAAATTTTATGTAATTGTTTAATTAATATTTTACACACATATGATGCCTAGTTTAATGATTCCCCTTTCATAAGTTTGGCAAAATATACAAGCATCCACATTGAAATTTCAATATTCCTTTCTATCACAAATAATCTAGAAAGTATAAACTCATAAATTGTTTTTACCTTTTCATTTTGAAAATAATCAATATTATACCATTTATCTCTATTGATTTCATTAGGTAAACTAATAAAAAAAATTCCCTAAAATTGTCCCTAGTAGTGCCACTCACATGGACCTCCACAACCTTGTCTCCTTGACTAGCTAAACCAAATACCTTATTAAATAACATAAGGGTAAATTCTAGTGTAATACCTTCATATATTACATCTACATGATATGTAAAGTAATTTTTTACATTCATATTAGTATTTTTATCAGTTGGGCAACCCCAATATTACTTAATTCTGAAAGTGTATGTTATTCATTCCATCCTAGGAAAGTTTTTGTATAAATTTGAATCATATAGAAATACTTCCATTTCCATGATATTGTAGGATTATTCTTCTAATGAGAAATGAAAACCTACATATCCTATGGATTTTTCACATTTTATTCCTCTCCCACTGACTTCCTTTGCTTCTTTGGTTTCTTAGAACTGACCCTAAAACCTTTCAATGGATTTTTTTCATTGACTCAATATGTGACTTCAACATCTTCTTTAAAATTGATGATGGATACAACAACTTCCTTTAACGTGATAATGGCTATAATACCTTCTTACCTGACTATGTAGTCTTTGACAATGACAGTGACCTACTAAGTTAAATATTTTTTCATGTAACTAAATTATGGTGACATCATTAATTATTTATTTATTATGAGGAAAGATTAATAATTTAAGGCTTAAACACACTAATATGAGTATTATTACTGAACATTAATAAATATAAAATCATATAGATTTCACTTACATATGTTATATACTGATAGACTTGAATGTATCATACCACACAATGTATTCAGCAATAGGCAAATACATATTGTGATCTAATAATTATGTATTCACAAGCTAGAGAGTAATATATTTCACTAAACATGTGCACTTTCCATAAGTATTATATCACAACATGTATTCACCTACTAATAAACATTTATAATATTAGTTGGCAGGCGAATAAATTTTGTGTTTTGATATACTCAAGCCTATCAACATAAGAAACATACGTAAGATAAACCATGTGTAATTAAATTATAAAACATACTTTTTATGGTAAATTATAATGTACATCACATATTAATGTACTTTTTCACACAAATATACTACAAATGTGAATACCAAGTTGTCAAGTAAATGTCTGGCATATTGTCGTGAGATTAAAATTAACCTTTATTATGCAAAGAATCCAATCAATGGGAATAAGAAAGGGGAATAATAAGAATGTGGAGTAAATCACCCTAATAGTGCAATTGATGAATGAAATAAGCATTGGTAAAAGGAAAAGAGGGTTACCTTCAATTAGAAAGGAAGAAGATGGTAGGGCACTAATTTATACAACTTTTTCATGATGGTTGTGGATGCCAGTAAAAATGAGGTGCACCAATTTATAGAAAAATACGTCCTCATTGGAAAGGAATATTTTACATATGTAATGAGTGACCATTAAAATTTTTTTAGATAACATTACTAAAGCTACAAAATTATCCAATGACAAGGACAAACTATGCATAAATTTTAAAAGGGGCTGAAAAAATAAATTCACTAGGTTACTTTTTGAGGTGTTTGATACCAAGGAGGAAGTAGAGGGAATAACACCAACTCAAGGTTGTTTTAGTGGAAATATATACTCTCCATGACGTGAAATTGTTAATATGGTAAGAAGATAAGTTTTTTAAAATATGAAAAAAATAATAGTATGTAATATTAAAAAATAATCGAAAAGTAAATTATGCAAGCTATATTGCCTTGGATATAAAAATAATTATGAGGGAATTGAAAAGTGGTGACTATGAGGAGATAATACATCTTTGTGTCATAAAAATTTTAATATATCATGAAAAAAAAAAAAAATAAGGGAAGGGTCAAGTGATTTTTTTGAAGAAGAAGTGAACATTTTGAGTGGTATTAAGGTGAATAAGGAGTTGGAAGACCCAAATAACTTTTCTCTTAGAAAATGTATATAATAAAAATATGCTATGACAGGAATGCCAAAGAAAGACTTATTAAATTTGAATAAAATAATGTCAAATTACAAGCACAAGTAAAGTTACAGGGAGAAGAAAATTCTTCTCTCAAGAATTGTCTAGAAATGTAGATACTCAAAGTTGGTCATGAATACTTGATAATTTCAGTTGTGGACCACTTTTACCTTAATTAACTTGAACACTTAAATTGGTCTTTTATTTCCACCTCACTATATCCTAATTACTTTTATAGACTCATCCATTATAATTTTTTTATTTTACACCTAAAATAATATTCTAAATTGTCAAAAGCATCTTAAGCATTTGTGTAGACATTTCAAATTCATAATCCTTCTCAGGTTAGAATTGACACTCATGGTTCAGGATCAATAATCAATCCTAACCCTACAAGATGATCCTAATATTCACCTAGAAATGGCTCTTTTTTAAAAGTTAAAGCCTCCCTTACATGTTAGTCTATAATTATAGGATAAGGAGTGTTATGTTTCACCCTTTTAGATTTCTATAAATTCACATCTAAGACATATATTCTATCACATGGAAATTATACTATTAAGGCAAACTTATATTATTTCAAATTGATAAAATATTACCCATTATTTCTAATTTTTATTATTTTCACTTGAATTAGCCCTTAGCCAAGTCATGAACCTATTCTATATGAGTCAAGCAAAGCATTATCGAGTAATCAAACCATCTCTAAATGCATACATGTATCAAAGGATCACTAACTCACTAAGCAATATAGGTGCGAGAAGTATGTGGTCTTGAATTCAATTATTGGATTATTGTATACGTAAGAAGCATTCAATCATCATGGGGGTGATTAGGGTTAGCTCAATTATAATCTATCACAAACCTTAGTTGGGTTTCAACCTTAAAGAGTCTATTGACAGGGCATTTGTGCATAACCAAAGGTCAAAATTATGTATACAGGTACATTTCAAGTAGGTGTAGGTTATTATGTCATCAAGCTCTTAATTTATCACAAGGTCAAGATAAACTTGCAAAGGACAATAATGGTAGTTGATTCTGATTATTTTCAGTCAATTTTGACCCAGAACAATGACAGTTGTTTCAGTTTCATGTGTATGATCATTTCAAGTTGTTCATCTCCATCCATATTTTAGTCACACACAGTCAACCTAATGGGCATAAATTATTTAAGTCTTCTTTTTGTTTTTCATTGTTAGCTTCTTTAATTCATTCATGCCTTATCCATATCAGTATTTTACTTTCAATCTACTAGTTACAAGTTATTTATAACATTTTCTACCCTTCTATTTATTTTATATTAATTATATTAATACATCAATTAATTCCAAATTCACATAAAACATAATGGTGAACACATACATTATTTTTGAGCATTTCTTAAAATATTTCTCTTAGGAATTAGATAAATTCATGAACAGTTGAAACTAAAAGAATTTTCTTTTGACCTTGGATCTAATATCTAACACTAAAATAAATAACTTTATTTTGAATTTGGATTCAATATCTGACATTAAAAGTACTTTATTTTGAATTTTGATATGATATCTGACTTTAAAATCACTTTATTGTAAGCTTAGATTTCAGGAGAATTTACTAATCTCCATACACAAAAAATTGTTTTTTTCTAATAATCTATTTTCAATTATTGTTTACAATATATTTTCTATGCTATTTTTATATCCCATATAAAATACCTACCTCCCTTATTCCTTTAATATGTAGTGATAGGTTAAGTGGGGCCCATATTGAACATACTTAAATCCCTTTGACCAAATTTAAAATGGACTCCTCTAATGCAAACAATGGTTCCTCTTCTTTTGATGAACAAATTGTTCATGACTATATTCAAGAAGATAATCATAATGAACAAGATAATCAAGATGATCATAATGAAAATTATAAGCATGAAGGGTCAAATAAAATTCATCTTGATGAACTCAATGGAGTAAATCATGAACAAGTTCAACATTTATCCAACTTCCAAGTAGAACTTTGTAAAATACCACAATATTTATAAAATAATCAAAATACTCTTAGCTTATAAAAGTATACAACAAGAAAAAAATTTCTAATTTCAATGCATAACAATAACCACTATTTCACATTGTTAACCCTACCACAGGTGTTTCTACCTCTAGTATTAATACTATCATTACATGTGTTCCTTTGGTTTCAGAAAAAAACAAGGATTATAACATGTATCTATGCCCGTTCCTAATCAAATGACTCATACATAATCCTTAATAGTTACACATAGTTACCTTTCATACTACACAATTCCTTGTGTAAATTATTTAAGCTTTGCATGCTAAGGTGTTGTAGTTATATAAAAGGAATACCAAAAATAACCAATCAATGGATTTGCAAGCCTTACTTAATAATCTATTAGCACCTAAAATTGCATCTTATGCTTTACCTATAGGATTTTTAACTCCTAAACTTTTATTGTATGAAGGTAAATGAGATCTAAAACAACACCTTTGATATTTTCATGCAACATGTCTAGATTACGCTTTCAATGACAAGTTTATAACTAATTTATTTTCAATAAGCCTTAAATATTATGCCTTGTATTTGTTTTATGATTTAACTATCTAACCAGTCAAATCATTCAACCCATTAGTAGATCAAATTCTCAAACATTTTAATATCAATAATGATGAAAAACTATCTTATGTGTAAATTGATAAGTTTAAGAAAGGAACTAATTAACCTATTAGTGAATAAGTACTTCATGAAAAGCCATGCTTTCCAAAATGACTAACACCTTGGCTAATAATTAATTACAATATATATCTAAACAAAGTTTACTAATACTTTTGCATGAGTCAATGATTTTAATATATATATCATTTGAATAAATTTGTAATACAATAAGAGAAAGATAATTCAAGTTTCTCACTTTGAACAAGCTCATATATACACCTACATCTAATTCAAATTCTATAACAAAGTTAAAATAAAACCATCTTACAAAGCTAAGCCAACAGGTATTAAAGTTGATGCAAAGATCATAGTCGATGTTATATCTCAACCTTTTAACAAGCTTATTTTAAATCAACCAAGAAGATATTTTTTTAGATTACCATAACCACCTCATAAATTCTTACAAAATTTACTTGAGTTGAATCTCATTACTCTACCTCCATCACTAGAGGTTGACATGAGTAGATCTCAAAGTAAATCATTTGATAGAAATGCATATTGTGATTATTATAGATGTAATGGGCATTTTACCAATATATGTTTCAAGCTAAAAAACCATATTCAAGATCTTATTGATAGAAATGTCATTGAACTAGGCATTCTTACAGAGGAAACTAAGCCTCAATATAATGAAAAGTCTAAGTTGAATATTTTTAGTGAGCCATTTCCAAACCATGATACAAACAAGGATAATATTTCAGAAGTGCATCATACATATAATGCACAGATACCTCCTAAGTCATATGATCATACATTAGTGTAGACACCCAAATTTGTCCACCAATGATCTCCAACCAGGGTTTTGACCAATTTCCACCAAAGTGCACAGTTTGGCTTAAAAACACTAAAGCACATTAAATGAGTTGAATTTAACATATTCAAGTGGTAATTTTGGTTAGGGTATCACTAAATGGTGCAATGCAATTTATGGGCCAGCTAACTTTGATAAGATCATTGCAAGTCAAAATGCCAAGTTTGTACTTAGGTACTCTAGATTGCTCTTTCTTATCAAATCTCTTGTACAAGACACGTGCCTTTGTTATTTGTTGTCAGTAACATCTTAAATGGGAATACAATTCCAACACATCTACAATTAACTTCCAATCCAATCTAGTCAAACTTTAGACCAATAATAAGTCATTCTAATCAATTTGAGTAATTTGTGAACAAAGTGCTTAATCATGCTTAAGATCTAATTAAATCAAATTAGAGCCTAATCAAGAATTCCATGAAATCTTGTTTTTAGAAATGAATATTGAATATATGTTTCATCAGGTGACCTCATTTCTTGGAAAGACATCCCTAAGCTATAAACACCATAAATATCAAGATTGTGGGTCTCCCATACCTCTTTATTACCTCCCATGACTCATTAATGTCCTTTCTTTCAAATTCATGATGAGGATAATTATGGATTTTAATTACATAATTCAATTAATCCATGACCACACATCTCAATCTTGAGATGGATGGTCATGGTTGATTCTGGTCATTCTTGAAAATCTATAAATAGAGAGTCTATGAACATAATTTTTAAGCTTAATTTATGCAAAATTATAATGTAGGATTGGTTCTAAAAGCTTCATGCAAACTAGTGTTACCATGCCAAATTGATTCTAAGCCAAGCCAAGCCAAAGCCAAAGGTGCCAAGGAGAGATGGAGGTAGCCAAAATTCCATTTCCAAGGACTTCATGAGCACAAAACTGAGAAAACCACTATTACAAAGGCATTTAGAGCATCCAAGGAAGGTGGATGAATTTTTTTTTCTTTACTTTTTAGTTGTGTTTGTCATTTGTTTTTGTTACTAAGCTCACCCTAGTAACTAGGCATGAAGATGTTAGTTTAATGTGTTTTTTATTTGGTTTATTTAAATAACAAGATAATAATCTCCTCTTATTATTCAAATTCTTAGTTCACATAATGGCACGCCTGGTGGGACAATCTTCATGAGAGCGCAATCCATAAACTTTTTTTGTGTTTCATAGTTTTGATTCTCTTTTTTTGTTGTTTTTGCTTTGAGTAAAAATGGCCAATAAATAATTCCTAAATTTATATTTAATCAATATTTTTGTCTAAATTTTTTTATTAATATAGATAAATATGTCATTGATATGCTTGAAAATTTTCACAAAAAAATTCTTTATATTTTAAAAGTTATATCTATTTTAGTAACTGTCACTTTCTATTTTTTATTTTTATGGTAAAAATGGTTAGAACAGAGTTCATAACTTTTATTTATTGACTTTTTAGACTTAAATTTTTTCATATACATGCATCCTAGAGTTATTGACAATCTCTCAAAATTTTGTATCAAACTAACTTATATGTTAAAAGTTATGTTATATTTTATGTGCAGAATTTTATGTGTTGTGTTATATTTTATTTTTAGCCTTGTAATTTGTTATTTGCAAGTGTTCATATATTTAATATTATTTTTTTAAAATATTTTATTTATATTTATTCTAACATTTTATAACCTAACATATTTACTTTTGGAGTGATTCCTTAAGGGTAGATAGGTAACCAACAGACTTCAAATTTGTTAAAACATGTTTTAGACCATCTTTGGCATGATTTTAAAATGAATTAGGAACATTATTTTGGTACTTAAAGTAAAATTTAAGGTGCTTAAATAATTATTTTTAGTATTAGTTTTCAAATTTATAACTAAGACCAAGGGGTCAAATGAACACCACCTCATTTTTCGAATTTGGGCTTAAAATGAACTCACCTTTCCAAGCTTTTTGTATTCACTTAGTTGTTTAAATTAGATTTATGTTTGGAAAAAAGAGGGGTGATGTATGTATGATATTAAATTTAGTCATTTAAATCACTCCCTAAAAACTCATCAAAGTTTGGGTGACCTTGAAAATGACCCTAAAGTCTTTCTATTTCATGCTTTCTTTATTTTTATGCAAACTTGGCTTGCAAGGGGGACTTCATCACCTCCCATGAGTTATTTATGGAATATTTGACCTAGGGTTTCACCCCCTAACATTAAATTCATTTAGATCCTAATTGGAGTTACACACAGGATGTAGTGGCACTTTAGACATCGCACTACACTAAGCGAATAATAGAATGTAGTGGTTGCAAAAAAGACTAGAACTTTTTGAAAAAAGTCAAGTGATACAAACCCAAAATCTATGATTTTATTTTGCATTATTTGTCATGAAATTAATTTTTCAATTGATTCCCATAGAACATTTAGAAACTTGTAGATCTTAGACAAAACCCCACTTGTCACAAAAGTATTATTGGTGCAAGGTGTGTCTCAAGGTCCATGTCACAGTACTGTCATTTGAGAGAAGGGAGGGTGTAAAAACCCTACTATAAAATGTGCATTTACTTTTGGATGAACACTTAAAATCCTCTCAAATGATGTATATTGATGGATTCAAACAATACCAAACAAACTTGTCAGTTTAGAGTCTAAGAGTGATTAATTAGTTAGTTTTGTCCTAGATTAAAGTCTTCTTTGGAGTCAAAACTTGTTGTAAATAAATGATACAAACCAAAACACATGGTCCTCATTTTCCTTTGAACAAAGAAGCATTATTCTACCCATTTGAACTCATCAAATTTGCCTTGTTCAAATTCCATCAAAACTTGGGAGTCATATCATTCACTTTGGCACATTTATGTTGCCCAATTGAGTCTAGACCTTTGAAAAAGTTTGTTTAAGTCTTTCATTTATAATCTAAATTTGAAATTGCACCTTCAAAAGTTCATAGGCTTGATGTGTTAAGTGGGTTCACCATTTGCACTAAACTTGAGGGAACTTAGGTTCAATTTCCAATTTGGGTTGAAGGTCATTTAAGACTCAAGATTATTATCACCACTTGATAAACTTAAGCCATTTTGTGCTAAACACTTTCACTTTGAGTCTATGCACCACAATATTTTGAGTCAAGAAAAGTAGTGTTAAGTTGTCAAAATTGTGGGAAACTATCTTTGCCTTAGAGAGTTTTTGAAACAAACATTAAGCCACACTAATTAGGTATTGTAGCATCATTATGCTACCCAAAAAATTTCAAATATTATTTCATAGACCCTCTTGCATATATTTAAAATTTGTTCCTACATTTTTAGACCAATCCAAGTGTATTTTTGTGATCCTTTTTCTTACACAATTATATTGTTCACTTTTGTCTAGCTTATTTGTCAAAATAACCAAGTTTTATACCATTATTTATGAGAAATTAAACTATCTCTAAAGTGCCTTTGGTCAAGTTTATATCCAAAAATCAAATGCCTAGTATTTTTTAGAAGTGTTTCAAATCTATTAGATTAAAAATCATCTTTATTTTAAAGTCTAACTTTTGATGCCATTTAGCCAAGAGTCCTAACACATGCCTTGTTTGAGCCTAGCTTTTGATGTCACATTTGGACAAAAGACCTAGCACCTTTTAATTTCCTAGATTAGACTGATTTGAAACACTTCAACCTTAGAGTTTAGAATTTTGATTTTCAGTCTCTTTACTTGCTCATCTTTGTGTGAACAGTGAGGCTTTAGATACTTAACGCTAGCTTGTTTCCTCACAAATCTTTGTATAAACCTTTTTGATCCTTTTGACGAATCTAGACCAAGTTTGAACATCATATGTTTCAAACATTATCTTTTTAGAGTTTGAATAACTCTTTGACCTTTTATCTTAAAGCATCAACTATGGATCCCAACATGTATTCTTACACTCGTAGTGGACTCATATACAACTCAGGGATTAGTAATGTGGTTGTGCAGGAAGAAATGGTGTAAAACCCCTACAAATATAATATTCCTTATGAGATGGATTATTATCCCACTTATAATTCTCAATTAGGGGCACAAATCCAAGATCCATTGGCTAATTATTTAGTTAATACACCACCTTATTCAGAATAAGACTAAGAACAAATTGTACAATACCTAGTTACAATACCCACAGCTGATGAACCAATTTTTCAAAAGTGATATTATAATAATACAACTTCCATGAATGATCCATTTTTGTTTGAGCATCATTTATTGGAGAAAAAATATGATATTTTGGTTAGAGCCATAGAGGTAGGTGCCAATTTTCTAGCAGACTTCCCTCATGAGAATTTACCAAGCCTAGTAAGAATGCCCCATAATATCATTTACGATCAACATGCTTCTTCTAGAAATCCTTTGGATCTAGTAAAAAAAACATATCATGACCCTAATGTGCCTAACATCGGAAAAAACATCATGAAAGACCACTTTAACCAAATGTAGATAGCATATAAAACCTACCTGAATCTAGCACATAATTTCAATCAGATGACCATGGTGAACAAACTTCTTATTGACTTAGTTCCTTCAATAGAAGTTTTGATAGAGTCAATTGGTCAAAACAATCAAAGTTTATATCCATTCATGCAAAACACTTTGATAGACAACTTGTTGTATATGCCCATTATTGAATAAGTGTCTTTTGCTTCTACACAGAATAATGAGCAAAATATAGTGGACAATGTGTAAGCAACATCCAATCTAAATCAAAGTGGTACTAATGCACAAACAACTAGTCAAAAACATGTGACTATATTTAATACCATGAGTGGACCATCATGTCAGGGAGTAGGATTTTTTACATCCCAGCCTCAATTAGCTGCTTCATCAAGTGTGCAACCAACAAGATTAGGTAGTCAACCAACAACCAATGTCACACCTTAACAGCCAAATATGACGAATCCTACTCCTCTTAAACAAGTGATTAGTAGTATTATGAAACAATAGGTACAATCTAGTGTACCAATGCAATAGAGGATGAATATATTTCCACTTCAACAAGTGGAAACTAATGTTCCACCTCGTCAGGTAGTGGAAAATATACCTCCTCAGTCACAGACCAATGTACCAATTCAAAACCAAATAATGACTAGTCAATAACATGTAAATATTGGTCAATGATATATACTAAATCTTCAACCTGATTTCACTTCCCCATAGGGATTCATGCAATAAGGAGGCTCCCATGTTTCTCAAGTATCTACTAGACAACCATTGGTTCAAAATGTACCACAAGTTCAGAGACAGGGTCTTGGTCCACAAGTTCTCACTCATCAGCAAGGTTTAATTAGTCGGAAACATGTCTCTTTTCAACCATAGTAGGCACAATATAGTTATATCCCTCCATCTCAACCACAAAATCCTCCAAGTCAAACCTTCATAGCCAACCCAAACCATAATATCGCACAACCAAATGTATAATTTCAAGTACATCTTATTCAATGTATGCATAGTCCTGGTCCATTTTCCAACCAAACCAATATACCCCAACAAATATCTCCATCATACCCTAGTCAAAGTGTCCCACTTGTGACCTTTCAACCATCTACCCAAACCAATATTCTCCCTCAAACCAATGTTCCTTCTAGTTTTCTATCCCAAGAATTACAATAGATAAAGGATGCAATTGCTACCATTCAGGCTGGGAAATAGACTAAAAAGTTTAAGTTGGATGACATGTGTTCTTATCCATTCAATATGGAGTACTTACAGATACCATTTCCTCCAGGATATGAACCACCAAAATTCAATAAATACAAAGGGAAAGGTGACCCTAAGGTCCATTTAACTGAGTTTTTTATCGCATGTTAACTAGTGGCATATAACGATATATATCTTTTGTTGTTTTTTCCAAGGAACTTGAATGGACAAACCTTGAAGTGGTTTTTAAATTTGTTCAAGAATTCAGTAACATATTTTGATGATCTTTTTGATAATTTTATGCAGTACTTTTCTTATAATCTTAAACATGAGATTTCATTGGTTGACTTAACACAAAAAAATAAAAGGCTAGGGAGAGTTTTGCAAATTATCTACAATGATGGAGAGCCCTTGCAAGATGATTCACCTATAGTTTACTAGATAAACAATTAGCCACTATGCTTACTAAAAATTTGCATAGTGAGATAGTTTATCCTCTGGAAGTACAATGTGCACATAATTTTAAGGAGATCATCAATAAAGGCTTGTTGATTGCGTGAGCCTTTATTAATAAAGGGATCACCAATCTTACGTCAACTAATTAGAATCAAGGTACCAATCAGGGAAGTGGTCAAAACCAACATCCAATCCAAGTGTAAGCATCACAACCAGCACAGGCCCATAACCAAGATAGACCTAAGCAATTAAACCATAATATGAATGTTGTGGGTAATGAAGTAACCAAGTCACATCATGTCCAAATAGTGCAAACATCATTTGAACCAACTTTTAACTTAATCGTACCTAAAAAACTCTCCAACCAACACCGCAAGAACAAAAACCAAGACCCATACAACAAATGCAATAACCTTTACCATTACAAACCCCTCCTCCAAGGAGAACTATGCCTGCGCATCATGTCTTTAGTGACCTAGGAGAGCCTATTGAGTTTGTATTTTGAAAAATTAATGCTACTAATCTAATTGGTTGGTCTGTACCAAAGTATTATTCATAAGGTATTTTGTATCCTGATTAGTACCATGAAAATGAATTCTATAAATATCATTGGGTTAATGGGCATAATCTACGAAGATGTGTTCAAATCAAGCATTTGATTGAGAATATATTGGAGAATGGGGAGATAACATTAGATAATGGTGCTTCCAATTCCAATAAAACTCTTTGGATTTATTAAAACTCCTTTCCCTGACATAATAATCAGTAATAATAACATCAACACTAGCTAGTGTAACAATAAAATTAACAGTATCAAAATCAAACACTGAACCAATAGAACTAGTAGAATCAAAAAAATCAATAGCATAACCCATAACGATAGAATAATGGAAAAAACCAAGGTCAAAATGGTAACAACCAATAAATATACCATGCAGTTGCACATGACTACAATAGGGTTGTAGGTCATATTGTAGGGGGTGGCATTAACACCATCTCCATTAATCCTAGACCAAACCTTAATCAATCTAGACCATTGCTAAACAACAACACTCAATCAAATTACATGGATAATCTTTATTTGACCTACGATTGCATACATGCAAGCTAGCAAACTCAGACTTCCACTTTTGGACCTTATATTGATAACTCATCTTTGCCATGTGACCAAATACAAGTGCACTGACAACTGAGACTTGTCTTATCTGGCTCCACACCATTTCAAAAATTTGTTAGCGATCATGGTCCAGTATCTAATCTTGATTTTTCAATCATAACTTAGAGGTCAAAGATTACTATCCAAAACCCATAACCATCTTCTAGTTTACCTGTTATCTAACCAACCGTTCAACCTTGGAATAAACTATTCAATATTGACCAAGACAAGAAGTTTGATATTGTGGAACAATTGTAGAAGACACCAGTAGAACTTTATATTTTAGATTTGCTATGAACATAATTAATCCACAAGAACATCTTGAATGAATTTTTAACCCAATCCATTGTTTCAGTGACATATCCCCTGATAAATTTCAAGCTTTGGTTGGACACCTAGCTTCAACCCAACATGTCACATTCAACCAAAATGATATGTCTTCCCTTGACCTGTTCCATAATAACCCATTCTACATATAAGTTTATATAAAGTGGCATAAAGTGAAACATGTCCTTATAGACAATGGATCAGGCCTCAACATAGTGTCTCTAAAGCTCATCAAGCTTATTGGGTACACAATGGCAGATCTTGAACTAGAAATGATAACCATCAAAGCCTATGATAATCAGGAAAGAGAATCACAAGGCACCATTAGTTTGCTATTTATCATTGGGCCTTTAACCCATGATACACTTTGCCATGTGATTGATCTTGAGTTATCATAAAATATGCTTCTAGGCAGGCCTTGGTTACATGAGATTCATGCATTCTCATCAACATTGCACCAATGTATCAAGTTTTCCCACTTAGAGATGGAAGTGAATATTCCAATAGATTTACACCCATATAAACACTACAAATATCTTGAGGCTAAATTTCAAAGCTAAAATTATCATTACAACATGAATCCAAGTTACCATACTTATTGATCCTTCATTATATAATTTCATAGATCGTAATACCTTGGATTTCCTTTCTCACATGCTACCTCCTGAAGCTTCTAATTGTTTCACCATTTCAAATAATGGACTGAGAGAGTATGTGACCCATGATACATTTCATATTTTCAATCTTCCTCAGAATCTGAAAACCTTTGGGTGACCTAAAGTCACCTCACATATGCATTGGCAATGAAAGAACAAAGATAAGGGACCTGTCACATTTGTACCAGCATCTAGCCTAGAACTTAACCCTTTTGAAGAAGATGAATCACGGTTATACAATGATGACCAAGCTAATTGTTATAAAAGTGCAAAGTATCCTATTCCCAATATAATCATGGAGCATCACAATTATGAAGGAAGAGGCCTTGGATTGAATCATTAAGGAACCATCGAGTCAATTTCCATGATTAATTATGAAAGACCTTATGGACTTAGATTTAAACTGCCTAGGGGTGACCCCACATATCTTGTTCAAATTCCATCACCAACACCTAGTGAGGATGATGTTGACAGTGAAGTAGAGTTTGATCATAGCCTCACCTTTGATGACCTATCTGAGACTAACCTATTCAATACCAATGCCATTTGTACCCTTACCCTAGTCATTCATCATATCCCATTAAAGTTATACCATCCCCAATTGATAGATTGGGACCAATAAGAATCCACTTTGTTGATTGATGAGTTTTAGAATGATGAGGCATTCTGTGAATTTTTAGGCCTTAGAGACAACATTCTGTTCGTAGATCACAAATCAATATTCTCAATCAAATTGGATCCTAAAGCCTATTTTGGAGAGTGGGTGAACACCCTTAGCCAAAAATAAATAAATAAAACATTGAGGTCCCCAAGTGAAAATCTCTTTGAGGTGCTTTTTGACTAGAAAAAAAGTAAAGATAAAGGCCAGTCTAGTGGTGAAAACTTATTTCAGGCACCATTAGATGGGGGTGTTCATTATTCTTCAAATTTAGACTAGGAGACCACCGATGATGAACTTTCCTATGGATCCGAGTTTAGTTTTGCACAACAACAAGTATTTGATACAATTCTTCAATAATTTTTGACTATTTTTGTCATATGGCCAGATCTTCCATTGGGGGACTTAGATTCATCATCCGTAAGAGACGTTGAAGAGTAAGTCCTAAAAAATGACTTTGATATAGTCTAATAGTTCAAGTCTTTTCCTACTATCCTAGAAGATGGTTTGACCTTTATAGTTTAAGATACAATAGAGGTAAACATCAAGACTCCATTAGACTCAAAATAGATAAAATTAGGTGCATCCCTCACTAAAGAGGAATGTGAATTATTTATAGCTATGTTGAGAGAATTTGTAGATATCTTTGCATGGGCTTATTCTAACATGCCAAGTTTGGACCCCACCTTGGTTCTGCACCACCTTGTGGTCAATCCTGATGCCAAATTGGTGAAACAAAAACTACGTAAGATGCATCCTCACATTATTATCTTGGTAAAGAAAGAGTTAGAAAAAATCTTAGAAGCAGGATGTATCTGATCCATTGACTACTCAGAATGGATATCTAATGTTGTACATGTTATCAAAAAGCTTGAAGGAATCAGAATTTATACTAATTTTTGAGACATAAATAAAGCTTGTCCTAAGGATGACTTTCCATTGCCTAATATTGACATGATCATTGACTCACGATAGGTTATGAAATGCTTTCACTCATGGATGGCTTTTTAGGATACAATCATATCAAAATAGCACTAGAAGACCAACATAAAACAACATTCAACACTCCATGGGGAATATTTTGTTATCAGGTAATGCCATTTGGTCTTAAGAATGTTGGAACTACATATCAAAGGGTCATGACTACATATTATATGATATGATGCATGATATTATTGAAGACTATGTTGATGACATATTAGGAAAATATAAAACCATGGACGACCATCCAACAATGCTACATAGGATATTTAAAATATTGCAGGAGTATAAAGTCAAAATCAATCCAAATAAATGTGTGTTTGGAGTAACCTCAAAAAATTTACTTGGATTCATTGTGTCTCATAGGGGCATTGAAGTTGATCTGACCAAAGCCCATGCTGTAATCAAAATGCCACCACCAACCAATTTGAATCAGCTCCACAATTTTGTTAGGTGGCCCCTTATCCAACGGAAGCACAATTGATTACTTGTTTATAAGCAATTAAACATAGAAATATACCAGAATGATTAAGAAACTAGAAACATGAGACATCAAAGAATTTGAGAGACAATACACACTCTTGTATTAGATAATACTAGAAGAAAATACAAATAAGGAAGATGCCACTTCTTCCTCCACCTCAAAGGCTTGCCACACCTCAATACCTTCTTCCCTCTCTCTCTTGCTCAACACAAACCAACTCTATAACCTGAGTTACAATCCCTCCTTGAATGCTTCAGCTGATATCCTTGACCTTACACCTGTAGATCTCCTTGACCTTGCTTGCTTCAATGCTCTTACTTGATCAATTTGATAATTACAATACATGCCTCATGGGTCTTTAAATAGAATCCCATGGTTACAAAAATAGAAATCTAACTACTAAAATTAGACACACAGCTCGCGACTTAAAATAGCCTCTTAGCATGCAAACACTCGGTTCAACTAACTAACTGTTCGTGCAACGAACAGTTCTGGACCGCACAGGTGACCGACGCCGGTCCCTGCTTGTCTGGTGCTACCGACGTCGGCCGACTCCTGTCGTCGCCAGTCTCCTTCTCCACTGCATTTGACTGACATCGGTCATACTACCGACGCCGGTGGCTCTGGTTCTTCAGCATCCTCTTCTTGTGTGTGCAAACAGTTGAAGCTTTTAGCTCCACACCTTAACAATCTCCCACTTGGAGATAAACAACTGCTACTGTACCTGTACCTATACACCATCTATTTCATTCCTTAGGCCTTGTATCCCTCTTCAAAATCACCCTTGAAGACCAACCACCATGCAAACCTGTGATGCTATACCTGTCACTTATGCCACAAGAATTTTGTTGCTCCCAAACTCTTCATGACATACTTCTGAACCAACTTTACCCTTAGCTCAGAAAACTGCATGTATATGAAACCCTGCAAAAAGTAACACAATACAGTAATAGGATAATGTAGCTAATATTATCCAACCTGGTAAAGATAAAAAACAATGGTCAAACCTCCATTGTCCTGCAGCTAACTCAAGACCATATACCATAGCCTTCTGTCTCAGATGTCCATCCACTCTCTTCTCTAAAACGGGAATCCATCCTTCTATCCAGCTGACAACTCCACCAATAAATACTTGTTTGGCTCTACTCCAAGGACTCACACTCCTCATCCATGTCAAGCTCCCACTGTTTCTAGATTCTACCTGCATTGCTTCCTCCATCTTCCTAGTTCATGACTATCCATAAGCAATATAAAGAAGGTGAACAATGAATATGAGGTTCACATACCTTTTCTGACCTCTGTATGGGTGTTTGAGACTCCTTGACAACTAACTGTCCACCCATCATCCATTCTAGTGATCGATCTCGGCCAACTCCCAGTATGCTCCCAACCGATGTCGGTTCCCTGCACTGACCCTGACTGTCGACGTCGTTACCCCTGACCGACGCTGGTGTCCCCCCCTACCGACGTCGGTCCTGATGACCGACGTCGGACTTCTCCTGCCCGACCTACCGACCCTACTGGTCTGCACAAGACTGATGTTGGTGTCTGACTGATCGACTTCGGTTCTAAGTAATCGACATCGGTGCCTGTGTGTTCCCGTGAGTGATGAATTCTTCATCTGCGAGCTCTTCTTGGATCAAATCTCTATCCATGCTGCCCTGCTCAGATTTATTTAGTGCCTATAACTATTCTCTGGCCTTCATCTCCTCCAAAAACACCAAGACATCCCTGTTTTTGTCAAAAGCCTCAAATTTCCTTTTATTGCAATGAATTCTATCTATGCCTTCTGAATTTGAACACATACCTTTTGAACCAAGAACTTCCATTCCCTTTTTATTCATGTGACCCTGCCTATTAGACCACATCTTCGAATCTGTACCAAAAGTAGAATCAACAATACAAGTAGATAGATAAAGAGTACCTACTTTCTTACCTCTTGCCAAAACAAGTGCTCCCTTGGTAACCTTCCAAGAATCCACTGTGAGGGTTATTGTGCATCCCTCATCACCCAACCTTCCTACAGAAATCAAACTCTGCTTCAGAATTGGAACATGCATGACCTCCTTCAACACCCATGTGTTGTCAATCTGCAATCTCAGCTGCACTTTCCCTTTGCCAACTATCTGACAAGGCGTACCATCCCCTAAATAGAGTACTCCAAAGTCTCCCTGTTCATACTCATGAAACAAATCTCTGTTTGGGGATGCATGAAAAGATGAACCAGAATCTAAAATCCATGATCCTACCTGACTATCCAAAGAAAGTATGAGAGCATCTTGTACCACAATATTTGCATCCTTTGCTTCTTCAATACCTGCATGTTGATTCTCTTTATCTCTCAACCAACACTCCTTCTTTGTATGTCCTTTCTTTCCACAAAACCAACAGGTAATACCTTTAGACTCGGATCTCCTTCCTGACCTTGATTTCCCTTGCTCAATCTTCTCCTTTTGCCTTCCTCTGCTTTCCGCACTTAGAGCGTTCCCTGATGATTCACCTGTGCTTCTCCTGCGTATTTCTTCATTCAAAATCACACTCACAACATCATCAACTTTTAAGATTTTAGAAGTAGATGCAGAGTTACTTACTACCATAACCATACCGTCCCAACTTTCAGGCAAAGAACATAAAATCAAGAGAGCCTTTACCTCATCATCAAAAACAATATTGACTGAAGCTAATTGGTTTACCAAACCATGGAAATCACTAAGATGAGTATGTACCGAACCACCTTCCTGCATTTGCAAAGTAAATAGCTGCTTCATAAGGTATACCTTATTAGAAGCCGAGGGTTTTTCGTATAAATTTGCCAAGGACTTTATCAACTCTTCCATTGTCTTGCATTGTGATAAGCTAGAAATCACAGACGATGCAAGGATCAACCTTATGGAACTGAGAGCCTTCCGATCAAGAATGTTCCATTCTTCATCCTTCATATCTGTGGGTTTGCATGCAACCCCACCCAACAGTAAGTATAGATCCTTCTGATACAGATAGTCCTCAATCTGCATCCTCCAGTGTTGATAATTCTTGCCGTTAAACTTCTCCATTCGTAGCTTACTTTCTTCTACCATTGCTGAACTCCCACTCAATCAGAAAACCCTGTGAATGACCTGTAATAAAAAACAATACCTGCTTCTTGCAAACCGTAGCTCTGATACCAACTGTTAGGTGGCCCCTTATCCAATAGAAGCACAATTGATTACTTGTTTATAAGCAATTAAACATGAAAATATACCAGAATGATTAAGAAACTAGAAACATGAGACAGCAAAGAATTTGAGAGACAATACACACTCTTGTATTAGATAATACTAGAAGAAAATACAAATAAGGAAGATGCCACTTCTTCCTCCACCTCAAAGGCTTGCCACACCTCAAGACCTTCTTCCCTCTCTCTCTTGCTCAACACAAACCAACTCTATAACCTGAGTTACAATCCCTCCTTGAATGCTTCAGCTGATCTCCTTGACCTTACACCTATAGATCTCCTTGACCTTGCTTGCTTCAATGCTCTTACTTGATCAATTTGATAATTACAATACATGCCTCATGGGTCTTTGAATAGAATCCCATGGTTACAAAAATAGAAATCTAACTACTAAAATTAGACACACAGCTCGTGACTTAAAATAGCCTCTTAGCATGCAAACACTCGGTTCAACTAACTAACTGTTCGTGTAATGAACAGTTCTAGACCGCACAGGTGACTGATGTCGGTCCCTACTTGTCTGGTGCTATCGACGTCGGCCGACTCCTGCCATCGCTGATCTCCTTCTCCACTGCATCTGACCAACGTCGGTCATACTGCCGACGCCGGTGGCTCTGGTTCTTCAGCATCCTCTTCTTGTGTGTGCAAACAGTTGAAGCTTTTAGCTCCACACCTTAACAAATTTATAGGGTAAGATCCAGTCAATCCAATGTTTCATCTCTCAGTTAGTAAAGAAGTGTCATCCATTTACACATCTTCTAAAGAAAGGAGTTGTATTTCACTATGATGACCACTGCCAAATAGATTTTCAATAACTCAAGGACTATCTAGTTAATCCATCTATTTTGTTACCTCTTATGCCAAGAAGGCCATTCTTATTATATCTATCAGCTACCAACAATGCCTTGCAAGCACTTTTGGATCAATATGATAACAATGAAAAAGAGCATGTACTATACTACTTAAGCCATACATTGGTCACATATGAACATAACTATGCACCTGTTGAAAAAGCTTGTTTGGCCATGGTCTTTGTAGCTCAAAAACTATGCCATTACATGTTAAATAATAAGACCATGGTGATTTGAAAAGTAGATCCGCTCAAGTATCTACTATCTAAAATAACTTTACAAGGTAGAATGGCCAAATTGATCATGATTCTTCATGAGTTTTACATAAAGTATGTCAATCAGAAGGTAATCAAAGGATAGGTCCTTCCAGATCAAATTTTTGAAGCACCCCTTGCAAACACAAAGCCACTCATATTTCATTATCTTGATGAATCATAATGACCATCATTGACCCACCTCTTAGGGAGTAACACTAGAAAATATATTTTGATGGTTCATTTACTACATATGGATCAAGGGTAGGTCTCTTATTTATTGCACCATAGGGGGATCTAATCCCTAAATCATTCAGAATCAGTTTTCTTTGTATAAATAACATGGCTGAGTATGAAGAACTTATTATACGAAATTGATAGGCAATACAATGGAATATATCTCATCTAAAGGTTCATGGTGATTCTCAATTAATCATCAATCAGGTCATAGGCCAATTTTAGACTAAAGATGAAAATTTGGTTCCATATAAGGCTATGGTCGAAACCCTAAAGTAGAAAATTGTAAATATCCAATTTGAGCATATACTAAGGGCTAGTAATAGAATTGTAGATGCCATGGCTACTATCATCTCTCTGATTTGACAAATAGACAAAGCTAGAGAATATCAGTTCCTTGTTGAGAATTTGTTCGCACTAGCTCATGAACCTTTAACCATTGTAATGATTTGTGATATTATTGGTCCTAATTGTATCTAGTACTCAGACCTTTACAACTACCTTCATGACCAATATCTACCACCTAACCTATCTTGAAAACAAACCAAAACCTTTATTCATCATTCCACTCGTTATACTCTTCTTAGATCCATCCTTTAGCACCATAGTTTTGATGGAAATCTGCTTTGTTGTTTAACTTTGGTAGAGTCTACACTAGCATTAAGATAAGTTAATGAAGGATTATGTGGAGCTCATTATAGTGGGTTAGTCCTATCCAAAAATATATTGTGTTTTAGTTAGTATTGTCCCATGATGGATGCAAATGGAGCTGCATATGTAAAAAAGTGTGATAAATGTCAATGGCATGCTAATCTAATTCATGCCCGAACACAAAATCTAAAACTGATGTTAACACCATGGCCATTTGCTACATAGGGACTTGACCTCATTCAAAATATCAACCCCACTTCATCTCATGGCCATAAACATATCCTTACCACCATTGAGTATTTCACTAAGTGGGTTGAAGCTATACCCCTCACTTATGTGACTAGAAAGATCTTCAATCATCTCATTTGCTGGTATGGTATCTCATCTAATATTATATCTAATAATGGAGGATCATTCAAGAACAAGGATGTAGACCAACTAGATACTAAATATAACATCATACAATATTTTTATACAACATATTACCCTCAAGGTAATGGCCAAGCTAAAGCATCAAACAAAACCATTGTCAATATTCTTAAAAATATTGTCAATGATGTTGGTCGTGATTGGAACCTATAGATATTCCTTACCCTTTGGGCATATTGTACCAATCATCATACTCCCATAGGAGCCACTCCATACTCACTTGTTTATGGTACTGAAGCCATCCTTCCCATTGAGGTCAAATTGCCTTCAATATGCATATCTTTCAAATATGTCCTAGATGATCATGACCATCGAGTAGCTCACATGTAAACGCTAGATCTACTTGATGAAAAATGTGTAGATATGCTCAATAATCTTTAGGCATATCAGAACCAACTCAAAGTCCACTATAATCGATGTGTCAAATATAGAAAATTTGAAATTGGTGATCTTATTCTTAAAGAAAACCAAAAGAATACTATGGTTGAGAAGAAGAATAAAGATAAATTCAAACCAAACAAGATAGGGCCTTTCATCATTACTATAGATTATGGATCAAGGGCATACAAGCTTGCCACACTAGATGGAGATGAACTTTCTGAGACAATGAATATTATTCACCTCAAGTGGTACTATGCTTGAGTGCTAAGGTGTATTATCTATAAAGACCATTTTAGTGGTGCCATTTTATCACTATTCTTAATTGTACAAATATAATTCTTATCCATCCTCTTAGCCTTATCCACTTTACCATTCTATTCTATTGACCAGATGTGTTTTAAAGCCTAGCCCATTTGACCTTGGTTTTTTCCATTCATTATGCATTTTTAGCACTAAGTAATTTGATCAGTTTCATTAATTGTTTCAAGTACTTCAGATAGAGATCATATTTTGGAGCAGTATGATAGAATTTTTGGTAGTTGCATCCTTCATTTTTATACCTTTCTTATCACCAGTCTTCCTACTAATTATAACCATCTTTGGGAAAATTAGTACCATTGATCTATGACATTGTGTCCTAGTTATAATCACCTATAGGCAAACTAGGAGAAACATTTATGTATTAAGTCTTGATGTACCAACTTGCCAATTCCTATGCCATACTATGCCTTTTTACCACCTATGCCTATTTTGTTTGAATTGACTGCTACACTAGTCAAATTCCTCCATTATAGGGTGGAACTATAGTGACTTGGGGTCCTACTCTGGGACTATGTAGGTAGTGTTCGATACTTTTTAAGGTTATTTGAGTCACTCTTTCCACCACACTCTCACCATTTTGTGAGAAACCTAAGTTTGAACACTCTCACCATTTTGTGAAAAACCTAAGTTTGAACGCTCTCACCATTTTATGAGCTTGAACCATTTAGTGTCTCATCATTCTTGATCAAGTTGAGATACTTCTAAAATTCCAAAAATATTTATAAAATCATTAGAAAAAACCAAAAACATTTGACCACTTCTTTGCCTTAAGGATTCTGGGAACCCTTACTAAGTTGCATGAAAATGACTTGTCACTTAGTTTCCCCATCCTTTTTGGACTTTTCTCTCACACACTTGCCATTTTACAAGGCCATTCCTCTTCTTCTATCACATTCATTCTATTTGTTTTCATCAATTATCACATTCTTCCCATTCCTTGGGAGAACTTCATTTGACCTAAAGTTTTTATTGGATATTACATCCATGGAATTATGTAGGCAGTGTCCACTTGTCTAGTGCATATGGAGATAGCTCAGCCGCCCCCTTTATTTTCTTTTATTTCCCCATTTTTTTTATTTGTTAAGTTATCACCCATTTTCTAAGGGCAATGTTCATATGGTTTCTATTGAGTGTTTGTTTGTTTTTTTGTTATTTTGTTTGTGTGCCTATTTGTTTGCTTTTAACACTATTGTCTTGATTCAATTTATGTGTGTTCATTGGGTGATTCTTTTCCCACACTTACACTTGAATCTATCCATATTCATATGCTTACATTGTCATCATGGTTTATATCATTGGTGCATTATTTTTTATTGAGTATTGGATTATGGGAGTCAGTTTTTATGTATATTTTGGCCAAGTCCTCACGATGTTATACCATGATGCCTACCGACACATGCTACAACAAACATCAATTTCATGAAGTCTATTCAGCAATGGTGGCATCAACATCTCTTCAACACCGACATCTCGATTCAATCCCAATCATATCCTAAATACAATAATTAATCATGAAATAATTTCAACTTTTATTAGTTCAAATAAGCATCTCCCTACTAGTAGGTTGTTCCAATTCATCATTACCCTATGTGTTAAGTTATCATCATCCTCAGCCAAGTTTATCATGTTTGCCATAGTTAAGTTACAATGATTATAACCACCTATGGGAAAATCATTGTACACCATCTCACTTACATTTCTCAATGATTATAACCACCTTTGGGTAAATTATTATGTTCTCACCATTTTAATTTTTTTTCCCATACAGGGGCATGTTGTTATCTTGTTTGTCTATGCTAACTGGGGTAGCTTCATCTTCTTAATGGTTATAACCACGTTTGGGCAAATCATTATGTTATCATACCACATTGCCACTATTGGGGTATAATTCTTAGAACCACCTTTGGGCAAACCATTATCCACCATCCCACTTGAATTCTCAGTGATTTTGACTACTTTTTCAAAATCATTGTGTTTTCACCCCATCATCTTTCCTTTCTTTGGTTCCCTCATTTTGCTTCTTATTGAGGGACCGTTTGCCGACCTACTTGTGCCAACTGTTCCTTCAAGGGGGAAAACCATCATATAGTTAGTTTATCATCATTGAAGTTGTAGGCATACAAGACCTTTTCATTCTTTGAGAAGATGTTACTGTGTTTATATCTTGCAATGAATTCCCTAATAGGGGAAAACTATAGACACCTAAATTTGGCCACCAATGACCTCCAACCAGGGTTTTAACCAATTCCACCAAAGTGCACAATTTAGCCTAAAAACACTAAAGCATATTAAATGAGTTGAAATTGACATATTCAAGTGCCAATTTTGGCTAGGGTATCACTAAATAGAGCAATGCAATTTATGGGCCAGGTAACTTTGTCAGATCATTTTGAGTCAAAATGACAATTTTACACCTAGGTACTATGGATTACTCTTTCCTATCAAATCTCTTACACAAGATATGTGCCTTTATTATTTGTTTTCAATAACATCCTAAATGAAAATATGATTCTAATGCATCTAAAATTGACTTTCAATTCCAATCCAGTTAAATTTTAGACCAATAACAAGGCAATATGATCAATTTGAGTAATTTGTCCACAAAGTGCTTAATCATGATTAAGAGCTAATTAACCCAAATTAGATCCTAATCAATAATTCCATGGAAACTTATTAAAAACTTGTTTTTAGAAATGAATATTGAATATCTACATCATCAGGTGACCTCATTTCTTGGGAAGACATCCCTAGGCCATAAATGCCATAAATATCAAGATTATGGGTCTCCCATGCCTCTTTATTACCTCCCATGACTCATTAATTTCCCTTATTTCAAAGTCATTATGAGGATAATTATGGATTTTAATTACATAATTCAATTAATCCATGACCACACATCTCAATCTTGAGATGTATGGTCATGGTTGATTCTGGTCATTCTTGAAAATCTTTAAATAGAGAGGCCATGAACATCATTTTTAAGCTTAATTTGTGCAAAGTTATAATACATGATTGGTTCTAAAATCTTCATGAAAACTAGTGTTACCATACCAAAATGATTCCAAGCTAAGCCAAGCCAAAGCCAAAGGTGCCAAGGAGAGATGGAGGTAGCCAAGCTTCCATTGCCAAGGACTTCATGAGCACAAAACTGAGCAAACCACTAGTATAAAGGCATTTGAATCATCCAAGGAAGGTGAAGGAATTATTATTTTTCCTTACTTTTTAGATGTGTTTGTCATTTTTTTTGGTTACTAAGCTCACCCGAGTAACTGGGCATGAAGATTTTAGTTTAGTGTGTTTTTGATTTGGTTTCATTCACTAACACGATACTAATCTCCTCTTCTTAGTCAAATTCTTAGTTCACAATTAGATGTAATTATTGGTATAAATACTCAAACCTCCCAATCACATCCTATGATCACCTTTGATGATAATGAGATAGTGGATGATGATTTTAATTTCCATAATTTAGGTATACGAGCATACATCGATCAATAACCCATTCAAGCAATAGTTGATAATAGATCAAGTGAGAATGCATGCATAATAACATTACTCCTTTATTTGGGTTACAAACAACATGATATACAATAAACATCTAAAAGTGTTAAAACATTCAAAGGGAAACAAAAAACAACTTTGGGATGCATTGTGTTACCTCTTCAAGTTGATCATGCTATATTATCCACTCATTTTCTATTTCTACCATAGAATGGGGTATTTTACATGATATTTAGATGAACTTGGTTACAAAAGCTTTGTGTTATACATTCCATGGTATATAGATTCCTAAAATACATTCATTACAACCAAGTGGCTATAGTTAAATAAATTAGATACGATTACCCTCTACAATCTATAGTACATCCTTCTCCGCATCCACCACCACAATGCATTGATACATCTATTCAAGAAAAAAACCCATTTAAAATTTGTGCACCTATGCAAAATATTTCTATTCAAATAATTTTTCAAAAGTCTCAAAATCAACCAATGCAAAAACAACCATCATATCATAAAAAGGAGGTAAGTTCAAAAAATCACCATCACATTAAACACCTTATAAATTGTTGATACATACCAATCAACATGTTCCAAAAAAATATATAATATTTAGAACAAACTTTTACTATTCCTCATCAGATTTCAAATCATACTAAGTCCTCTAGATTACTTCTCCCACATAGGATTACACAAGTATTGATCTAAATAGTTTCATTATAAAAATTGATGTTTTTTAAGATTTTGAGTCATCCACATCTATCACTTTTCATCCATGAAAAGTGATCTTTCCATAGTTTATTACATACCCTTGTTATGACTATCATTCGTTAACACTTTTCACTTTCAAAAAATCTAAAACATTCAACTAATTAAAATAAAAAATTTATTATACATAGCTTCATGATTTCTTAATAATGTTATTCTTCGAACTTTTTCACATGTGATCAATTTGACCAATCTTCTATCCCTTTGTTCTTTGCATCTTTTTGGACCCTTGGCTTTTATTTTCTCCCTTTCCTAATCTGAATAGTCCAAATAGTGATCTAATATTTCACTTTTTGTCATTTATCATGATGTTTTCATAGTCTGATAAGCACATATTATATTTTTTATTAGAGACAATATTGACTAAAAATAGTCAAAATCAACTGTCATTACTATATTGAATGAGTGAATATTGCCATGTTACATTTTTTCATAGTAAAATATAATTATAAGAGAATAGAGCCTTAACACATCTAATTTTTTGATAATATACTCAATTTTAATTAATATAACATTGTTATTCATGCAAAAAAATCCTTTTTGTGTTATATTTCTCATACATGCACATTACATACCTTGACAAGTGTACATTTGAAGATATAAAAAATTAAAATCATTCCTCCACATACCTATTCCATCTCTCACATATTTCAATCTACAATTCACATATACAGTGGTGGCATAATTCTCATACATGGTCATGACATCATTTTTAGTGCATACTTTACTTCAACACATGTTGTAGATTGTTCAAATCCCTTCCATTTCTTCTACTTTAAACATGTGTTCTATCTCCTAGTCACTATGCTTCTTGTTTTAAAATTTAAAAAAGTAAAATATATATATATATATATATATATATATATATATATATATATATATATATATATATAAAATATTTCAAAAATAAAATAACATTCAAAACATTGTAAAAATCTAAAATTAGGACCTGAACATGATTAGACATTTATTTGTCATCATCATCATCATCATCATCATATGTTATATATTTATTGATTGGTAGATAGAAAAATATTTTTCTATCACACATGCATTTAACTACTATTTATGAGTGTTATATAGGCCATAAGAATTTCACATGGACTTAGATGTTGGGTCTGAATCTACCCATTAGCCATGCCATGATAGGGGCATCTTATCCAAAGATTGCAATATTTACATGTGTTACCATTCTATAAATCCTATAATGTATTGAGTTATATACTCTTTACAAATGTCTTACTAACATCTCTATATCACATTGTGTACATGGATATGTTATTTTCTAGGATATGATCACATTACATATACATGGTGTAGATTATATATCTTGTTTTATGCTTCATCGATGTTATTGATTACACCTAGTATATTAGACTTTACTTTTCTATTGTGTGAGACCCTTGAACCTTGTGTACAAGTTACTTAAACATCTCTATGAGATAATTATTTGGTATGTGCGACATTTGAATATGTCTATTGTTTATGGCCCTTAGCCTATTTTTTCTATAACATTTGAACATTCCCCTTGTTTGTGACATTATTAATGTCATTTACATATGATCCTTGGCATTGTGTGTGTAATATTTTCTTATGCAATATTTGGATGTGTCCCATGTATGCATCCCTTAGCATTATTATTTGACATTATGATTGTTATGTTTGTGTGCTTGTTGAGTTTATTGAGTTTAATGAGTGTCATGATCCATATCATTCACATATTATTATGTATGCTTATTTTTCTATAATTATTAATATGAGCTTCATTAATACAATTATCTAGATTTGACACTTAAGGTCTTGCCTCATATGTTATAAAAAAGCTTTGAAAGATACATATCTTACCATTATGACATATTTTTTCACATATGATATGATATTAAATGATTACATGTTGATACACATGATACAATTAACTTTTATTTTGAGATGAGTGAATTTCAGGATGCATTTCCTCACCTCAAAAAGGGGTATTTCAAGGATATTTTCATACAGAGATAAGCCTCCATGAGCAAAAAATAGTTTTAGTTAAAAAGTATTGTTTTAAAGAATTTACAATTAGTTTTTTAAAAATAAAAATGTTTAAAAATTCAGGCACTACTACATATTATGGGGGCATATTCCATGCATATGCATTCACATTACAAGAACATATTATAAATTCACACATTTTGGGTGCATATGCATGGGTATATGTGAGCAAGTTTCAAATAATAATTCTAAAATTTATATCTAGATAAGTTACAAATTTTACATTAATCACATGAGGGCATGATACAAATTCATGCACACTATACCATTTTTAAAATCCAATGTAGCATGATATTGATTCATGACATACTTTTAATACTAATTACTAATTACGATCATGGTAGGAGCATGGATGTTATCCATTCTCTTTTGATCATGCATACAGGAACTAAGGAACAAAGTGAAAATTGAATTTATTTTTCATCTGTAAATGGTTGATTTATTTAAAGTCCAAATTGTATATTGGATATTCAACACCCTCCACCATTATATAGTGAAAATCCAATATGAATTTTAACCCATTTTCACCTTACAATTATAAATACCAAAAATTTAAATTGAGGTTTTTGCCTCCCTCAATGGGTTATATTTTACATACATGTTCAATTCAATTTGGGACTTAATCACCCTCAACTTTACATGGTTCAACAAAGGAATTAATCACTCTAATTACTTCCATGGAATATCCAATTGTTTAATTCTTCAGGAAAGCATCATATTCAAGGAAGATTACAAGATAAATAATAGTTTCATACATATAGGTGTACTCCTCCTTTGTTATTTAAAATCTTTTCAAATCCAAGTTACATTTCAATTTTCAATGTCACATATGAACATTAACTACTTTTACATCATTGTAGGATTCACTATGGAACACCTCGCATGATTAGAGTTTTCTCCTAAAGGCAAAGTGTGTTGTACATATTTAAATATATCTTTTCTTTTACTCTATTAATTTTATTTATAGATTAAAGGAGGGGAAAATGTAGATACTCAAATTATGTCATGAATACTTGATGATGTCATTTCCCCCACTTTTACCTTAATTGACCTGAGCACTTAAATTGGTCTTATTTCACCACCTCACTCTATCCTAAGTACTTGTATAGACCCATCCCATATAATTTTTTTATTTTAAACCTACAAATATATTCTAAATTCATAAAATTATCTCTAAATATCTATGCAGACTTTTAAAATTCATCACTCTTCCCAAGTTAGGATCAACCCTCACGGGTCAGGATTGACAATTGATATTGCTTATATGGATTGATCCTACCCTTCACCTATAAATGGATCTTTTTTAAAATTTAAACCCTCTCTTACATGTTGGTTTTTACTTTTAGGATAGATAGTGTAAGGTTTCACCCCCTTTTATTTTTATAAATGCACATCTTAGCTAGCTATTCTATCATTTGGAAATTCTACTATTGAGGCAAACTTATACTATTGCCTACTGAGAAAATATTCCATATTATTTCTAATTTTGATCCTATTCACTTTAAACATCCCTTAGTGAATTCATGAGCCTATTCTATCCAATTGAAGCAAAACATTATCAAGTATACAATCCATTTCTAAATGAATACATGTAGCAAAGGAGCACTATTGCACTAAGCCCTCTAGGTGGGAGAATTATGTGGCCTTGAATTTTGTCCCTATAATTAGATACATAAGTATCATTTAATAATCACATGGGTGATTGGGTGAGCTCAGTCCATTACACTCCCTCCTTTCTTTTTACATGTTTTCAGCTATCATAAACCCTAGTGGGGTTTCAACCTTGAAGAAGCCATTTGAAGTGTTCACGCATAGCCAAAGGTAGAAATTCCATATACATACATAATTTAAACATGTAATGGTGACTATCCTCTATTTATTTTTCTTTTAAGTTCAAGATCAACCCATAAAGGATAATAATAATATTTGATCTTGAATGTTTCCAGTCAGTTTTGACCCAAAATAGTGAAAGTTTTTGTTTCAATTTCACTACATGACCAGTCTAAGTTGATCATCCTTAGATATCTTTCAGTCACATGTAATTAACCTAATGGTTAGGAATCATTTAAGTATTCTTTATGTTTTTCATAATTAACTTATTTCGTTCATTCATGCCTTGTCCATTTTAGTATTTTACTTTAAATCTACTAGTTACAAGTTGTTTATAACATTTTATCTCTTCTATCCATTTTATCTTTATTAGAGTTAATATACCAATTAATTCTAAATTCTGATAAAATAGGAAGAAAAGAAAATTTATGCTAAAAGGCTAGAAGCTAGACTAGACAATACATAAACTAAGCTACAACAAAAAATAACTTAGCTGAAAGAAAGTGTAACTTATATTACTAATGATATCATATATGGGAAGGTGTATGAAAATAAGTATTATGTATTAGAAAAAAACATTGTCAAACCTGAAATTGTATATTAATGACTCAATGGCATATAGGGATAAACTGCTTTAAAAAAAAGATCAAAAGATAGATGGATTGGAAATATCTATTATATAAAAAAATATGGTAGAGTTGAAACAAAAAAGCTAATAGATGGATGGAGTGATACAATAGATGTTTAACACTTTAGAGGATTCATACATTGAGATTGATAGATGTGTTTTTCAAGTGAAACTTTATATAAAAATTGGTGATATAAAAGTAAAAAAAAACTAAGGCACTGGAAAATTTTATAAAAATAGAACTAATGGAAAAAAATTGATGGGAATGCAATGGGGGATGCACATTGTAGTGAAGCAGGCCATCATGGAATATAAGGTCAACAAATTATGTCATTAGGGGCATCATTCACACATAAGGGGATATTTATATATATTAATGTTATTTTGATTGTAATGATTTTTAAAGGATACAATCCTATTACTATTATGATTCATTTTGAGACTGAGCCTATTCTATTGAATCATGAATGATAAACATTAAGTATTCTAAATCTTGTATTTTATGTAAATACACACACACACACATTCTCCAGTTGTTAGTCATGATCATTGTGACAATGTTGATTTAGTGTTAATTTAATTATTTAGTAATGAAATGATGCACTCCAATATTTAAAAGCATGTCATAATACTCTATTTCTAATCTACATAGAGTAGAATTGTTTGCAATTATAATAATCTTATGTTTGAAAGCAATTATCTCTTTTGAAATGTTGACAAAACATACTTGTATAATCAATATCAACAAACTTATTTATAAAATCAATAATAACTAAAAATTAAAACAAACCTAAATACAACCAGAAGTTAACAAAACTTCAAGACAAAGCATTGTATTTCGTAAAAAGAGATTTCAAGTTTGATTTAAAAAAAATATTGTAACAAATTAAATACCTTAACAATGGAATATAATAAATTTTTACCATCGTTTATTGTAAAAAATATTCTATAACAAAAAATTATGTATGAATTCATCTAGTATTAAATACTTTCAATACAATTCTAAATGGGGACCACTAGTCCATAATGATTATAGGTCGGGTTCCATTAGTGCACAACCCAATAAAAGTACATAATAACATGAGCTTTTAGACTCTTATGAAAAAATATAAATTTGAATGTTGTTCCCACACACCACTTTTTGGGAGGTTGGGTCTAATCAGTAAACCTTGAAGCTACATGAAATCTATCAGGGAGCATTGGCCATGTACAAAAAATAGATTCCTTTAAATTTTCATAACCTTCCAAAGTGAATTCCAGTGACTTACTAAGCTTAAAAATACCAGGTGGCACTAATAACATGGTAATAATTTCATAGGTAACTATGAAGCATTCATCTAAACATGTTATTTCCACCAATGTTACACTTTGAATCATGTTGCAAAAACTCGGGTGGTTGAAAACTTTGTTTGATGAAAGGTGAATATTATGATGATGCACTCAATGAGGTTACAACACTCGAAGGTATGAATATAATTAATTATGCATACCATATTCTATATAGCAATATAATCTAGTAGTGATGATGTCATCATCACATTTCATTGCAAGAAGCTAGAAAACTATGTAATTTTCATCAATGATAGTGAAAAGTAGGAAAAGAATGTTTCCCCAATCTGATTGGTTGGACCCCACCTTCTAATATATCTCATAGTAAAAAAAATTCAATATAACCTATACCAAAAAAAAATACACATAATATTAAACAATTCATTAATATGAATATTATCAAACTCAATAATAAATAAATTATGAAATATAAAATGAAATATAGCATTAAATAAACACAGATTCAGATCGTCAATGATATCAATTGGTATCGATAACCCTTATTTTATGTAAAACACCTAGCACAAATTCAAATTAACACCCTTGGGAAATTTGTGACCTCTACTAATAAAATTCTTCATGACTTTCAGAAATGATTACCCAAAAAAATGTTTGTCTAGTGGAAACGTCTGATAAACATTGTAAAATTTATATGGGATATGGAATGCTCAATAAGGCTTATTTAGATAAATTAGGTAACTTTTTATAATAAATGTGGACATATATGCTCAAATTTATAGAATTTTTTTGAGATTGGTATCACAATCCCTTCTAAATAAGTGAATTTATTCCTATCAAGTTTGAAGAAATAACCTATTCTCTCCAATTGGAGAACATATAAATTGGATCCAATGTTATATCCTTGCTTAATTACTCCAACATTCTTATTTACTTTTCATCAAATTCTTCCAAATTTTCCAAATTTAATAAACATTTGATTTTATAATATGAGGGATGGTGTATCATAAGCTTTCCCTCTTCATTTGCATAAACCATATTCATTGGCAAGTTTTGGTGCATATTATTTATCCATGAATCACTCATACCAAGGATGTAAAGGTTAGGATTGTCATCAAAACATTCCAATTATGTCAATTCAAGGTCGACTATGTGATACTCATGAATAACTCTAAAAATAACTATATGTTATTAACCATATTCTTCTTATTTAAGAAGAACAATAGTACTAAATGTTGGTATAGACCCCTTGACATATTAGTTGGTGGAAGAACATATAAATGATACAACATGGGCTTATTATTTCCTTCAAATTTTGAATCTTCACCAAGGAAGATGAAATGTTATTGTCCAAGGAAGTTTTATTGTCTACCAATGACATTCTTAAAATCTTTCATCACTAAAAATATATATAAATTAACATCATCTTTGATCTCATTATTAGTCACATAAGGTGAATATTTGATTACTACAGATTCAACAACAATATCAAATGTATTTGATTTCTTTTGATTTTGATAAAACTTCTAAGGAGTGGCATCATCTAGAATCTCAGTACCATCAAATCTATCACAAGTATTGGCATAACATTCTGGACCAAATCAAAGTGCTTCCTCAACAACTTCTAAATTAATACCCATGACTACTCACAAATATAATGAAACCATTACATTAAGAATTAGGTTAAGAATACAATGATTATTTATTTTTTCCTTAAAAAATGATAAAATTGAATAAGAAATTAAATAAAAATACCTCGATTGGAAATAATATAGGATTGAAGTACTACAAAGAGTTAAATAAATATATACAAAATCATATCAAACAAAAAAAGTCAAAAATGAATGGTGAATCTATCAAAATAATCTTAGGGTTTTCATAAAAAAATAGAAAATGAAACATAAGATAAAAATAAATGAAAAAGGAGAAATTCATAGAATAGAAATAAGATTGATCAATTTCCTAATTCAAAATATACATTACACCATAAATAATTAAAAAACAAATCTATTTATTTTCAAAATTATTTTTTCCATTAGAAAAAGAAAAACAAAACAAAATGTTGGAACACACCTATGGTTTCTTACTAAGAATCTTCAAATATGGATTGGATCTAATATTTTGGTGCACATGTAAGGTATTTATAATTATGTTTTTGTTTTTTTATGAATTATTCTATTTTTTTATTTATTTATTTTTTTTTTTACATTCTTTTAAAATGAAGGGTTTTTTTTTTAAAAATGGATAACTTATCATTGAAACTCACATCTTAAAATTTAATGCTTGAATTATAATGTGGTCATCAAAAATATTTTATAACTGATAATTATTATTAAAACTCATAAAAATAAACATTAAATGTATAATAAAAATAAAAAATAATATTTTTATTTAATTTTTTGAATAAGAGAGATTTAGGGATTACAAAAGTTGGCTAATTTGAAGCCAATCACTGCAATTTTCACTAATTGGTCATTATTTGCTATAATTGGTTGTTGTTAGTGTAATATTTACTTGATTTTAGGCTAGTCACACCTAGTTACCCATAATTAGTCAAGTTATTAGTATCCAGTAGCCCTTATTAGTCGAACATTGTCAATTTTAGGATGATTATACGCTTCGTTGACATTAGTTGGTTGTTATTAGTCATAATTTGTTATAATTGTCCATTTTTAGTGTAGTATTTAGTTGATATGGGGCTAGTCTACCTAATAAATTTCCCTTAATTGGTCATTATTAGTCTCAATTAGCACTTTTTTGGTAAAACTAACAGTTACTATTATCTCTCCACTATTGATGTTATTTTTTATCCACAACTCTGTGTGTGTGTGTGTGTGTTATTTGTTATGCACAACTATATATATATATATATATATATATATATATATATATATATATATGGATATTTTGATAATAGTTGAAAATAAAGTTAAGCCATCAAAAAATAACATGATGGATAATGTTGAACATAAACTTCATGGCATTTACAATGTTTTGGGTGTAATCTTAAATAAGTACTCAAATTATATATCAATTACATAAATAAAAAACTATTGAGAAAATATATAGTGTAGACACATAATTTTGGTACGAAACTAGTTATTGTTGTGGTTTTAGTGTATCTATGTGTTTATTGATCCAGATTAGGCTCTTTTTGGTGCATGTTTTTTGTGTTGTTTGAATTTTTACATCTTCCAATTTATTTTTTTTAAATTTCAACACTTTCAACTCATTTTTTCTCTTGTTGTCTATCTATTCTTCCATGTTTTACCTAATTTTATTCTCTTCCTCATGTTTTTTCTATATTCCTCATGTTTTATCTATATTCTCTAGTTTTCTCTTACCTTCGACTCATTTCCAACTTTTTTGGATATCTTGGCAGAAACATACTAGTATAGTTTTGGTTTGCTAGCACAATACCACTATGTTTTTAGAGCTATTTTTATGGGCCATTTTTACCTTTTATTTCAATTCTTCAAGGTTTTTGGCCCTTATTTGTCCCCTTTTTTCAACCATTGTATGTCATAATGTGTACCAATAATATCTTAATTTGAATTCAAGAAGTATATAAATGCATACATTGTATGAATGATTACAAATTAATTTATTAATCTTTTAAGACATATGAACTTATTTAATTTTGAACCATCCATGTGTTAAAACCAATAATCAAGCATTACTAATTGTTGCATCCATTAAAAAATAAGGGTTAGAACATTCACATTATAATAGGTTGGTTAATGAACTACATTATACTTATGTTTGGATTGTAAAACTACCCAAATTCATAGGGCCTTAATAATAATGGAGAGATAAAATTGACCCCAATTAATTCCCTATAGCTTTTATGGTTTTACAAGGTGTTTGGGATTATTTCAAACACCTAATTATGGTACACGGATTATTGCCATAATGTTTTTAGCATTTTTTTACGCGTATGGATCAATTGATTGTATTGTGCTCTTATTAGTGCTCATTCATTTTTTCTTCCTCTTTCTATTCTTCTCAGTTTGGTTTCATTTCCTATTTTCCCTCTATCTTTATGTTTTTCATTATTTTTATTCATACTTGAAGGCTTCCTCTCTTTCTTTGTTCTTCATCCTTTTTTATCTACTATGGTGGATTCATTGGTCATAGTCTGACCATCAAATATGTCTTGTATAGATTCAACACCAACAAATTTGTACATTTTTTTTGTGGGACCTTCTACCCTATTCACTCTTCTTCAATGTTTGGACCTGTTATTATTGCTTGTTGCATGTTTTCTTGGTCAACTTGAATGCCAGTAAGTCCCTAATTAAAACTAAATATGCCTATATATACAAATCATTTAGAAGAATTTCAAGAAGAAGCATGAAGTATAAATCCATTATCATTCAAGTCTATGCACACTTCATATAGTTATTTTTTCTTGAGGACTTATTTCAAATTATGTATATCTTGTACCAAAATAGGACTAGGTGAATGTCATGTATTTGCATTACTCTTAGAGAGAGAAAATGGATATTTTATCTCATAGTGCATAATAATTATGTGGGTTTGAGATTATAGCATGTGGGATATGCAGTTGTAACTCTTGTTGAGGTTGCCTAACCCAACTACTTCTATCTTTTTTCTTTTATGATAAGTGTTTTATGGTGAATTAGGTCAAGAAATAAAAGATATCAAATCAATTATTACGCTAAAAAAAATAGGGAATCCCATATACAATACTATATGGCATCACTATATGTACCTACTAAAAAAAGGTGAGTGTGATACAAATTTGGTGACAAGGTAGAATATTTGTTGATCTCAAAGATAGAACCAAATTTGCATTGGATATATTCATTGGTTAGATAGTGAGTGTTGAATTTATTTATGTATAGTGCATGGCTCAAACTTTACATAAATCTCCTTCATTCCTTCCAAAATAGGTCTACACATTCAAAATTATATAAATTTGTTAAGTTGTGATGGTTACATCTCTCTCTTTCTTTTTTTTCCATTGGAAGATCAATTAAAAGTACATATTTTATCTATTTTAAGTACTTAGGGTAGATCTAATTTAACTTTTTAGATTATTATATTCTATACCTACTTGTGCATCTTGTTTTATTATTATAATAGTGTCATTATTCCATAGTGCTACATTATTATTTTTTCTAAAAATGAACCTCTTTGTTCTTCAAATGCCTATATGTTTTGAGGATTTCCCCTTAAGGTTTCATGATTAATTTATGTCTTCTGAATTCTGAGTTTTATTTTTTTAGGGGTTTATATAAACCCTTTCCTTATTTTTGTCATATATTTAGGATTCCCTTGGATTAGATCATTATAACTATATTTAATCTTGGTTTACATTCCATTAGTGCCTTATTCTTATGCTTATGTCTTCTCTAATATATCATGGGCAGATTATTTTTACATTCTATATTCATTTTTGAAAATGCATGGGAGGTACATTATTTTTACACATTAACAAGCTTGCTTACAAGGTTACTATACAAATTATTATCATTATTTATGTATGTCTTTCCAATTATTTATCATTTAATATGAGCTTGTGGATTGAAAAAATGATAGGGTTTCTTTTAATTCTGTATGTGATGATACCCTAAACCATGATACCATTGATTTTACTCCTCTTAGTGATGAGCCTTATATTTGTTATTATATGATGATTCACTAAGATTTAAATGTTGTAACAACTCAGAGAGGTAGGACACGCAATGTCATTATCCCTTGGCTTGATTTTCAAGATGGGGTCAACCAAAACACCCTTCCTCGAGCCTCTAATCTACCCCATCCTATTTTTAGTATTCAAATTCAAGTACCCAAACCATATGATCTTTTATAATAATTACAAGATATTTAGACCAATATCCCAATTCTCTAATTAGCTAATCAATCCACCACTTTCAAATATATATTAAGTGGTGCTTTGTGTGATGCTACTTTATGAAGTAATACTAAGCTTGCCTATTTTTCTTCTTCTGTTAAAACTTTAAAAAATAATGATCATGTTATCTCATTTAATTTAGAGTATATTCCATTTGAGGCTATTATTAATCAAAACCTCCCCTTGTACATTCATGTTAAAATTAATCATTTGGTAATTGAGATTCTTAGAGATAATGGTTCATGATTGAAAATATGTAGTGACACCTTCTTTAATGCAATTGTAATTAATTGCTAGTCTCTTACACCATCTAATATAATAATTTATGATCATCAAAGGATTTGATAATAAATCATGAAGTCCCCTAAGAATAATTGAATTAGACATCACTGTTGGACGTAAGAAGTTAACTATGAAGTGCCAAGTAGTACCCAATGAGCTTAGTTATAATATTTTCCTTAGTATATCTCGTATTTGTGATATGGTTATTTTTTCCCATACATTACATAGATGGTTGAATTTTTTACATGTGGGTTTAATTTACACCTGACTTATGGATGATATCCACTTCCAATATTAAAAAAATTGGAACCTATTGAAGCCAACATTCAAAATATGAACATACCTTAACTAGAAATTAAAGCACCCCAATATTTAATTCCTAAAGATAAAATGTATACATAATATGTGGATGTATATAGTACATCCAACTATGATACTAATGCTTAGGATGATAGTGAAGGTTATGATTACACACCTGATTGCAAAGATGAACACTTATCAAAGCTTAATTTTACACCATATGGTCCTAGAGAATATAAAAATGACATGAATAAATTTTGTATTGGTCAATTAGATTGTACTTCCCAAGGTTATGGAAAACCTTTCCCTTATTTTACACTCAACAACACAACATCTCTCATGGATAAGAGAAATCAACCTATGATCAACAATATTCTTAATACTAATTAGCCTAGTGGTCCACCCAAAAGTACTCTACAATAATAAGTAAAAGGTTATAATTGCACAAAGAACATGGGATACAAAAGTAGTGGGTTAGTATAAAATGAACAAGGCATTATTGAGTCAATCATGCCCACTTACTATAAATTTAAGCTAGGTCTTGGATATAATGCAGACACTAAAGCTAAATAGAAATCTCTTATTGATTATGACACTTTAAAGAATAAACCTTCAAATGCTTGATTTTTAAAGTCTAGTACAACACATCAAAATGAAGTTTGTCATGTTACATACTTATAACTTATACCTCCCAATATAATTGACAAATATACCTCAATTTAGCTACTTACACTTGAAATTTTTTCTAATGATGAGGCTCTTCAAGAATTTGTTGGATCTTATGTGGATTTCCTATATTTTTCTCATAAAGCAAGATTCCTTCATAAGTAAGAGTCATCATTATTACTATGGTGAATCTGAACCTTACCCTATAGAAGAAGACATCCCATTAAATGGTCTTGATTCATTACCTACTACACCATACATTAAGGAATGAACTGCATTACTTAATGAAGATAAAAGTGATTTCAACTATGTTACTAAAGAAGATCCTAAAGTTATATTGCTTAGTGCATCATTAACACCCAAAGAAGATAAATACCATAGAGAACTTATGATAGACTTTCCTAAAATTATTTTCTTAGGATTATTCTAATAGGATTAGTATTGATCCATCCATTATAGTTCATAATCTATTAGCCAATATAGATGTTAACCTAGTTAATAAAAATATTTATAATATGCATAAAAAAAAATGGTTAAAGATGAGATCCAACAACTATTAAATGTTGGGTTTATTTAACCATCAATTATTCACCTTAGATGTCCAACATCATCCCAGTTTAAAAACCTAATGGGACCATACCCAATATTGAAATGATCATGGATTATATTGCTAGGTATGAAATTCTCTTCTTCATTGATGGATTTTCTAGTTATAATCATACTAAGTTCAATCTTGTTGATTGATATAAGATTCATTTCACCACCTTGTGGGACACATTTTGTAATGTCATTGTGCCTTTAAGACTTAAAAATGTTGGTGTTATTTATAAAATGTCTATGACACATATATTTAATGATTACATGCATGACATTGTTGAAAATTTCACTGATGATATATTAGGAAAATTGATCAACCATAAAATTCATGTTAAATAATTGCATAAAATATGTGAACAACTAAAGAAATTAAATGTGTGGTTAAATCCTAAAAAATGTGTCTTTAGTGTAACATCTATAAATGTATTTAATTTTAATATCTCCTAGTGTTGTATTGAGTTTGATCCCAAGAAATAAAAAACTTTTGTTGACATGCCTCCGCTATAGTATTTAAAAAACTAAGAAAATTACAAGGTAAAATTTAGGCCATTCAATAGTTCATAGCTCAGTTAGCTAAGAACCCAAATTATTTTATATATTTTTATGCAAGGGCATAAAAATTATATGAGATGAACATTTTCAAAGGGATATTTATGAAATTAAATAATATTTATCCAACCCAACAGTCATAGTGTTACTTATTCCTAATAGCCTTTATTACTATACATATCTCCCACTGAGCATGCCTTAGGTATTTTTTTGGAACAATATGATGATACACACCAAGAGAGATACATTTGTTACATTAGTTTCACATTGGTTGATTATAAGTGAAAATATAACTCCATGGAAAAGTAATGCTTAGATATTTTATTTGTTACAGAGAAACCTAGACATGATATGTTAAATACTTTGACACATGTTATTGCAAAGATTGAACCTTTGAGGCACATTATTTTAAAGCCTTTCCTACCTTGAAACATAGATAAGTAGGTCATGCTACTCATGGAATTTGATATTAAATTTATACAACATAAATTAGTGAAAGGGTAATTTATCATTGGTCAACTAATCACAACTCCTTTAGTGGATCACTCTTCCATAAATGTATGTTTTTCAATATGAGGTTTGTATGTATACAAATGATAAAAATACATGAACCATGTAATTTTATGGGTTCAAATGTGTTTCAAGATTTGGGGACAATATTGTATTAGTAATACCCAAGGTCAAACTATGCCATTAGCATATTGTTTGAGCTTTCAAAGTACCAATAATATTGTGGAAAATGAGTATTTGGTTCTAGGTTTACATCCCACTCATTGTTTGAATATATAATCCATAAAATTTAATGGAAATTTTAAATTTTTTATCAATCAAGTCACTAGTGCTTACCAAACTAAGGAAGAAAAATTAATGCCATATATGTATGTAGTGCATAGTTTGATTTCCTACTTCGATGACTTTAAAATTGGAAACATTCCTAGAATAAATAATCACCATGTTGATGCATTCCTAGTGTTATTTCACTTGTAATTATTGAAATTATGGATGATAATGCTTTACTTAAAATTAAGATATTATAACAAACAATTTTTTCACTATCAACATTAGATGAACTAGATGTATTTATCTTTGATAGAAATACTAATATTCTAGAGTGTTATGCTAACATTTACATATTTTAATCAGATGGGATTGTTTTAGAACATTTTTCAAGAAAAAACAAGATAAAATTAAGAATATATGTTATTCAATATGTTATTAGTGATGTTATTTTTTATATCTACCTCAACAATCAGCTTCTTAGATGCCTTAGGCATGAATAAACTAAAATGCATTTATAAGGGGCTCACAATAGAGAGTGTGGTGGCCATTTTAGTGGAAAATAAATATCATGTATTTTTTTATGAATGGGTTAATAATGACATTATATGGAATGAGAGTGTCAATAATATACAAAAAAATTATGAGCAATGCCAACAACATAGTAATTTAACACATGCACCATTCCAAGAATTACAATCCATTGTGTCACCTTGGCCATTCTCCCTTTGGGTTTTGATCTAGTTTCAAAATTAAATCCACCATCATCTGAGAGTCACAACTTTATTATCACAAACACCAAGTGTTTTAATAAATGGGTCAAGGCCATTCCTTTAGAGTCTACCACAGGTGAGGACATCTATAGATTTATAATGACATGTATCATTTCTAGATTAACTATCCCATTTGTAATATTTATAGAAAATGGTTTGTCATCCAAGCATAATATAGTAAATAAAATTTGAGTTAAAATAAATATTTGACATAAATTATCTACTCCTTATTAACCTAAAAGAAATGGCCAAGCTAAAGCTCATATTGACTAATTTGACCCCAAGTCAAATTAGGTCAACCCCCTATAAGTTCAAACTTCCATAGGGTCTCCTAGGTCCTAAAATTTTCATCATGGTCATAAATGAAGTCACATAAGATGTTTTACCTTGCTCATGCTTGTTAAATTATCCTTATATCATCTTAGGCCATCATTTGGGTCATTTAATGAAGTTGTATAGTTTATAACCAAAGGACAGTGTGTCAAAGTGTAAGTGAACATGTATAATGTAAATTAGGTGTTAGGAACTATTTTTAAACTAACATTATATAGGTTCAATGTTGAAAGTAAGAAAATCAGTTGAAAAAGTGGGAGTTTCAATTGTACAAACTGTACAATAGTTATGGCACATGTGACTACTTTAGTAGTGTCCCTTAAGATTCCCAAAATTAATATCCATGTTTATATATATTTTAAATCTACAAAAATGGTGAAAACCAATTCTTCTCTCTCTTCATTCCTTTTGGCAGGTCAAACAAGTCAACCAATTTGCAATTGGTACAGATAAGAGGGGAAATGTTGAACTAAATGTTTTTAGTGGATGAAAGTAGTATTCATGGCCTTTAATTCCATGTAAATGGTTTTAATATTGGTATATTTTTCTTCATTAACAATCAATAATATTGTAAACATCTCCAAGTTGATTACACATTCCCAACACCTTTGATTTTCTCATATGTTTGCATAGGTCTAATGTTTCCAAGTGGTATGTGTGTTTTGACAAAGCATATTATTCATCTTCATGTTGTTATAAAATTGGTTTGAATGTGTGAACATGGTAAGATAGGAAATATCATCTCCTTATGCTAAAGGTGAACACATTATAGTTTGTAGAGCATGTTTCCATAGTAGCAGAGTTTGTCCTTGTGCAAGTGGCTTAAAATCAGAGGTAAGGTACCTATGTTCAACCTATCCAACCATGGAATTTATTTTATCCATGTAATTTATATATTTAATAATCTCAAGGTTGATGGAGATGGGTTTCTAAGACCATGATTAGAGACTGACCAAAGCTCTTCAATATAATAGTCATCTACAATTACCTATAGGCATTTACCCTAGTGCATTATTGGTAAGATATGAGAAGATGGTATCAAGGTAGGAGTGAGTCCCTTTAGATATTAAATGATCCTATTCATCTAAGAAGTATTTAATTAGGCATGAAATAAGCACCTACAATTATCACAACTTCCTTAAAATACACACCTATAGTTTGAATTGAAATCTGTAGACCAATTTAAGCTAAGGAAAGATGCAAGCTTAAATAATAGACAAAGATGAATATATAAAGGTGTGAGAAACACTAAAAAACCTCAAGATGAATTTTAAGGTGTGAAAACACAATGTTCAAGCATAAATTTACACCTATATGAATTCCATAGTCCCTAAGGTATACACCTACAATGTGGACTCTCACACTGCAAACTAGCCTAAGTAATGAAGGATGATAGTTAGTTGATGAATAGAGGTATAGAATGAAATGATACTAATTACCTTAGAGGTAATAAATATAATATAATTAATTAATAAAACACTAATAATCACCTACAATAACCTTTTTTTTTCCTTAGTGAGACACCTACAGTCTGACTATAGACTAGTTCTAACTAATGGAGAGCTACAGTTTGGAAGTATGCAGAAGTGTATGATGGATGGACATGTTTTTAATAAATATAATAGTGGAGATTAAACATTAACATGTGTTTTAATTAAAAAATAACACCAACATAAATTCATAACTTTGAATTTTCTCAAACTCTGCCAAACCCTACACAGTCACTAGGCTTAAAAAGCTAGTTTTAGGAGTTTGAAGTTTTAAGGGGTATAAATATATGATATAGTTTTGAAACTTGATGAATAAATTCCTAATTATATAAACTAAACTCTAGGATATTATTTTGACTAGCTAAATAAGGGAGGTACCTTCTATTTTATCACAGATAAAGGGTACTTCACAGTCAAAGTAGGCCTACAGGTTAGTATGTGAAGAGTGAAAAGATGAGATGACGTTGTATTAAATAATTATAGAAAGGTATATATGGTTGAATTGGATATTTAAAAGAGGTAAATTTTAACCTTAAAAAGTGTATATATGCCCTATTAGACCTAGAATTAGGCCTAAACCCTACATGTGCCTAATATCATCCATAAGGCCATATGATCCCTTCCAAATCATTTGACAACCTTTATAGAGGAGTATAGGATTGATAAGGATCATTGGTTTGCATGTAAAAATACATAATTTGTCAATTTGGACTAAAAATAACTCAAACCTACTCAAAACACAATCAAGAGATCGACAGGCCATTTTCTTATGCCCACATCTCTATGGACAATGTGCATGGTGCCTTAAGGAGTTAGGGATAGTTGAGGGGGCTCCTTATCTTATTATTAGTTAAATTTGTTTTAAGTTTGAACTATAGTTTTTATGAATATTTTTTAACAATAAAAACCTTCTAAAACCCTCATTTTGGCCAAATTTGGCTTACATACCAAAATCTACCTAGTGCTGAGGTGAGGAGTTGAACAAAATCCCGATTAAGGAGTGATCTAATGTTATAAGGAGTAGACAAACTTTAGGAGAAGATAAATTCACTTATAAATATTTTAAAACACTTTAATCAAGCTTAAAGTGTGAACTTGGCAATCTTAAGTAGCTAGATCATCAGAGCACATCATGCAAGAATTAACAGATTAGGTTGATTGAAAATTTTGTAAGTGTACTTGGGAAGTCCACTAGGGTTAAAAAAATTGCATGAACATGATATATATTATGCCATGATCATCTCCTACAAATGGGGTATCTTGATGAGATTTTTATCTCAAGATAAAATATTTTAAAAGTAATCTAGCAGTGTGAGATGTGCACAAGCACATCAAGTTAAAGTCATGAGGAATAGCCGATTGGATTCAAAAATCCTTAATGAGATCCAATTTGAATGTAGGGTCAACAAGTGTCAATATCTTAGGATATTTAGTAAAATATCTATGGTGCATGGGCAATCTAACAAGGTTAGTAGGTCAAATAGATTGACAGTGCGCATTTGATCATGTAATCAAAGATCAATGGTAAGCTCGAGGTCAAAGAGTCAGAGGATCCCAAGGAAGAATGCAAAGATGCCAAGTGTTTAAATCATGTCAAATTCTAATCAGATCAATGATGTGGATGAAAGGTATAAAATTTAAGGGGTTCAGATTAAATGTAAGGTCACCATGTGGAAAAATCATGTCCAATCATAAAAATTGATAACAGGCACCATAGGAGGTACATGATAATGACAAGTGTTACACCCTTAAAAATCGAGATGAAGATCGATGCAGAGTTGACAGTGGAACCATATAAAAGGCATATAGTAGATCAATGATTGAAAATGAAGGTTAAATATTAAATAATCCCATGAGGATCAACAAAGAAGATTTTATTGGGTTCCAAGAAGGCACATGATACAAACACGTATCCAAACTTGCAAAGATCAGGTTTTAAAATAAAACAAGTAGCTCGAGAGGAAGCCACGAAGGTAGACACATCAAAGCCAAATATTTTTCCACCTTGAGTAGGTATAAAACATAAATTCAAGATCAAACATAATCTAGATAACCAAAAGTAGGCTCTATAGGTTTGACTAAACACCATTAAAGCTTTGCTAGGATGCTCAAGGGATTTTAGACGTATGTTTTATGTCTTGTTTACATTTAAGAAACCATAGCCTATAGACCCTCATTTTAAATCATAGCTACATGAAAAATAATAATGGTGATTAGTTTTCATCTATGATGAACCTATATTCAAGATTTGAGAGTAATGGTAGAATTGTGGTTATGCAAGAAATGTCAGAAGGAACACCAGTGAACAATCTCAAGTTATTGTCTAGTATCATGAAGAAAGGACCAAGATCAAGCATGGTGGAGAGTTTTGAGGTTGAGGAAAATAGTGGAGCATTTAATGAAGTTCCAAAATCTTCAAAAGTTGTTCCTTCTTTATAAATCATGACTTAGCATCCTCAAATCAATGCTAGTCGATCAAAAGTGGTTGGGCCTCACTCATCAAGGGTTATTTGCTCAATTCCCTCTCTCTTCCCATTTTTATATATATTCCCCATTTCTTCTCCTTGAAAAGAGATCAAAATAATTCTCATTTTTTGGAGGCAAATACTCTTATGCTTTTGGATCACCCAGCCTATGCAAAATTTATACTGTAACACCTTTTTTATGCAATAAAAGATTGAATTTCTTCATTTGCAAGTTGAATTAAAGTGTGTCCTATAAATTCATTGATGTGGTTAAGTGAATGTATTATTTCCTTGCCTCTTTATGATATTACTCACCTTTATGAAATGCTTTATATCTCTCACAGGTCATCCTAAGTGCATAAATAGTTCATTGATTAGTTTAGAAGTGGTCAACTACCCTCCCATGCTAGATTGATAGCTAATTCATGCCTTTTTATGAAATACTTATGTGAAAGTGGCCAATAGTAAATGAAGTGATATTTAGTAGTCTTGACAGTGTCTCATAGTGTGTCTTGTGTAAGCATAAGTGTTCAAAACATTTGGTGCATCACATACTTTATATGTTTTCATGCATTATTGTCTATTTATTTCCCTTTTCCAAGCTAGAGATTAGTATAGGTGATAGATCCAAAAGGAAGCTATCATTCTCCGAAGACTCAACTTCACCATAAGACACCCACATCTTGAGGTTGTTCCCATTTTTTGGCTTAGTTGGAGGGGCCTGAAGAACTTTCTCTATGGGTGAAAATTAAGACTACAATAGTTTCTGGCATGCCTGGTGGGACAAATTCAAGATAGCCTTCACCACAAAGTAGGGGACATCTACATATATAAATATTCCCTTTGGTTTATCCAATGATGGAAAAACCTTTTAGAGAGCCACAAATATGGAATTCCTTACCTTCTTAAAAAATGTATACTTGTTTATTTGGATGACATAACAATGTTCTTAAAGAGTGCAAGTGAGCACATGGTTTACTTCAAACAAGTATTTGAAAGGTATAGGAAATTTGGGGTATCTTTGAATCCCAATAAATGTGTCTTCTAAGTTCATGAAGGTAAGCTTCTTGGGCATGTGATTTAAAAACATTGCATGAGCATAGATCCTGGTAGGATAGATTCAATTCTTACACTCTCCTTGCCCAAACACAAGAAGGCTTTGCAAAGCTTCTTAGGGAAAATAAATTTCATAAGAAGATATATATCAAATTTTGCCACTTTAGCTAAACCACTTACAACCATGCTAAAAAAGATTCAAAGTTTCAACTAGTCTAAGGAAGGAGTAGAGAATTTTGAAAAGATCAAGAAAGCCATAGCTAGTGCTCCTACACTCATAAACCTAGATTTCACAAAAGATTTCATTTTATATACGTATGCTAACATGGAAACCATTTCATGCATTCTTATACAAAATAATCATGAGGCTTTAAAGAAGCTAATAGCTTTCTTTAGTCAAGACTTAGAAGATTATCAAACAAGGTACTCTTTTGTTGAAAAACATGTACTTTCAATTATAAGGTCTCTCAAAAAATTTAGATACTTGTCAAATAATAAGATACACCTGATGGTTACCCATCCAAGTATCAAGGAGTTTATCTTGAATAAAGACATAAATGAGAAAAGAGTTGGTTAGATAATGAAATGGAGTATGATGTGGAGATCAAGGTCACAAATTTGGTGAGAGGGAAAGGAATTTGTGAGCATCTATCCCAAGACTTGCAAGAAGATAATGGGGTGGTTATGGTGTCAAATGATGAAAAGCTTGTAGCTAATCAAACCTCACCTTCCAGCTCATTTCATGACATGGTAATATATCTCCAGGATGGTATTTATCCCCCTCATTTAAGTCCTTCAAAAAGAAGATATTTTAGATTGAAATCAATTTATTTTATTCTTATTGATGATGTTTTATTCAAGAAATACATCAATGGCATGTTGCTAAGGTGTATAGAGCCAAGCCAAACATAGATTTTGCTTCAACAATTCCATAATGGAAATGGTAGAGGACACTGTTCTGCAAAGACCACAGTCCTTAAGATCATGAGAGGTGGCTATTATTAGCTTGGACTACTTGGTGATTGTCATGCATGGGTTAGAAAGTGCAAACAGTGTGTTATGTTTCTAAAAAAAGTGAAGCTTGCAGCCTTACCTCTCCAAAAAATTAAAGTGGACCAGCGTTTTATCCAATGGGGTTTGGACTTTATTGGTCTCATTAATCCTCCTTCAAGTGTAAGTTATAAGTGGATATTAACTGCTACAGATTACTTCACTAGATGGATAGAAGTAGTAACATTAAAAGACGTAAATGAATCCAATGTTCTAGAATTTTATGAAGGTTTGCTTACTAGGTTCAGATTTCCTTTAACCATTATTTTTGATAATGATATGTCCTTTATGGGAACTAGGATGAGCTAATGGATAGTTCAATATGGTCTCTATCTCAGTACTTCATCAAATTACTATCCACAAGGAAAAGGTCTTGTTGAATCCACAAATAAGAACCTATTGAAGATCATAAAAAGGACTATTGAATATAATCAGAGGTCATGGTATCTCAAGTTAAAATCATCTCTGTGGGATAATAGGATCACCTATAAAATATCAATAGCCAACTCTCCATATAAGCTGGTATATGGTAAGGAAGCAAGATTGTCTATTTCTCTCAAGTTTCCTGCTTTAGAACTAATGCATCAACTTGAGTTATTGGAGAATGAGCCAATGGAAATCAGATATGATGAGTTTATGGAATTAGAAGAAGTTTTAAATCAGTCCATATTATCCATGGAAGCCCATCAAGCACAAGTAAAAAGGGCCTTTGACAAGAAAGTTTATTTTTCAAAGAAGGAGATTTGGTTCTCAAGTGGCATGAGGACAGATCTAAGCCAAGAAGGCATACAAAGTTTGACTCACTCTAGAGTGTTCCATACACAATATTGAGCTGCAAGTCCCACAATGCCTTCCAAATTTCAAAGATGGATGGAAAAGGGATTCCTATCATAGTTAATGGGATATATCTAAAACATTGTTATTAAGGAAGCTAAATTCCTTGTACATAATTAGTTTGTCTTATTTTCCTCCAAGTGTTGCTCTAGCACATTATTCATTTTTCTTTGTTTAGATTAGTTTCCCAATTTTATCTCTTTTCCTTCATTGTTTGGTGAAATTTTTGTCTTATTCCAAGTCAAGGGGTTCCTATAGTCATAATCAGATTTGTCATTAAGTTCAAGAATTATGTAAATAATCTAGTTCTTAAGCATAGTAGGCATGCTTCCTAGCTAAGTAGTCAAATGTGTTGGCCAAATTTGGCCTACATACAAAAATATACCTCGATTTGAGGTGAGGAGATGAATAGAGTCTTGATTAAGAAGTGATTTGATGGTATAGGGAGCATACAAAATTTAAGAGAATATCAAGTAACTTGCAAAGCTTTTGAAACACTTTAAGCAAGCTGAAAGTGTGAACTTGGCAATCTTAAGGAGCTAGACCATCAGAGCACACCATGCAGGAATGAATAGATCAGGTTGATTGACCATTTCATAAGCACACTTGGGAAGTCTACCAGGTTTAAAAAAATTGCATGAACATGATATACTTTATGCCATGATCATCTCCTATAAATGGGGTATCTTGATGAGTTTTCTATCTCAAGATACAAGATTTTAAAAGTAATCTAGAAGTGTGAAATGTGCATGAGGACATTAAGTTAAATCCATGAGGAATAGCCATTTAGATTCAAAAATACTTAATGAGCTCTAGGTTGAATGCAAAGTCAACAAGTGTTAAGATATCAGGAGCTTAGGTAAAATATCTACATTACATAAGTAATCTAATAAGGTCAGCAGGTTAAAATATCGATGGTGCACATTTGATCGTGTAATCAAAGATCAATGGTGAGCTCAAGGTCAAAGATTCAGAGGATCCTAAGGATGACTGTGAAGATTTCAAGTGTCTTAATCATGGAAAATTTTGAGTAGATAAATGATGTGGATTAAAGGTAGAAAAGTCAAGGGGCATAGATTGAATGTAAGGTTGCCACATAGTGTAAGCACATCCAATCATAAGAACCAACAATAGGGCCCACATGAGGTACGTGAGAATGAAAAGTGTTTCACCCTTAAACATTGAGATGAAAATCAACATGAAGTTGACAAGTGGTACCATATAGAAGACATATAGAAAATAAATGGTTGACAATGAAGGTCAAAGATTGAAGACTCTCATGAGGATCAATGAAGCAAATTTGATCAAGTTCCAAGAAGGCACATGATACAAACATGTATCCAAACTTTCAATAAATAGAACAAGTAGCTCGAGAGGAATCCATGAAGGCAAACACATCATAGCCAAATATTTCACCACATAGAGTAGGTAGAATACATAAATACAAGATCAAACATAGTCCTAGTAACTAGAAGTAGACCCTATAGGTTTGACTAAATGCCATTAAATCTCTATTAAGCTGCTCAAGGGATTTTAGATGTATATTTTATGTCTTGTCAAGTTTAAGAAACCCTAGCTTGTAGACCTTAATTTGAAATCATAGCTACATGAAAACTAATAATGGTGATTTATTTTCATCTATGATGAGCGTATATTTAGGATTTGGGAGTAATGGCATAATTATGGTTGTGCAAGAAATGTTAGAAGGAACACCAGTGAACAAGATCAAGTGACTATCTGGTAGCATGAATAAAGTACCAAGATCAAGCATGGTGGAGAGTTTGGAGGTTGAGGAAAATAGTGGGGCATTTAATGAAGTTCCAAAGTCTTTAGAAGTTCTTCCTTCCTCATAAATCATGACTCAACATCCTTGAATCGATGTTAATCAATCAAAAGTGTTGGTCCTCATTCATTAAAGGCTATTTTCTTAGTTCCCTCTCTCTTCCCATTTTTTTTAATATATTTCCCATTTCTTCTCCTTGAAAAGGGCTCAAAATAATTCTCATTTTTTGGAGATAGATACTCTTAGGCTTTTGGCTCACTCAGGCTATGCGAAATTTGTAATGTAACACCTATTTGATGTAATAAAAGATTGAATTCCTCCATTTGCAAGTGGAATTGAAGTGTGTCCTATAAATTCATTGATGTGATTAAGTGATTGTATGTTTTCCTTGCCTCTATCTGAGTTTCCTCACCTTCATGAAGTGTTTTTTAGCTCTCACAGGTCATCTTAAGTGCATACATAGTTCGTTGATTAGTTTGGAAGTGGTCAACTACCCTCCCATGCTAGATTGAAAGTTAGTTCATGTCATTTTATGAAATACTGATGTGTAATTGGCCAAGAGTAAATGAAGTGATAATTAGTAGTCTCAATATTGTCTCATAGTGTGTCTTGTGCAAGTATAAGTGTTCAAAACATTTGGTGCATCACCTCATTTATATGTTTTAATGCATTGTTGTCTATTTATATCCCTTTTCCAAGATAAAGATTGGTTTAGGTGATAGATCCAAAAGGAATCCAACCTTATCCAGAGGCTAAACCTTACCATAGGACACCCACATTCTAAGGTTATTCCCATTTTATGGCTTAGTTGGAGGGAACCTGAAGAACTTTCCCCATGGTTGTAAATTAAGATCACAACACCACATAGAACCTTGCTTAAACCCGATGGATAAGAAACTAATGGAGATGCATCCAAGGCGTTAAAATGGTCATGAAAGTGTTTTGGACATTCTATAACTTCCTCAAGCTCTTTTCCACCTAATTGATTCTTATTGTCACCTGTATGGACATACCTAATACTATGTTTCTTGCAGGATTTGATGTGTTTCATAGGAATAGAAGAGGATTGATGAATGAAAATCATTTTGGGAGGTTTTTATAGACTTGTCTTAAATTCTCACACTTATTACTCACTTTGTTTGTGCATGAAAATCTCTCTTCTATTCCATTCATTAATGGTAGTCTTAGATAGATAGTGAGGAGCATGACTATCTAAATTGAGAGGTGAGAAGTGTTGTATCGAGTTTCATTGAAGTTTATATGCTAGAATACAAGTTAAAGATGATCTGATGGGTTGTTTATCACCCCTTAAATGAACCTCCATGAGTAATTACATTTCACCTAAGTGACAAATATGAAGATTGAATCCAATAAGGCTAGTAAGTGATTACAGATAGTGAACATAAGTGTCAAGAGGAAGGCTATCAGTTAAAGAGGTGTAGATGACTATCACTATCTTGTTTATAACCTCCCATGTTAGGACATATGTGTAAAATAGTTTCTAAGTTAGTTTCAATAAGTCTAAAGACTCTTTATCACCAAAAGGCAGTTTCAAGAAAGACATGAAGAGTCTCTACACCAAATTGAGGGAAGGTGTCATATTTCATATGGACACTTGTCTAAGACCACTTCATGGTCTATTTACACCTCATTCTCTCAAATTTTAACTAGTTCTCATATCTTGAAACTTGGCCTTATGAACCTTACACTTCACTTCTTGTCTCTCTTATCCTTTGCTCCATAAATGCAATCCATTTTGGCATTTGTATCTAATCCACACATGGTATGGCGAAGCCCTGCTATTTTAAATACTATATTTACCTTTGAAATAAATATTTCCAATCTATTTTTTAGTTCATAATAATCTTTTTTAAGTGTGTGAAGTGGTATATAGTGGGATGACAAGTGATAACTATCTATCCTTATGTTTTATCTACTCTTTCATGTTTGGTATAAGTGGTTCTCCCTCTAATAGGTTACATGAAGTGTAGTAAATTGTATTTGTCTATATCTAAGTGTAAGGAGTATCATTAGTGTCTACAATATAACCTCATATTCACTCACCTTAATAATTATAATGCATATCACCTCCATGTTTGAAACACTTATGTTAGAGCAATCTATGGTGTTGAGACTAGTATTGTGAGTCATGTTTCATAGTGCAAGTGTATGGTAGTCTAGTGTAGATTAATCTAGTGTATCACCTCATTAGCATAGGTTACTTTTTTGTCCCTTATATCCCTTTTCATCTAAACAAGAAATTAGTGTAGGTGATAAGCTATCAAAGACTAATCTAGGGAGCTATCCCTTAAACCTAGAGGTTTACCACTACTATAGGAAACCTATAGGCCTAAAGGTAATCCAATGTTCCACTCAATTTTGAGAAGGATTGAACAACCTCTCTAGGGTGAAAGATTGAGTGACAATAGTTTTGGCATGATTGGTGGGACCAAGGTACAAAAGAGTGGAAGGATTATTGGTGTGTTCTTCCTCTTATTAGCTTTTGGAAGTATCTAAGCAAACACCAATGGCAACTCTGAATGTTATCATCTAGTTGTAAGCATCCTAGGTACTTGTAAAATATTTTGATCAATTATTGTGTTTCATGTGACTAAAAAAGTTGATATGGATGGTTCTTTTGAGAATCCCTACTATGCACCTCCATATCAACTTTTTTATGACCCATGTTATACCCCTAAATAGCCCTATCAAGTTTTTTATCAGTCCTATGAGCCATGGCAGCCCTATGATCATCCTATTTCTTCTCCATATGAATATGATGTTCTTGAGAATCCCTATGAAGAATACTATAAATAAAAATGTCCAGAAGTGTCTCCCTATAATCCCTATGATCCATATCAACCTCAACATGATTCCTATCAACCTTGTCATGAGGAATCAAATGATTCCATTAATTAGAAAACAAAGTATTGGGAGGCAAGATATAAATTCCTACAAGCTCAAGTTAGGAAACTAACTCAACAAATATAATCTCACCAAGACCCCTATTATCCTCTCCTCCTAATTCAAATCCACCTCAAGCTAATCCTTGTTTCCACTCATGCCAAACATGTTAAAATCAGAAAGGGTGATGAATAAATGGGATGAGGAACTTGATGTGATCCCTATTCATCTCATAGATAAGTTGAATAAGTTGATTCATTTCCTTATGAATGAGTGGAGGTTGGTTGAAGAGGAATCCCACTATGTCATCAATTATGATTTGCATAAAATGAGATGTTATGTCCAATGGTGGGTAGATAAACTAGAAAGGTGGGAAAACCAAGAACTTGAAAATCAGCTTGTAGTTATTAAAGAACCTCAAGTAGGCTATGAGAAAAGTGAAACTCTTATTGAATAAGGTGTCTCTCCCATTGTTCAATCCAAATTTTCATCTCCCCACGAGTTAATTCAATAAGCCTCCATTCCTAAGCCCATTCATGATCCCTCCATCACACCTCATACTCCCTCTCCAACCCATGAGCATTTCTATCACCCTCCAACCTCATTCCCTCTTGAAGGAGAACCTATCTTATGGGATATTAGTAAAGAAGAGAAAACTCACATTGTAGTTGATCAAGAATATGACATGAACATCTATGATGAAGAGATTACCATAGGGGCTCCTCTTGGTGAGGATAAGCGCAATTCAATCTTCTTGATTGAAGAAAAATATGTTGAAGGTCATGTTATAGTTGTCCACAAAGAGTTTAGTCAATACATGAAAGAAGAGGTGCTTGAGAAGGAATTCACATCTATTGAGTTGGTTGGCATTCATGTGTATGAGTAAAGGCTTGAACCTAAAAATATAAAAGAAGAAGAAGACGTTGCTATTGTTATGGAACATGATGATTTGTGACAAAGATTATATGAGGCATGTAGTGAATTTGATCCCATTAAAAGGCCTATACCTCTTGATATTAAAATTAAAGATATTGTTGAAAATGCTTTACATTTTGAATTACAACATGCTAGCTCCCAAAATGTTAAGTTCGTTGAAGTGACAGCTAATGCAATTGTAGCTGAGAAGGAGTTTGATCTCATTAAAAACACCATAGAGGTAAAAGAGACATGCCTTGATGAAGCATCATTAGGTCAAGTTGTAATTAATGAGTATCATGAGAGATGGATGAGTCAAAAGAAGAATTCACCTTCATAGGTGATATATTTGTATCTATTGTGGTTGTATTAAAAATCATGCCAAAGAGAGTGGCAATCATGAAGGAATTGGAGACACAAATGCCAAAGCTAAAAATTAAATATGACTCATTCAATCTTTCATATCATGAAGAAAACTATGGTATAATCTTCCCCTTTGATCTAGGAGGAAGAGTTATATTCATGTTAGTTTGTACATAAGTTATTTTTTTTGAGTTGTGTGTGTTTTCCCTAAATTTTCATGAGAATACAAGTTTGTTTGATTTCTTGTCTTGTCTTGTGTTTTATATTTGGTTTGGTTTGTGGTATTTTTATAGGTATGTCAATTTCAATCACAATTCATAGATGAATCCATATCCCAATGGATAGGAGAAGGCAATTGATTCTTAGAATAGTAGGTTTGCTACCCCTAGGAAATTACCAAAATGTTGACTAATTTAACCCCAAGTCAAATTAGGTCAACTCCATATAATTTAAAACTTCCATAGGGTCTCATAAGTCCTAAAATGTTCATCATGGTCATAAATTAAGTCACGTAGGATGTTTTACCTTGGTCATGCTTGTTAAATTATCCTTATGTCATCCTAGGCCATCCTTTGGGTCATTTAATGAAGTTGTACAGTTTCTAACCAAAGGATAAGTGTGTCAAAGTGATGTTTCTGATGTTAGGTAGGTGTTAAGAACCATTTTGAAACTAATATTTTGTATGTTCAACATTGAAAGCAAGAAGATCAATTGAAAAAGTGGGAGTTTCAATTGTTGTATAGATTATACAATAATTATGGCACATGTGACTACTTCAGTAGTGTCCCTTCAGATCCCCACAGGTCATAGCCATATTCATATAGATTTGAAAACTCCAAAAAAGGTGAAAATTAATTCTTCTCTATCTTCAATCCCTTTGGTAGATCAAACAAGTCAACCAGTATGTAGTTGGTACAGATAGGAGGGGGGTAGAGTTGAGTTGAATGATTTTGGTGGATGAAAGTAGTATTCATGGCCTTCTATTATATGGAAATGGTTTTCATATTGGTATATTTTGATTCATGAATAATCACTAATATTTTTATCACCTCCAAATTGATTTCACATTCCCAACACCTTCGATTTTCTCATATGTTTTCATGGGTCTAATATTTCCAAGTGGTGTGTGTGTTTTGACAAAGCATATTATTCATCTTCATGTTTTATAATTTTGGTTTGCACATGTGAACATGGTAATATAGGCATGATCATATCATTTTGATAAAGGTGAATACATTATGGTCTATAGAGCATGTTTCCATAGTAGCAGAGTTTGTCCTTGTGTAAGGGGTTTTAGATCAGAGGTAAGGTACCTTTGTTCAACCTCTCCAACCATAAAATTTAATTTATCCATGGAATTTATGCATTAAATAACCTCAAGGTTGATGGAGATGGGTTATAATACCATGATCAAAGACTGACCAGAGCTTTTCAATATAACATTCATCTATAGTTACATATAGGCATGTACAGAGCATGGAAGATCATCCAAAAACTAAGACATAGGTAGTTTCCAATCTCAAGACTTGAATGAGATTATTAATTCACTCAAGGTTCATAAACTATAGTCAAGATTGATTCATTGACACCTATACTTAGTCAAAGTGAATAAAATTTCAAAGTGGGAACACTTACCTTAGTTTCTCCAAAAAAGGATTTTACCCTGTATAGTGTCATGTTGTGATGAGGATTTATGAGGTCTAATTAAGTCTTTTGTTTCCATTATTTATACTTGGACATATTAATAACATGAAAACACAAGAGGAGGGTGTCTATTTGATAAAGATAATGGTAAATGAGCTTTTAATTTAGGCAAGTTTTCATTGTAGACATTTAGTAAATTATAGTCCCATTTGAAAATAAATGAACTTGTAGCATGTAACAAGTGACTTATAGTGCATTGTTAGTAAGAGATGAGAGCATAATCTCAAGGAAGGGGTGAGTCCCTTCAGAAATGAAATGATAATATTAATCTAAGAAGGAATTAAGGGTGTGAGACACAGTACTTAGGCATGAAATAATCACCTACAGGTCTCACAACTTCCTTAAAATGTACACCTACAGTTTGAATTAAAATCTATAGACTAGACTAAGCTAAGGAAAGATGAAGCTTAGCTAATAGAAAAAGATGAATATATCCAAGTGTGAGATACACTCAAAAACCTCAAGATCAATTTGAAGGTGTGAAAATAAAATGTTTAAATGTAAATGTACACCTACAATAATTCCATATTCTCTAAGGTATACACCTACAGTGTGGACTCTCATACTGCAGACTAGCCTAAGCAATGAAGGATTATAGTTAGTTGATGAAAAAAGGTATAAAATTAGATGATACCACTGACCTTAAAGGGAATAAATATAATATAATTCAATCCTCAAACACTAATAAGAACCTTTTTTTTCCCTAGTGAGACACCTATAGTCTGACTGTAGACTAGTTCTAACTAATGGAGAGCTACAATTTGAAAGTATGCAGAAGTGTATGATGTATGGCCATGTTTGTAAACACTATAATATTGGTGATGACACATTCCCATGTGTTTTAAGGAAATAATAACACCAACCTACATTCATAATTTTCAAGTTTCTCAAATTCTATCAAACCTTGCACAATCATTAGGCTTGAAAACCTAGTTTTAGGAGTTTGAAGTTTTGAGGTGTCTAGAGCTATGATATAGTTTTTAAGCTTGGTGAAGAATGTATTAATGACATACAATAAACCTCTAGTTTTAGGATCTTAGAGTATAATTGATTACTTTTGTATAAGCAACTAAACACAAAATTGAAACCAGAAGTAATAAGTAACTAAAAATCATAAACAACAAATAATAGGAGATACAAGAAACAACCAATCTATATTAAACTCTTCTAGAAGGAAATAAAATGAATAAATATCTCTCTCCTCACACCTCATATATGTACAATAATTCTCTCTCAAGAGTTCTCTCTCTCTCTCTATCAATTACAATCAACTCAATTACTGAATTGTTGTACATGCTATGAGGATCTAACCCTACTATATAGTATACTACAACACTAGGGTTCATGAGCCATGCATTCACCACCGTTAGATCCACCTCTTAAATCAAAGGCTCAAAGCTATTCTGCTAAAAATAGAAAAGCTGAAAATGCACAAAAGTTGGTGTCAGTCTGCAGATGACTAATGCCGGCCAAACCCTAACCGATGTTGGTCAACCCCTAACTGATGTTGGTTGGTTCTGACCAATGCCGGTTAATGTGTAAGCCCAACAACCTCCACATTATCTCATTAGTGAAGCTTTTAGCTTCACAACTCAACAATCTCCCACTTGGAGATAAATAGCTACACCTGTACCTGTATAACAACATCCTCTAAACATCTTTGGCTTGTTTCTCCCTCTTCAAGTTCAATCTTGAATACCAACAAAAGTTGAATGAAGATTCAACTTCTCTTTTGTTACTAGCTTTGTTAACATATCAATAGAGTTATTATCCATATGGATCTTTTCCAGCTTCAACTGTCCATCCTCCAATACCTATCTAATGAAGTGGTACCTAAGCTGTATATGTTTGGTTCTTGAATGAAAGGCTAAATTCTTTGCCAAATGAATTGCACTTTGACTATCACTGTAGAATCTACAACTCTCTTGCTCCTTTCCCAACTCTTCCATGAACCAAGTCATCCAAATCATTTCCTTGCTAGCCTTTGTGACTATAATGTATTCTGCCTCTGTAGTCGACAAGGCAACAACCTTCTGTAACTTTGAAATCCAGCTAACTGCCATTCCACCAATAGTGAACACATATCTTGTGGTGCTTCTCCTACCATCCAAGTCACCTGCCATATCTGAATCTACATACCCATGTATAGAAGTGTTTGACCCTCCATAGCATAAATGCCTACTGCTGGTCCCTCTCAGATATCTGAGAATCAACTGAACTGCTTTCCAGTGTTCTTTTCTTGGATTGGCCATAAACTTGTTGACAACTCCCACTGCTTGGGCAATATCTGGTCTAGTACATACCATTACATACATCAAGCTCCCAACTGCTGAAGTATATGGAACTCTACTCATGTACTCAACCTCATCATATGATTTAAGACACTGTTCTTTGCTCAACTTGAAGGTCCAACCATAGGTGTGCTTACAGGTTTTGCATCCTACATATTGAACCACTCCCAACACCTTATTCACATAATCCTCTTGAGACAAAATCAAACTGTGATTTTTCATGTCTCTCTTAATACTCATGCCAAGGATTTTATTTTCTGTTCCTAAATCCTTCATGGAAAATATGTGAGCTAATTTTACCTTAAGCTCAATAATTTCCTGCATGTGTGAACCTGCAACAAGCATATCATTTACATACAGTAATAGGATAATATAACCATAATTATCCAATCTATTAAAATAAACACAATGGTTAGATTGACATTTACTAAAGCCATGCTCTGTCATAAATCTGTCAAACCTCAAATACCATTGTCTTGGAGCTTGCTTAAGACCATATCAGCTTTCCTTCAACCTGCACACAAGTTTCTCTTTACCTTTGACCTCAAAACATTCTGGCTGATCCATATATATCTCTTCATCCAAATCTCCATGAAGAAATGTTGTCTTAACATCAAGCTGCTCAAGATGCAAATCCTCAATAGCAACTAAAGACAATACAATCTGAATAGAAGTCATCTTTACTATAGGAGAAATTTTTTTACCAAAATCAATACCTGGTTTTTGTACAAATCCCTTTACTACCAACCTGGCCTTATGTCTCATTTGTCCATTCTCTCCTTCCTTTAACCTGTATACCCATTTGTTTTTTAGTGCTTTCTTTTCGGCTGGCAACTCAACCAAATCCCACGTATGGTTCTCTTCCAAGGAATCAATTTTCTCATTCATGCCATGCTCCCACTATTTCCTAGATTCTACCTGCATTGCCTCATCAAAATTTTCTGGTTCTCCACCATCAATGAGAAACAAGTAGTATAAAGAAGGGAAATAATGAATTGGAGGTTTACTTACCCTTTTAGACCTCCTTATGGGCGTTTGAGACTCATTTATAGCTTGCTGTCTACCCAAATTTTCTTCTAACAGTGACCGATCTCGATCATCTCTGACTGATGTCGATCTGCACCTGACCGATGTTGATTCCTCCTGATCGATGTTGGTCTCCACCTGACCGACGTCATTTTCCACCTGACCAACATTTATTTCCATCTGACCGATGTCGGTCTCTATGTTTTTTTGTGAGTGATTATTTTTACCCACGAGCTCATTTTGGATCATAACCTCTTCTAAAGCAAGATTGCCTTGCTCAAAATTATTCAGCCTCTTGAGCTGATCACTGTACATCACCTTCTCATTGAAAAATATGTCACAGCTTCTAATAATTTTGTTAGTTTCTAAATTTCACAACCAGAATCCAAAATCTCTAAAACCATAACCAATGAAAGTGCACCGCATAGATTTAGCATCCAGCTTCTTTCTATTTTCTTTATCAATGTGCACAAAAGCTTCAGAACCAAAACCTCTAAGAAATGAAAGATCTACTTTTTTACCTGTCCAAGCCTCTTCTGGAATTCCACCATCTAGTGCAGTAGAAGGTCCTCTGTTAATTAGATAAATCGTAGTATCTATAGCTTCTACCCAAAACTGTAAGGGCAAACCAGCATGCAACCTCATACTCTGTGCACGCTCCATTATTGTTCTATTCATCCTTTTAGCAAATCCATTTTGCTGAGGTGTCCTTAGACCCATCCTTTCCCTACGTATTCCACTCATAGAATAGTAACTATTGAATTTATTGCTGTAGTACTCACCACCATTATCAGATCTAAGGCACTTCAATCTCAAACCTGTTTCATTCTCAACCAAAGCTTTCCATTTCTTAAATGTGTCAAAAACATCAAATTTCCTCTTTATGCAATAAACCCATACCTTTCTTGTAGCATCATCAATGAAAGAAACATAATATTGTGATCTTCCAATAGAAGCTACCTGAGCTGGTCCCCACACATCTGTGTGAACAAGCTCCAACTTGTGCTTCTTCTTTATTGACCCAGTTTTGAGAAACCTCACTTTCTTCTATTTCCCAAAAATACAATGCTCACAAAAATCTAGATCTATGCTTTTCAAATCTGAAAGCTTACCTTTTGACTTAAGAACATTCATTCCCTTCTCACTCATGTGACCAAGCCTACAGTGCCACAACTTTGCATCTACATCTGAAGTAGATAAAATAGAAGGAGAATAATTAGTAATACAAGTAGAGAGATAAAGTGTACCTACTCTCTTACCTTTCGCTAATACAAGTGCACCCTTGAAAACTTTATAAAATTCAGTTGTGAGAGTTACTGTGCAACCCTCATCACCCAAATTTCCTACATAAATTAGATTCCTCTTCAGGATGGGTACATGCATGACATCCTTCAACACCCATGTGTTGTCATTCTACAATTTCAGCTACACTTTTCCTTTGCCAACAATTTTACAAGGCTCATCATCCCCTAAATAAAATTTTTCAAAATCTCTATGGACATAATCATTGAAAAATTCTCTATTTGGGGTTGCATGGAAAGAGGCACCAGAATCTAAAACCCATGATTCTACTTTATTATCCAAAGAAAATATAAGAGCATCCTATGCAACAATACCTACAACTTTTGCTTCTTTATTACCTTCATGCTGATTTTCTTTGTTATCCTTCAACCAACAATCTTTCTTTGCATGCCCTTTCTTTCCACAATTCCAGCAGGTTATTCTTCCATTTCTAGATTTAGATCTACTTCCCATCTTTGACCTTGATTTCCCTTGCTTTCTCTTCTCTGTTTAGCTTCCCATGCTTTTAACACTTAAAGCATTACCTAATGTTTTCCCTATGTTTTTTTTGCAAATTTCTTCATTCAAGATTACACTAAAAACATCATCAACTTTCAAGATATTTGAAGCAGATGCAGTATTACTGATTGCCATTACCAAACTATGCCAACTTTTAGGTAAAGAGCATAAGATTAAGAGAGCCTTAATTTCATCATCAAAAACTATTTTTACTGAATTTAACTGATTTACTATTATATAGAAATCATTAAGATGACTAGATACAGATCCACCTTCCTACATTTACAAATTAAATAATTGCTTCATAAGATATACCTTATTCAAAGATGAGGGTTTTTCATATAAATTTTTCAAAGTATCCATTAACTCTACCGTTGTCTTTGCCTGTGATAAGTTGAAAAACATAAAAGCTACCAGGCTCAACCTTATAGATCCAAGAGTCTTTCTATCAAGAACATTTCATTCTTCATCTTCCATATCTGTGGGCTTTCTTGAAACCCCACCCAATGGTAAATAATAATCTTTTTGATACAGATAATCTTCAATCTACATCCTCCATAATTGATAATTCTTGCCATTGAATTTCTCCATTCTTAGTTTACTTTCTTCTGCCATTGCTTTGCTCCCACTCAATCAGAAACCCCTGTGAGTGAATTCTATAATCAACAAACACTAACACGCTCTAATACTATTTGTTAGGATCTTAGAGTACAATTGATTACTTTTATATAAGCAACTAAACACAGAATTGAAATTAGAAGTAATAAGTAACTAGAAATCGGAAACAACAAATAATAGGAGATACAAAAAATAACCAATCTATATTAAACTCTTCCAAAAGGAAATATAATGAAGAAATCTCTCTCTCCTCACACCTCATAGATATACAGTAATTCTCCCTCAAGAGTTTTCTCTCTCTCTATCAATTACAATAAACTCAATTACTGAATTGTTGTACATGCTATGAGGATCTAACCCTACTCTATAGTATACTACAACACTAGGGTTCATGAGCCATGCATTTGCCACTGTTAGATCCACCTCTTAAATCAAAGGCTCAAATCTATTCTACTAAAAATAGAAAAGCTGGAAATGCACAGAAGTCAGTGTCGGTCTGAAGATGACCGATGCCGACCGACCCCTAACCGATGTCGGTCAACCCCTAACTGATGCCGGTTGGTTCTGATCGATGCCGGTTATTGTGTAAGCCCAACAATCTCCACATTATCTCATTAGTGAAGCTTTTAGCTTCACAACTCAACATCTAGTATCTTTTAACCTTTATTTTGTCTTAGATAGAGAGCACTCCATAGTCAAAGTAGGCCTACAGGTTAGTATGTGAAGAGTGAAAATATGATATGACAGTGTCTTAAGGAACTATAGGAAGGGATATAGGGTTAAATTTTATATAATAGAGGTAAATGAACACCTAAAATAATTTTAACCTTCACAAGTGGCTATATGCACATAAAATATAGTTAGGCCTAAACCCTACATATGCCTAATATCATCCATAAGGCCATATGGTCCCTTCTAAATCATTATACAACCTTTATATAAGATTATAAGATTGATAAGGATCACTATTTTGTAGGTAAAAACACATAAGTGGTCATTTTGGCCTAAAAATACCTTAGACCTACTCAAAACATAGTCAAAATCTTGAGAGGCCATTTTTTATGCTCACATATATATGGATAGTATGCATGGTACCTCAAGGATTTGGGGATAGTTGAGGGGTATACTTAGCTATTTCTCAATGGAATTTGTTTGGAGGTTTAGATCTAGTTTTTATGAATCATTGTTAACAAACAAAGCCTCATAAAACCCTTGCTTAAACCTGATGGAGAAGAAAAAAATGAAGATGCATCCAATGGGGTAAAATGGTCATGAAAGTGTTTTGGACATGTCTGTAACTCCCTCAAGCTTCTTTCCACCCAATTTATCTATACTATCATCTGTACATACAAACCTAATACTATGTTTCCTACAGGATTTGATGTGTTTCACATGTATAAAAGGGGATTGATGAATGAAAATAATTGTGGGAGGTGTTTAGATACTTTTCCTAACTCCTCACACTCAATGCTCACTTTGGTTGTGCATGAAAAGCTCTCTTCTAGTCCATTCATTGCAGGTAGTCTTATATAGATAGTGAGAAGGAGCATGACTATCTAAATTGAGAGGTAAGAAGTGTTGTATTGAGTTTCATTGAAGTCTATATGCTAGAATAAAAGGCAAATAAGATCTAATTAGTTGGCTAGCACTCATTAAATGAACCTCCATGAGTAACTTCAATTCACCTAAGTGAAAAATGTGAATATTGAAGCTAATAAGGCTAGTAAGTGACTGCAGACAGTGAACATAAGTGTCAAGATGAAGGCTATCAGTTAGAGAGGTGTAAATGATTGTCACTATCTTGTTTCCAACCTCCCATATTAGGAAATATGTGCCAAAGACTTCCTAAGTCAGTTTTAAATAGTCTAATGACTCTTCATCACCAAAAGGTAGCTTCAATAAAGACATGAAGAGTATTTATGCCAAATTGAGGGAAGGTGGCATATTTTAGACGGACACTTGTCCAAGATAATTTCATGGTTTTTTTTCCACCTCAATCTCTCAAATTATAACTGGTTCTTGTAGCTTGACACTTAGTCTTATGACCCTTCCACTTATCTTCTTCTCTCTCTTCTCCCATGCTCTATAAATTCAAGCCATTTTGGCATTTATATCTAATCAACACCTGGTATGGTGAAGGCCTACTATTTTGAATATTGTATTTGCCTTTGAATTAAAGATTTCTAATCTAGTTTTGAGTTCATAATATTCTTATCTAAGTGTGTGAACTGGTATATAGTGGGATGACAAGTGATAATTACCTATTCTTGTGTTTTATTTACTCTTTCATGTTTGGTACAAGTGGTTCTCCCTCTAACAGGTCACATGAAGTGTATTCAAGTATATTTATCTATCTTTAAGTGTAAGGAGTAGCATTAGTGTCTATAATTTGACCTCATGTTCACTCACATTAATAAGTACAATGCATATCACATCCATATTTTAAACACTTATGTTAGAGAAATCTAGGATGTTGAAACTAGTATTGTGACTCATGTTTCATAGTTTAAGTGTATGGTAGTATAGTGGAGATCAATTTGGTGTATCACCTCATTAGAATAGGTTAATTTTGTGTCCCTTTTATCCCTTTTCATCCAAATAAGCAAGTAGTGTAGGTGATAATCTGTCAAAGACTAATATAGGGAGTTATCCCTTAAACCTAGAGGTTTACCTGTACTATAAGAAACCAACAAGCCTAGAGGTAATCCAATGTTCCACTCAATCTGGAGAAGACTTGAACAACCTTTCTGGGGTGCAAGATTGAGTGAAAACAACCACAAACAAAACAATTATGAACATCTTATGTAAATTTTTTTTTAAATCACAATTAAGACTAACATAATCAAATTATCTACACATTATGGGCTTATTATATGAGTTTTCAAATAGAAATGGGGGAAATGCCTCATTTCATAATATATGGTGTGGAAGTTATTCTTACCCTTGGGCTTGATATTCCTTCTCTATGTGTATCCCTTAAAGATATAATCAATGATGATAAATACAAATATATAAATTATTACATCAATTAAAAATGATTGAAGAGTCATGTATATATGCTCTTGAACACTTACAATTTTATCAAAACTACCTAAAGAAAGCTTACAACAACAAAAAAATCAAGATAATTCCACATTAGTGACCTGGTATTAAAATAAAATCAAAAGAATACAAATGCGGATAAGGAACATAAAGGCAAATTCAAAACAAACTAGTTATGTCCCTTAATTATTATATGTACACTTGATTCAAGGGCCTACTACCTAGATACACTAGAGGAAAAATATCTGAATAATTCAATGAACATTATGCACATTGTTTCTATACATGAGCTTTGGATTTTCCTATAGGGGACTCATACCCATGGGTTCTTATTGAGTTATTCATATTTCATTTCTTATGTTAGCAAGGAAATTTTTATCCATGTTGTATCCTATGTGGGAATCATACCCATATTTATGTTTATGAGCCTCATTCATGATATCTGTCTTTACATGGCTTATGGGGGCAATGTACCCACATCTATGATTCCATGAGTTTTGTTGATACATTTACTTCTCACATACTTGTGTCTATATATTTTTATAATATTTTGTATTTTGACAACATTGGTGCATATTAGTTGTTCATTCATTAATTTTCCATTTGGGGACATTATACCCTTTCTCCTCGAGTTACTACCATTAAACATATTTGTAAAAAACATTCATTAAAGCATATTATTTGTCCCCACACTTTACTATTTTGGGTGCCTGACATGATGTTATATAAATTACAAAGTTATGTGTGGACATAGTAGTCATTGTTTTTTCTTATTGACACTATAATGGGGCATGTTGTTTTTTACATCTCCTTTATATTTCACCCTCATATGAGGATGCACACATCTTGATATTTATGTGATGTTATCTATACTACATGGTTTCATATAGACATATTATTTATCCATCTCTCTTATAGTGGACCATGTATTTTATCCTCTTCATCTTGTCATCCTCATATCATGATGCTCATACTTATTGAGATTTACACCATACTACTTATTCTATATGATCACACTTCAACATATTGCCTATCTATCTTACTATTGACCTTTACATAATGATATTTTACAATGGTTACATTTTATTGAGATTTATATAAATAAATTATGTGAAGGTAATATGTAATTTGTATGAGTTTTTATGCATTTCAATGCTTTAGCTATATATATTTTATAACACATTGATTTTAACTTTATATTTTGAGAAGAGTGATCATAGGAATAGGTTTTACAATCCCTCACCTCAGCAGGGGTCATATATCTAGATATTTTAGTTTCTATGGAAAAAAGGTATTATTGAGCAAAATTAATATTGAGTACAGGAATTATTGAGAAAAAATAGTGATAAAAATTATTGAGTGAACATGAATGAGTTAAGAGCACCAAAAATGGTCCATTTGTCTACTTCAGTGATCAAGAAGTGGATTGGGTTGTAATAACTCCCAAAATTTTCTCATCAAAATGGTATTTTTTTTAATAAGAAATGATGATGTTGGTACTATTAGGTGAATTTGCTCCTATTCTACCCCTATAAATTTAAATTTTCACACTACTATATTTTTCACATTGATATGACATTGACTACCTGTTACATTTGGCTATTATTTTTAGGCATGTCTACATTCCAATATACATAAAATTCAAGGTGTGTATGGACACATGTAACAAGATTCATCTCTCTCCTAAGGTATGTCAAGGTACATGCTTAAATTATGTATTATTTTCTTTGATGCACTCATGTAATCACTCATATATGCACCTCAAAATAGGAGCATTATATAGACACCTAATTTTGGTACAATAATTATAATTGTAATGTTTTTAGTATTATTTTGTGCATATTGATAAATGGTTCACATTATACTATTATTGTTGACCATTCATGTGTTCTTACCCTTTTATCTTTTTCTCAATTTGTTCATGTTTCCTCTTTTTATTCAATCCATGTGCTTGTTGTTGTTTGTTTTTATATGTGTAGGCCTCCTCTCTTTATTTTTTCTATGTCCTATTATTTTCTCTCTATTAGAATGGATTCATCAACCACATTATGATTGTTTAATCTACTTTATGCAAATTATACACTCTTAAATTCACTCCTTTCTATTTTTTGGGCCCATTTGTCCTCTTTCACTCTTCTTCAATGTTTGGACCTATGATTTTAATTTTTTGTGTTTTCATGGTCGACTTGAACACTATTCAATCTTTAATTTGAATAAAGTATGCCTATATATACAAATCATCTAGAAAAATTTCAAGAAGTATGAAGGAGAAATCCATTATCATTGAATTCTAGGAACGCTTCCGATTGCTAAAGTTTTTCTCAAGAACTTGTTCCAAATTTTTAAAATTGTATCTTATACCAAAAGAGAGATAGGAAAATGACATGTAGTTGCAATACACTTAGAAAGAGAGAAAACATTATTTTTCTCTCACACTTACATTCACATTGCATATGAACTACTAGGGTCTTATTATAGCATTTGAGATACATAGATGCAACTCCTCTCAAGGTTTCCTGACCCAATTACTTATATCCTGTTTCTTTTACAATAAGTTTTTTATCGTAAATTAGGTCAAGAAGTCAAATAAGATCAATCAAAAAAATTTCCTACCAAAACAAAGAAGCACACATACAAGATTATACTGCATCACTCTACTTCTGGAAAAAATATAATAAGAAAGTGATTATGATATAAATTAAAAAATGAGGGAACATATTTTTTTTCTCAGAGGCACATGACTGAACCTACCCTAGGTAGATTCATTGATTAGACATTGGGCACTAAATCTATTATTGTATAGTGTGCAACCCATATTTTACATAGAGCTCCTTAACTCCTTCCAAATTAAGGCTATATTTCTAGAATTTTATAAATCTATCAAGGTGTGATTGTTTCATCTCTTTTTATTTTTGTATTGTCCATTTCTTGTCATATCAATTTTAATTACATGTTTTTTATTATTTTTATTACTTAGGGTAGATCTAATTTACTATTTTAGATTGTCATGTTCTATTTCTATATTGTATATCTTGTTTTACTATTCTAATAGTGTCATGATTCTTAGTGTCAAATTTTAGATAAAAACTAGTTAGGATTCCAAGGAAGGTGAGATATTTACTAATGACTCTGATCCACAATACATACAAAAGGTTATGGTGGATAAAACTATAATGATATGTTTGAATAGATTTGTAAAGTTATAGTACATGCAATGGAATATAAACAATATGTGGAATAATCATTACACACTCAAATACACAAAAATTAGCATGACATTCCTACTTTTATTCAATTTAGATAACAAGATAAGGTACACAGGTGTATAGTATGTAGTAATACTAGGAATTAAAGTTAATATGATCATAAGGGACATACGTCCTTATTTTTTTACTTATATTGGGCATGATGAAAAAGGCTCGAAAAGGAGGTTCCTATGATCACATAGGGATAAACATCCTAACTGATTTACCTAGTCTAGAAGAGGTGAGGTAGAACTACAGATGTGTTTGAACGCTAAATGTAAAATTAATGATGAAAAATGTCTATCTATTTTGTGTGTGATTCAAAATATATTGATGGACATGACCAATTGTAGATACATAAATCTGATCACAGGTACTTGACAATGCTAATTTTTTATACATCCTAAACTACATGACTTGTGCCCAAATACATGACTCTTATTTGTCATTTTTCTAAGCCATTTATATTATATATGCAATCACCCCTTTGTTTATCATCATAATTACACATAAATTTAAAATTCAACTTCTCAAACTACTTACTATCACTTGTTGAGGTCAATATCCATTGTTTCTAAAAAATGAGGATCCTTGTTCAAATTTTGCAAATTATGCTATTTATCAGATATTCAACTTGATCAGAGTGTATTATTGAGTATCATGTGTTGATTTATATTATATTGACATGCTAACACATAATATTTATTTTATCTTATCTAATGTTTCTAACATTTGGCTCATGTATTTCTATTTTACAGGATCAATGGATCTTTATTAGAATGAACAAATGTTCATGGGTTTATGCTTCAATGTTAATTTGACCCTTAGTTGGTTAACTAATATGGTCCCATTCGAGTAATTATGTTAACATTTGGTCCTTAATTGATTAATTGAATCTAAGTTTAAGTGATGTTCAAAACCTTAGTCTAAATTAATTTTAGCCTAATTTATTATTAAAATGGATACATATTATTGACAGGTCACTTTATTCCATCTTAGTCTTAATTTAATTTTAGTCTATGTTTTGATTGAGTTTATTAATTCATTAAAACATTAATCTAAGATTAATGTTAAGTCATTATATGTCCCAAGCACTTATTCTTTGATTTTACTATTCATAAGTATTAATTGAATGCAAGGCTACCAAGTGTCAAAACCTCGTTTGATCAAATCAAAGATCAATGGCACATAGGTGATCACCCAAAGTCAATAAGTCAAAATTCCCCAGATTAAGATCGATGGTGCATATTCTTAAGTACAAATTATGATCGATGATCCATGTTAAATACTGAAGTCAATAATTCAAGATAGTCTATGGTGCATATTCAATCATGTAGATAGAGATCTAAAGATGAGCTCAAAGTCAATATGTCAAAAGATCATGATATTAAATATGATGGTGTCATGTGTCACAATCATGATGAATTGATAGCATATCAATGACCCACATTTGATCATATGTTTGGTAGATCAATGTTGAGCATTTGATCATGCAGATGGAGATTGAGGGTGCAAATCAAGTCAATAAGTTAATAATCTTATATTGTATACCATCGTGTGGAATAAGAGCATTAACTAAATGGAGATTTATAATAGGGTACATAAAAGGCATGTGGGGCTACCAAGTGTCAAAATATCAAAAGCCTAAATCAAAGATCAACAACCAACATTGAAATTCAAGGCTAAAAGACTCTCAAAGAGATCGATGGATCAAATTTAATCAAGTTTCTAGGAGGCATGAGATCAAAAGATTTTGTGAACCCAAGAATGCAAAGGTATAAATATGAGATCAAAATATGATTTGGGTTACCAAAGCAAATACTTCAAACTCATATGCCACCATTAAAGCTTAATTAAACCTTCTAAAAGCCCTTAAATGTAAGAAAAAAACCTAGAAATATTTATACATTCATTATTTCGAACCAAAAGAGAGAGCCTGATAATCACAGTTGTTCAAAGACTCTAACCAGATAGCTGAAAGTATTTAATTGTCATTCATAAGTGGAAAATTAAATTAGAATCATAGAAATGACAACCTATGGACCTACTTCAAAGAAATTAGTTGAACTATACTTGTCATTAGACATAGAGGATAGAGTATTTAAAGATACAGAGTTCATGGCTTCTTCACTAAATATAGGAGACAATAAATGCTCAAGCTTGTTTTAGACTATAGAGAACCAAAAAAATTTAACCAAGAAAGAGGAAAAGTTACTTCCGATGAATAGACTGTATGATGACATCATGGTAATTTAGCTTACATGATTTCATTATGCTACCGCCAAGCTATAGGTATTGCATTTTATCGATGTCCTTAGTCCTATTTTTAAAGATGCTAAAATCGATAAAGGTATGCTTATCCATAAACCTAGTTTGATAAAATAACATATATATCCTTTGTTGACTTTGAATCTTATTATGCACTACCCAAGTCCTAAACATACCTCACCTCCATTAATGCATGGGCTCAAAAACATACCATGGGGGATATCCTAGTGAAATGGTTAGAAGATGGTAATAAAGTCATTGTAGATCCTAACAAGAAAATCCATGTGAGCCTATTCAGACCAAGAGTCATAATGGTTATGACCATGTTGAAAAAATCATATAGATTTGCACATACTACACATGTGGAACTTATATGGGTGCCTATGGTGTATTTTATTATTAAGGAAGCGGTAGTACCTCTTTTAGGTAAAATCATTAGCATTTCCTTAAGCAGGAAGATATCTGATATCAAAGAAAAAATGAGGATTGAATTCTTCATGATGTCATATTTGTTAGATGTACTATGTGCCACAACTAAAATCCCCAACCAAAGAGAGTGTTCCCCCAATGGAACCCAATCTGTGTCCCAATATTACTCAAAATTCCATAATTACAAATATAGGGACCATATCCAATTCATTTATGACTGTGTATATCCTGTTTTGAGTCAAGCCATTAATGGTCTCCCCATGATGAGGATAACTCCTTTAGTCAAGAAGTCTATTGAGACAATGGGAAATATCAAGCTATACCTTGATTTCATGGTTATCAAAATATAAGGAACCCAAAGTGCCCCCTTAAATTTCCAATACACGTGCTAGACAAGTTGGCATAACATGAAGTAGCATACCAACTATTCAATGGAATAGATGGGGTCTACAAGACCAAGAGGAAAGGGCTTCTCCATGGTTTTCCCATGACTATTGTTAGAACCACTTTTAGACAATAGGACCAAATTAAAATGGCTTCAAAACATAGGCTTTCTTTTAATTTATAAATAGATGACAATAGACAGTGTGATCCCAATGGTAGTGTAAAGGAGCACTTGAAGAACAAAGGTATTCTAGTTGTGCCTTATGAACATGAACCTAGATCATATGAATTTATATAAAATAAGGCATCCACATATTATGAATTTACTATAATACTAAAGGAACATCATATAAATCCAAAATCTAGATTGCTGAGAGATCAAAAAATGGAAGACAAATGGTAGCTTGGTCCTAGATAATGTCATCTGGTAGATGTTGGCCCTTCTAGGCTTCCCCTAGCTAACATAAAACTAGAGCATAGGTTGAAGAAAGGAGACCAATGGAATTTTATTCAAGCTCCTCAATCCCTAAGTTTCTAGGAATAATAGAATAAGATTTACCTCAACAGGGAGAAATTCACGTGATAGCTTTGGATCCATAGGAATCTCTTGAAGATGCATTGAAAATGCTCTCCATGACCTATGAAATAGACACAGATACAGAGGATAAAAATGTTGAGGAATACAAATAGGAAAAGGTGAAAGAGGATTTAATGGACTTAATGATAAATGATCCTCCCAAGAGGAAGACTGAGATTGCAATTGTCCAAAAAGTAAAGAAAGAAAAAATGACCATCATTACATGTAGTTCATAGGTACCACCACCCTCCAAGTCTTACATATTTAAATTCCATTTGAAGAACATCAACCTAATCAGTGAAGATAACCCAATATATGGACCCACTATATGTGAATGGTTTATATATGAACTAAGGATAGATAAAATTCCAATTGCCTATCACACATGGGCTACAGTAAAGACCACATATATCCCTAAACAACAGGAGTTAAAGCCTTGGATAATAGCATTAAAAAATGAAAAATAAAGGATATTTTCTACTCTAACTCACCCAATATTCCAATTACAAGAAAAGGTTACAAGTAATCATGTGGCCCAGTCTTCAGTGGGAGTTATGTATGATCCAACTACTATAATCCTACAAAGAGTAATTGAAATAGTTGTCATAGAAGAAGGTTAGGAGGTTCTACACCAAAGGGTTGAGCCTTTGGTTAACCTAACTTAGAAGAGGGAATAGAGACCATGGGAAGACCCCATGTTTGAATAAAATGTTATGGAGCTAGCCCAATCTCAGTTGAAAAGGCTACAGGCTATAATCAAAGGACTAAAATAAGAGAAGAAAATTCTAGAAGAACAATCTATTTTGTCAATACCAGTAGATATTGTTAATAAATTTGAAACAATTATCTATGAGAAATTAAATTCTTTGAAGATAATAAGGTCTAAATTACACATGATCATTAAATAACATGTTATGGCTATGAACCAAGCCAATCAGTGACAAGGCTCAGACAACAAAGTAAAGGCATTGATTAAGATACTAATAGAAAACTAGATCCATAAACTAAAAATGGCTAGCCCATCACATTTAAATATGGCCATGATAATCCTGATAGAGAAAATTAGGGACATAAATAAGTGGTCAAAAGGCATTGAAGGACTTTCAGAAGACTTCAAACAACTAGAGGGTAGAATGATACAGATACTGGGAGGTTTTATTAAGTATCCAACCATCTCCAGTCAAATAGGCCTAATGGCTGATGAATAATTCCAACAAAGAGCTATCGAGTTCATCCAAGAGGTCAAGAGTAGAAGCAAGGGCACCATAGGGGTTGACAATAAATGTATCTTAATATTTATCTTGACAGTAAATGAAAAGATTGGTAATGCTAGGATCATCAAAGAAACCATGGATAGAATGGATGAAATCTTTAAAGATTTAGTAGGGCAAACAAAGGAGCTATTCATAGAGCCAATCATCAATCTCATGTTAATTGATGAACAATATGACAAATCCATAAATATTTTGGAACTAAATCAAAAGGCTACAGATGCAGGGGCATCTCAAAGTCAATAGGGTTGAATTAGAATAATCTTTTGTATAAAAAACCACGTAAATTATTTAAAAAGAATATATTATTTTGTAAAATCATGTGCGATGTGTAATACACATGGTTTATAGGTTAGTCACATTTAAAAAGTGTCATTGGTATTAGAATATTTGTAAGAAGACATATGTCCTTGACACTTGTTTGATTCCTATTTGACAATGACTAACCAATATACCCCATGGGTTCCTCTTCCAACTATAAAAGGAGGTATTATCATTGGAACAAGGGAGGAAGTTTTGAGAGAAAATATTTTTTAAATTTTGGAGCAATTAATATAAGCAAGAAAATTTTATGAATATTGTCTCATTCTATTTGTTTTTTTCTTGTCATGGTTGTTTCCTCAAGTCTCTATTCAGATGTTTAGATTTGAACTGCTTTTATGAATTCTAGATATGCATGTATTAATGCAAAGTTTTTAATTTTAGATTTATGCTAGGTTGACTAAAAGTCATTAGATTCATTTCAAAATCATTGCTTTTCTTGATGTGCAAATGCAAATTTATTGTTTAAGTAAATCTTTGAAGTGAATCTGATCTCTAATTTACATATTTCTAAATATCCTTAGACATTTTCCTGGTATATGATAAGATATATACTATTTGTTAATTTCATGTCATATGTTGGTTTGAAGATGAATATATTTTATGAAATGATGGCTTTGTCAAGATGTATGAATTGAGGAATAGAAACATCTCTTTGTCTGCCTTATCCTGCCTATCTTCTCATTTTTTGATCAACTCACTATAGTTTACTTTCCCATTGTTAATATTAATGCTAGATTAGAGTTTTAGACTTTAAATTATGATCATTATTCATTATATTTAGATAAAATAATATTCATCTTTATAAAAATTTAAGACTAAGGTTGCTCCCAACAACCACTTACATAATCATTTTGTGAAATAGTCAAATAGCTCGGTCATTACTTTACCACAGATCTCAAGAAGATCACAACCAATAACTCATGCAAAAGATTCTTTGAATCTTGAAATGAGAAGTCTTTTCAACACTAGCTGAACCCTATAATACATTTGCATGCATCAACAAGCGAGAAAATTGGCACTAGAAGGAGGACCTAAGTTAAAGATTTGTGAATCTAAAGTATTTTGAGCTGATTTTAGTGAATTTTATTCAAAGATCAGTTGATTCTTTGCAAATTTGTGTTTTTATTAGCTTAAATTTGTAAATATCACTGATATTCATGGTTTTAGACCAGTGTTTAGGCTTATTTAGCTAAAGATAGTTATTATTTGAAGATTTATGTGAAATTGTTGCAAAGGTTGCTTAAACTTTATAAATATGACATGTTTAAGGTTAGTGATAGTAATTTTGTTCAAAGATCATTGATATTTACAAGTTTGGATATATTTTAAAGCTAATATAGTTAAAAATAATCATTCTTTAAAAGATTTGTATGAATTTTTGTAAAGTTTTCTTGAATTTAGAAATATAAACGTACAAATCTACTTATTTGTAAGAATTGAAATGAAGATCATTTGTCTTTGCAAAGATAAGGTTTCTACGTCATATTTTGAATAGGATTTGGATTTTATAAAATGAAACTGCTATGAATAAAAACTAGGTCAAGGTATGAGATAAGGCTACCTCGTTTTTCCTTATAAATTCATAAGAAAACAAGAGCGGATAAAGGTAAACATAGAGTTTATAAATCTCAACCTACTTCACCTATTTTTTATATTGTATTCAATCCTCATCAAGGTATGGCTTGGTTAGTTGGATCTTCTATCAATGTGCCTAGTTAGGAACATGAATTACTAAGAAATATATAGAAATATTTACCTTTATTTAGTCCTATAGGCATTGTTACTGTTGAAGAACACATCAAGTCTTTTAAGGATGCATTAATATTGTTAAATGTTGTTCATGAAGATGTTGCCTACAGGTTGTTTCCTTTTAACTATAGATAAGTAGCATATGATTGGTTTCTTAATCTTATTTAAAATAACATCATCAGTTGGAATGACTTCAAATATTATTTCATTGATCAATTTGGAAATATCATTAGTCCCTGTGTTCTATATCAACAGTTCATTATGGTGAAGAGATTCAAATGAAACCATTAGAGCTTTCAATGCTAGATTTAAAAAGATATTTAGAACAACTATAACTCCCTAAAATTCTAATGAAGCTTTAGCTTTAGAGATTTATAAAGATTCTTTAGATCCAATGACTTTTGTATTTTTGAAAAGAGTTGTTGGGGTCATAGATACATTAACTTTGACCTATGTTAAAGTTGTGAAATTAGTGATCAACTGCAACCCGAAGGTCAATTAGCATATGTTATTCTTAATATCAATCCTAATTTGCCTATATTGAATATCATCCCAAATGCTAATTAAAACATGCCTAATTTGAATCAAACTCAATTTTAAACCATTTGCCTTTGAGTCATGTTTATCCTAGTCAGAACCTAGAATTGGTAAATAACTCTAAAAGTGAATCCCATCCATAAAATAAATGAGTTATGGTGCCAATAGATAGTAATAGTACTCAAGTCCACAATTCAGAGGTACCTAAAAATGAAAATGACTTCATGTTGAAAATGGTTCAAAAACTGAGCACTAATTTTTTGTAGTTATAAAAATAGGTAGGTAACACGGGAGAGAATTCTAACAGAAACTATTCTTATCAGAATTGTAACAGACCTATGAATAGGTTTCATAATAGTAATGACAACAATAATAATGAATCATCTACAACTAAGAACATACCTAAAATAAAAATTTGTGATATAGCTTTAACTAATTATTGTAGAGTTCATAACACTGCAAAACATGGTGAATTAGACTGTATAGAATTATATAATGCTTTTGAAGTATTTCAAGATGAATTGGATACATTTGAAGTTGTGCATAATAAATATAATGTTGTATGGTTATCTATCTCTTTAGAGACATCTAAATATTTTGAAACAACTCTTATGGTAGAAACCTTTGATTTTCTATTTCAAGATGAGAATGAACCTAAAGATATTCTAGAG